>CM038678.1:414652587-414948398 GCA_021605205.1 Aegilops longissima
AGCATGAACCCAATCGCGGCCTAACATAACATTATAGTTACCTTGCACCTCGGCGACGAAGAATGTGGTGGCCAAAGTTTTGCTTCCCACAGCGAGTTCCATGCACATCACACCTTTGGCCTCTGTCGTTTCTTTACCCTCACATATTGGTCTTCATCAATGCATCATCATCTAACTGAAGGAAATACGCCCTAGAAGCAATAATAAAGTTGTTATTTATATTTCATCATGATAAATGTTTATTATTCATGCTAGAATTGTATTAACCAGAAACTTGATACATGTGTGGATACATAGACAAAACATAATGTCCCTAGTATGCCTCTACTTGACTAGCTCGTAAATCAAAGATGGTTAAGTTTCCTGACCATAGACATGTGTTGTCATTTGATGAACGGGATCAAATCATTAGAGAATGATGTGATGGACAAGACCCATCTATTAGCTTAGCATAATGATCGTTAAGTTTTATTGCTATTCTTCATGACTTATACATGTTCCTCTGACTATGAGATTATGCAACTCCTGAATACCGAAGGAACACCTTGCGTACTATCAAACATTACAACGTAACTACGTGGTTGTAAATATGCTCTACAGGTGTCTCCGAAGGTGTTTGTCGGGTTGGCATAGTTCAAGATTAGTATTTGTCACTCCGAGTATCGAAGAGGTAACTCTGGGCCCTCTTGGTAATGCACATCATAAGAAGCCTTGCAAGCAAAGTGACTAATGGGTTAGTTGCGGGATGATGCATTACGGAACGAGTAAAGATACTTGCCGGTAACGAGATTGAACTAGGTATGATGATACCGACGATCGAATCTCAAGCAAGTAACATACTGATGACAAAGGGAATGACGTATGTTGTTATGCGGTTTGACCAATAAAGATCTTCGTAGAATATGTAGGAGCCAATATGAGCATCCAGGTTCCGTTATTAGTTATTGACCGAAGATGTGTCTCGGACATGTCTACATAGTTCTCAAACCCGTAGGGTCCGCACGCTTAACGTTTGATGATGATTTATATTATAAGTTATGTGATTTGATGACCGAAGTTTGTTCGGAGTCCCAGATGAGATCACGGGCATGACGAGGAGCCTCAAATGGTCGAGAGGTAAAGATCAATATATTGGAAGGCTATATTTGGACATCGGAATGGTTCCGAGTGATTCGGGTATTTTTTGGAGTACCGAAGAGTTATGGGAATTTATCGGGGGAAGTTAATGGGCCTTATTGGGCTTTAGTGGAGAGAGGGAAGAAGGGCCACGAGGTGGCGCGCGCCTCCCCCCTGCCCAAACTGAATTGGACAAGGGGTGGGGGCGCGGCCCCCCTTTCCTTCTTTCCTACTCCGAAAAGGAAAGGGGATCCTACTAGGACTTGGGGGTCCTAGTAGGACTCCCTACACTTGGCGCGCCCCTAGAAGGGTCGGTCTCTCTCCCTCCCTCCTTTATATACGTGGGTAGGGGGCACCCCAAAGTCACTCAAAGATTTGTCTTAGCCGTGTGCGGTGCCCCCCTCCACATATACACACCTCGGTCATATCGTCGTAGTGCTTAGGCGAAGCCCTATGCCGGTAACTTCATCTTCACCATCACCACGCTGCCGTGCTGACGGAACTATCCCTCGTCCTCAACTGGATCAAGAGCTCGAGGGACATCATCATGCTGAACGTGTGCTGAACACGGAGGTGTCGTACGTTCGGTACTTGGATCGGTTGGATCGTGAAGACGTTCGACTACATCAACCGTGTTACTAAACACTTCCGCTTTTGGTCTACGAGGGTACGTGGACACACTCTCCCATCTCGTTGCTATGTATCTCCTAGATAGATCTTGTGCGATCGTAGGTAAAAAAATTTGAAATACTGTGTTCACCAACAGTGGCATCTGAGCCATGTCTATGCGTAGATGTTATATTCACGAGTAGAACACAAAGAGTTGTGGGTGATAATAGTCATACTGCTTACCACCAACGTCTTACTTTGATTCGGAGGTATTGTTGGATGAAGCGGCCCGGACCGACATTACGTGACCGTGTTCATGAGACTGGTTCTACCGATATGCTTCGCACACAGGTGGCTGGCAGGTGTCTGTTTCTGTTTCTCCAACTTTAGTTGAATCGACTTTGACTACGGCAGATCCTTATTGAAGGTTAAAACATCACACTTGAAGAAAAATCGTTGTGGTTTTGATGCGTAGGTAAGAACGATTCTTTCTAGAAGCCCGTAGCATCCACGTAAAACTTGCAACAACAAAGTAGAGGACGTCTAACTTGTTTTTGCAGGGCATGTTGTGATGTGATATGGTCAAGACGTGATGAGATAAAATTTTGTATGAGACGATCATGTTTTGTAAAATTTATCGGCAACTGGCAGGAGCCTTATGGTTGTCGCTTTATTGTATGAAATGCTATCGCCATGTAATTGCTTTACTTTATCACTAAGAGGTAGCGATATTCGTAGAAGCAATAGTTAGCGAGACGACAACGATGCTACGATGGAGATCAAGGTGTCAAGCCGGTGACGATGGAGATCATGGCAGTGCATTGGAGATGGCACTACTAGGAAAAGGCCTACTAATGGCGCACCGGTTTTGCCTACTAATGGCGCACTACCGGTGCGCCATTAGTAGCACGCCATTAGAATTTTTTACTAATGGCGCACCACTGGTGCGCCATTAGTATCTGGTATACTAATGGCGCACCTGGCAATGCGCCATTAGTATGTAACTCCATGCGCCATTAGTATGCCTCCCGGGGGGCCATATGTAACCATGTGCTTTGTCACACTAATGGCGCACTCTGCCTTGATGCGCCATTAGTATCCTTTGGCATACTAATGGCAAACTCTACCTTGATGCGCCATTAGTATGAATATTTGTTTTTTTTGCTTTTCTGATTTTTGCACAGGTTACAAAATATATTATTGGACAGAATATAGACAGCAGCACACAGCAACATCAGATTCATCGAATACAATAGAAGATTAGTCTCCGAATACAATTCATCATATTAGTCTCCGAATTTAAAAGACCGAACAAAGATAAAACATTACAAGTCTCAAGACTGCGAGTATCGAGTTTGTCTTCACATTACAAGTCGATATCGATCATCTAAACTACCATCACATAAAAGAGAGTTGTGGTCATCACGATGAGCATCATCGCGATCAAAATGGTCCTCATCCGGTTCCTCCAACGCTCCTCCTCTCTCCGCTAGATAGCGGCATATCTAGATTCGGCCTCCGCCCTAGTGGTGTACCCTTTGTAACTGTTACCGCTGAAAAGGTGAACCTGTCTCCGACACTCCTCCCGATCGTCGAGACTCAGGAACCTTACCCTTGTACTTGAGTGAATTCCTCCTTGACGGTGCGGAGCGCATTCGACACCGTTCCTTCCTTTGCTTCTTCGATTGGCTGCCATCCGTGTGCGCCGCCATCATCGATGGTGGCATCCTCGGCGGCACCATCGGTGGTGTCATCCCCGACGCCACTAGGGGTTGTGTAATCAAGATCGGTGTCTTCCGCAAGCGTCCTCATAGCGGTGAGGTTGTTCCTCCATCTCCGGGACAGCTCCCAGAATTGCTTGCCGCTCAACCACCGGCCTCATCGTTGTGGGCCATGTTTCGCTCTAAATAGGAAAAAGTTTGGTCAAAAGTTGGTTATTGTCAAGGAACAAGATCATGGTCTCATCATTTAGGGTTTGTCGACACCGAGGCACCCTAAAAGCCTAAGCTTTCATCATTTAGGGTTTGTCGACACCGAGGCACCCTAAAAGCCTAAGCGTACATCATTTAGGTTCTCATCGACACCGAGGCATCCGGGGCAGCCAAGTTAAGTTTTCATCATTTAGGGTTTATCGATGCCGAGGCACCCTAGGTTGGGCCTAATCACTTGGCACTAATCACTTGGCTCTATTGCCACCTATGTTGGGTTTATCATCTAGGGTTTATCGATGCTAAGGAAAATTCTAAGTTGGGCCTAATCACTTGGCTCTATTGCCACCTATGGTTTAATGCAGCAAGAATGGCGGGCAGTTGATCCTACTTAACTAAGTACTAAGATACCCGGCCCATGCATTAGTCGCAGTACCCCATATGTCCTATTTTTAGCAAAGTCATGCTAAAATTCACGGAAAATTTCAGCATGACCTTTGCTGAAAATAGGACATATGGAGTACCCGAATTTGCCGGAACGGAAGTTAATCAACATTCCGACAAACTCAAGGGCCTCTCGGGTACCAAATTCATCACGACACGGTGGTCGGAGACATGACCTTTGCAAAATGGTCGGAGACACGATGGTCTTTCTCAATGTGATCAATTGATGGATCAACACATAAAACATGTCCAATAAGTATGATTTATAGAGTCAACATCAGTATGAATATATATAAAGTTTTTCTTCATCAGCCAGGCCCATGCAAGTAATCGCATCCAGAACTATTTCTTCTACTCAGAATTAACTACACTCTGTATTTATAGATTCATTTCAGATGAGATCAGATTGAGCTCAATCAGTAGCTGCAATTGAGGGATCCATGAGCCATCATGCCAGCCAGCCAGAAATAAACTTTACTTTCCAAAGGAAATAAAAATACAATGCATACATACATACTTAAGCAAGGTAGATAGATAGATAGATAGATGAGCATGTTCAGTTTACAAGAATGAATATAAACAAGCAAAGAATGCATGCAAGTTTAAAGTAAAACGTTTTAGTTAATGCAAGTACTCCTCTTGCTCTCTACTTTCTCTCTTCTTCTTGATTAATTAACTGAATTTTACTGATGTTGTTGTTAACTGAATTTTAATCAGCTCAAGAACACCTTCGCCAATGAGATAGGTGTAGTTTTCAGTCTCGCTCGCTTTCATCGAGAAGTTTGCTTTCGCTTCAAATAATCCGAGCTGCGCCTCGGTCGTAGTTTGTTAGGTTTCTCCGCTGCCCTGACCCGACCATGGGATGGCACGAACTAGACGGTCATGGCTGCATCACGGGTGACGACGGGAGCACCGGGATGGCAGTGCTCACGACCCGAAGTGGCCTAGTTTCTCGTTTTCGTTAGTTGTGTAATCGCTGAATAAGAAGAGAAATAGAGAGCGAAAAAGCTGCGGTTGAACGCGGACAAACACATTATAACTGAATTTTACCACGCTCCCCTCCCGGACGTTTGAGAAACAGGAGGGCCCACGCCTCCCTCCGAGTTTTTGAGGGCCCACGCCTCCCCTCCAAAGGGCGGGGCGCTTGAGTTTTCGAGGCAACTCCCCACGCCTCCCTCCACCGGCAACTCCCCACGACGCAGAGGGGGTTTTCTTCCCACGTCCAGGTAACTCCCCTCCTATTTGCCGCTCCATCTTCCTCCCTCTGCCTCTCTCCTCATTCCATTGCCGCTCCATCTTCCTCCCTCTACCTCCCTCTGCCTCCAGCATCAAGCAACTCCCTCTACCTCCACCATCGCTGGCCGAGGGCAATGGCGGAGGAATCGTGGAGCAACTCCTCCGTCTCGCCAAGAGAATGGCGGAGGCATCATGGAGCAACTCCTCCGCTCGCCAAGCATCACCGCAGGTGGCGTCCGCAAGGAGCCGCTGTGGTCGGCGGCGATGTTCGGTCCATGGGCGAGCGGGACTACACCGTGCCGCTCAAGGTTGATATCCACTGAAGGAGCGGCTGGATGTCGTATGCACCAGCAATCCGATGAAGCCGACAAGATGATCCGCAAGATGAGGAGGAGGCTCGGCGGCATGCTTTCTCGAATATCGACGTTGATGTCGAGTATACCAGGAAGACAAACCTTCGCTAATTGCTGCAGTTCTGCGATTATGCGTGGAGGATCTCGCCCCGTATACCACATCACCAAGGCAACCAAATGGTAAAAACATCCAGCTCAAGTAGTTTTTGGTGATCATACGAATGTTGTCTACAAGTTTTGTGATCATTTAGTAACTGTTATGAATGTTGTCTTGTAATGCAAAATATTGCAAAAAAATACATCATTGAGATGTTATGCTTGCTGTTTTGATCATATAGAATGTTGTCTTGTAGTTGTTGTGATCATTTAGTAGTTGTTGTGATCATACTGCTTTAACTGAATTTTGGTCGAATCAAGATGCTATTTTAACTGAATTTTGCTTCAACGAACCCATTTTAATTCTGTAGTTTCAAGTTTTTGAAGTAGATGAATTTGAATGCTAAAGATTATTTTGATGCACACCAAGGAACTCCGCCGCTCCTGCAGGAGAAGAAGCTATACACCTTTGTTGGCTTCGCATTGGAGGCGATAAGGAGAAGCTGAAGTTGTCTGGTTTGAGATCAACCCGACAAGTACGCCGACTTGCAGCGCAAATGGAGAGTTCCAAACAATTGAAAGAAGTGGCAGTCTTTGGCTGAGTTTGCAGCCAGCCTCATCCACCCATCCTACTAAAAATGAAGCGTAAGATCGACAGAATTGGACCACCTACTATGGGGGACAGACCAACGCCAAACAAGCTCATCGAGTACGCCATGAAGATGCGTCGCCACCTCTGAGGCATGGAAGAAAATTGAAATCACCAAAGAAGGTTTGAGCTCGGCAAGAGGCGGAGGATCATTGGGATGACCCCTACTCATCGGGATATTGAGTTGCTTGTGGTATTGGTATGACCCTACTCGTGTCTCGGTTTGTAGTTATGTGGTTGAACAAGTTTGCTTTTGTTATGTTGAACAAGTTTGCTTTTGTTATGTTGAACAAGTTTGCTTTTGTAATGATGAACAAGTTTGCTTTGGTTGTCAGTTAACATCATCTCATCGCTGAGCATGGTTTAGTTTTACCTTTATCTATTTATTATTTAGGCAGAGCTATTCAGGCATGGAAGAAATAATCATCCTTATGGTGAGGATCGCAATGTTTTTAGCTTCCAAGTTTCTAATGACACATGATCTTTCCAACCACATAACTTAACTGCAAACATTTCCCCTATAAATTGTAGTTACGCATTCCAACCAATACCTGCAGGTTGTAATTTCATACTGAATGACCATCAATGACTAAGTGAAGCAAATAATTGCTATGCATTTCTTGGCACGCGAGAAGGAAGAGGGAGAGGAGGCGGAGCTCACTGGGAGGCGCAAGGAGGCCTACTGACAGCTTAGTAGCAACAGAGGTGGCGAAGTTGAGGAAGACAGCGGCGACCTGAGGAAGAAGAGGTGGATGGGGGTGGAGGGTCGGCGCCGTCGCGCCTGGTTCCGCTGCTCGCTGCCCGGTGTTGAAGCAGATTCTGCCGCCGCCTTGCCTGCCTCCGCACGGTGGAGCTCGAGGGCTGGGAAGGCGAGGGAGGGGTGGGTGAGTGCGGTGAAGGCGAGGGAGGGGTGGATTGGGAGCGGACGGCGATGGGGGGGGCAGGCAGGGGCTGACTGGGGCGGCGACGGAGACAGAGGCGCGGGGCGGCGGGCGGCGTGGGTCGGGCAGCTGGGTGGATCTGGTGGCGAGGAGAGAGGGTCAAGGATCTGGCGATAGGGAGGGAGGATAGCTAGGGGAGGGTTCTAATGGTGCACCGTCCCAACAGGCGCCATAAGTATGACTATTCTAATGGCGCACCACCCTCGGTGCGCCATTAGAATTTTGTTTTAATCTAGCCCACTAACCATATCTACAACCTAACCCTATCTACAACAGAACCCACCCACTAGCCCGACTGGTCAGCACGCAGCACATACACCAGGAGGTCCTGGGTTCGATTCCCAGGCTCCCCAATATTTTTTTTATGCATTTTAAGTGCTGTTTTTTATATTCATTTGTGTTTAAATATGTTCAAACTTGTTTAAATCATAACAGTAATATTTTTTATAAAAACAGTAATAATTTTTTAAAAAACATGTTCAAATTTCTTACTTGAAAATATCATCGGCGGCGGCGGTGGAGCGGGGGAGGGTGCGGGGATCGAGATTGAGATGCAGGGGGAATCGAGATCGAGATGGAGGGGGATCGAGATCAAGTGTCCTCATGAATTCAAAAAGTGCCCATGAAATTTAAAAATATTCATGATATCAAAAAGTGCCCATGAAATACAATCGAGAAATGAAGACTATGATTTAAATACAATCGATCTTAGCTAGCTATCTGTTCACAACCTTCTTGCCCTTCTTTCTCGCAAATGGAGTTCTTCTGTGGAACGTACGTCCTTTAGGTAGGGTGGTCCTGCTTCGTCTTGTGGTGTGTGCTGCTACTTCATTGTCGTCGTCATGTTCGATCTTTGGGTCGCCGTACTTGTCGAAGTCTTTCTCATTGGCTACTCAATCCATTCCGATGATCTTCCTTTTGCCTCTCCTCACGACAACACGACTGGGCTTTAGCGGGTCGGTAATGAAGAAGCATTGGTCCACTTGGGAAGCCAGTACCCATGGCTCATTTTTCGGGTGAAGTTTGCGCCATGTCTTGGATTTGGCTTCGGGTATAAATACGACTGGGCTTTGGCATAGTGCGCCATTAGTAGGTTTGCAAAAAAGTAAAAAAAAATATATATACTAATGGCGCACTGTCTTGGTCGTGCGCCACTACTAGTTCTAACTAGTAATGGCGCACTTTGCCATCCCTGCGCCATTAGTTTGTATGGAAAAATGGGAAAAAAAATCAATAGTAGTGGCGCACCGTGAGCACGGTGCGCCATTAGTGTCTTCCACACTAATGGCGCACGAGCAACCGGTGCGCCATTAGTATATAGTAGTGGCGCACTACTTACCTGGTGCACCATTAGAATCAGTCCTATCTATAGCCCTTTTCCTAGTAGTGTGGATATCAAAGGCACAAGATGATAATGGCCATATCATGTCACATATTTTGATTGCATGTGATGTTTATCCTTTATGCATCTTATTTTTCTTAGTACGGAGGTAGCATTATAAGACGATCCCTCACTAAATTTCAAGGTATAAGTGTTCTCCCTGAGTATGCACCGTTGCTACAATTCGTCGTGCCGAGACACCACGTGATGATCGGGTGTGATAAGCTCTACGTTTACATACAATGGGTGCAAGCAAGTTTTGCACATGCAGAATACTCGGGTTAAACTTGACGAGCCTAGCATATGCAGATATGGCCTCGGAACACTGAGACCGAAAGGTCGAGCGCGAATCATATAGTAGATATGATCAACATACTGATGTTCACCATTGAAAACTACTCCATCTCACGTGATGATCAGACATGGTTTAGTTGATATGGATCACGTGATCATTTAGATGACTAGAGGGATGTCTATCTAAGTGGGAGTTCTTGAGTAATATGATTAATTGAACTTTAATTTATCATGAACTTAGTCCTGATAGTATTTGCATATCTATGTTGTAGATCAATAGCTTGCGATGTAGCTCCCCGTTTATTTTTTGATATGTTCCTAGAGAAATATAAGTTGAAAGATGATAGTAGCAATGATGCGGACTGGGTCGGTGATCTGAGGACTATCCTCATTGCTGCACAGAAGAATTATGTCCTCGATGCACCGCTAGGTGACGGACCTATTGCAGGAGCAGATTCAGACGTTATGAACGTTTGGCAAGCTCGGTATGGTGACTACTTGATACTTTAGTGCACCATGCTTTACGGATTAGAACCAAGACTTCAAAAACGTTTTGAACGCCATGGAGCATATAAGATGTTCCAAGAGCTGGAATTGGTATTTCAGACTCAAGCCCGAGTCGAGAGGTATGAGATCTCTGACAAGTATTTTTCCTACAAGATGGAGGAGAATAGCTCAACCAGTGAGCATGTGCTCAGAATGTCTGAGTACTACTATCGCTTGAATCAAGTGGGAGTTAATCTTCCAGATAAGATGGTGATTGACAGAGTTCTCTAGTCACTATCACCAAGTTACTGGAACTTCGTGATGAACTATAATATGCAAGGGATGACGAAAACGATTCCCGAGCTCTTCGTGATGCTGAAATCGGCGAATGTAGAAATCAAGAAAAGCATCAAATGTTGATGGTTGACAAGACCACTAGTTTCAAGTAAAAGGGCAAGGGAAAGAAATGGAACTTCAAGAAGAATGGCAAGCAAGTTGCCACTCCCATGTGGTAAAGCAGCAAACCATGAAAATGCGGTGTCAGTTAAAGACAAGGGAAATAAACGCACTTTCAACTCTTCTATGGAACCTGCTTCACCCAACTGTGCTAGATACTGACTCACATGCTCCCAAGTTGTTTTCGTACAATCACCACTAAATTTAACAAAATCAGGAACCTTATAACCTTGAGGGTAAGAAATTGCATCGAAGTGTTCAGGATAAGGCTTTTGGTATACACGACTCTTTACTTTCGGCTCGTTTCCAAAAGTTTCTAGAAACATCTTATGCAAATCCTCCCATAATTTGGCTAAAATTGGATCTGAGGTAGATGAAGATGTGTGTGGCAATGACATAGGAGCAACCTGAGTACTAGCTAGTGGTGCAACTTGTGGGATGGGCACTGAACCATAATTCCGCGGAAGACCAAACATGCTTGCTCCTATGGGTGGTGTGACATAGTGATTCGGCGTTGACGCCGAATTGGGCACACTCATAATAGGATTAGGATATGTAGGTGCAGCCACAAGCTGGTTGGTTTGACTAGGGTAAAAATTCAACGGCATACTATATTGTTGTTGCATAGGAGGTGCCGATGAAATAGGTAAAGTTGGGCTAGGGTTTTTAGATATACCAACAGTACCACTAGATGACGGAGGCATATTTTTCTTAGCATTGGTATTTGCCACAAAAGAATTGTACGTCATCACATTACCTTACTAACAAGACTTTTAGTTACAGCCACTTGCTCTGGAGAAAAAACTTTACTCACAGTGATTTTATCTTGTTCATAAATGAGAGAAGGGAAATTGACGTTTCCAACTCGAGTAATGTTACCTTGACGGTCCTTCTCGAAATTTGCAAGAAACGCCTCCCAATCCCGCTCCTCGCGTTTCTTCTTGAGCGCCTCAAAATCCTCCTCACGCTGTTTCTTGAGCGCTTCGTAGGCTTGGCGATGTGCATCCGATAGTTCATCAAGACCGGGCTTAATGATGTTATCGGCACTAATTTCTGAGGGCTTGGGGAGATTAGACATGGTTGATGATGATTATTGATCTTTCGTCCCCAGCGGAGTCACTAAAAAGTGTGTTCGCACACGAACACGTCACCGTGTACCTCCAAGCCGAGGGTGATGCACCGCAGCTCACGTCGAAGGAGACCCGTCAGGAAGCGCGGTACGTAAGCAATCCAGCGGGTGCTTTTCAGGACCCGAAACCCCACGCGCCCAGGAGGGACCCCGTCTGGACGCGTGGCGGCTATGGGCTGCCGTAGGTCGGTTCGCCCGCCCCTAGAGCATCGAGGATCATTGCCCTTCAACGAAGAACGAATGAAGAATGTAACATCCCAAATTTTCAATTTGGAATGTTATACATTAGGTCATCATGCATATCATATTTTCTCGCATTTTTCCGATCCTAGAAATTTCACGCAACTCAAGGACCCTCGAAGAGAGTTGGAAGTTTCATAATTTTCATATTTGGGATTTCTCAAATTTTGAAAATAGGATCATTGGATTATTTAAATTATCCTCATAAAGTTTTTCCTATAAAAATATTCTGAGAGGGAATAATATGACTTTCCCAAACAATTAGGAAAAATGAAGAAATTATAAATAAACCAAATTTGGTTTTGGAAGATTTATTTTGCTTAGGCAAAAATGAGCATTTTTAAATTTTTACGCATGTTTGCTGTTTTTAAAGTTCATTTTGTTCGACTCATTTTTAGGAGTCGGGGAAAATTTGTTTTATTTAAATCCGAGTTCGTTTGGTATTTTTTTTTAATTCGTTTTGGTTAATTTTTATTTTAAAAAAAATATTCGCCCCTGGACCGAGGCCCAGCCGGCCCAAGCCAGCCAGGCCCTGTGCCCAGCCCCCGCCCACCTCCTCCTCCTTCCTCGCCTGCCGCCACCCGCTTCGGTGTCCCGCACAAGACGGTAGCCCGCCGCCGCCCGAGTCCCGCCTGACCAGCGCCTCCTTGCCCCTCCCAAGGAACCGCCTTTATAACCCCGGACCCCCCTCTCTCTCAACCCCAACCACGGAGCCGCCCGCCCGCCAAGACCTCGGCTGGCTTGCCGCCCGTGGACGCCGCCGCCCGCCGCCCGTGGACGCCGCCGCCGACGCCGACCCGCCGCCCTCGCCCGGACCCGCCGCCCTCTCCCGAGCCCCGGAGAGCCCGCCCGGCGATCGCGGAGGTAGCCACCGCCGCCCGCGCCCGATTCGGTTTTTCCACCGTGAACCGATCCGTTTAAAAAAAAAGATGTTCGGTTTTTTTTTAAAACCTAGTTTGGTTTTATTTTTTTTGTTGGTTTTCTTATTTAACGAACGTTCACCGAACCATTCGTTTCAATGAACGCGTTCGTTGGATTCGTTCTGTTGACGAACGTTCGCTTTTTAACCCGTTCGTCGTTTTTCTTTTTAATCGGATTTAATCCGTTATTTTTCTGATTTGATTTCAGATCCGATTTTCAAAACTGTTTTATTTCTCGCTCGTTTATCGGAATCAGGTGATTCAAGCGCCTGGAGTTTCGTAACGAAACCGCCGTTCCGACTACCCTACTTTCACGGAGTTTTGCTACTGTGAAATTTTGACCTAAGTTCAGATTGCTAAACCGAGTCGTTCTCTCTCGAGTTTCGACTTCCGGAGTTTATTTTGATTCGATTCTTTTGCAACCAGGGTTCTTAAGTTGAACTTTCTGGTTAGATCTTTGATTCGAGATTTCCCCGTGCATTAGATGAGTACTTATTGTATGCTTGTTGTTTGTCTGCGTTAGATCACCCGGAGTCGCGCGCTTGTTACTTCAATCTCTAGGACTCATGGATCATCAGCAAGGCAAGTAACACTTTGATCATACCCTTCTACTACCCAGTTTTATGCATTAGATCTATTCCTCAAACACTTGCATGGTTAGGATCTAAACTAAATTGTGGGTTTGGGAAGTAGATTGAGGTAGTACCTATTACCTGTTTTACTTATGAAACCTTGGGAGTTACTTCTACGTTTGCTTGTTCATGCCATGCTATGCTAGTAGACGTGGATTGGGTGAGTGAATATCCATGACAGATGTGAGATTGTTAATTAATGGTTTATCTAAGGTGGCAACCTAAACACACATCTGGGTGGATTGAGGCACCTGGTTTCCATCGAGACTTGCTCTGATTTCTTGGACCGCCACCCGTGCTCTAAGGGATCATAAGATTATTCAAACTGAAACTTCCGTGTGCAGCCACAAGCCAATTATGGGCTCTGGCGTAGTTGACTAAGTCGTGCAAACTCTTACGGGTAGGCTAGCTGATGTAGGGGATGTAGGTTGGTATGGTCTACCCACATGTAAGGTGCTAGCGCTTACGAAAGACTATGTCTCGGTCATCCGTTTCTCAAACACCATGTAGTGCGAGAACCAAGCGGAGGCGATCGAGTCTTGTGGGGAAAAGTCATAAACCTCTGCAGTGTATAAACTAATCATGATTAGCCGTGTCCCCGGTTATGGACAATTTGAGTATCCTGTAATTGAATATCATGTGAATCTCAACATGTTACTTCTAAACAAAAGTTATTGGGTTTTGATGAGTACTTTTTAATTGGGATTGAGGATGCTGTCAACCATTCTCAATGTTTAACAACCACCATGATAGTTAAATAAAATTATTCCTTTGATGTAGGGAAAAATCAGCTTTATGCAAATGTAACCGTAGAGCCTTACCACCAGCCATATATGCATGTAGTATAGGCTTATTCATTCATTGCTCTTATGTGTTACATTGCCAAGATATTCCATGTGTCAACCCGTTTTGGCTGCAACTTTTCACGTTATGCACTTTTCGAACGACGAGTAAGGTGTTAGGTCGTGGTTCTATACTCGATGATGCCGTTGGAGTTGATGGACTCGCTTATCTTCCAAGCCTTCCATTGTTATTATTAGATGGCCTTAAGCCATATTATTGTATTCAGTTCCCTTGTGGACAACGATGTAATAAGTGTGTGATTGCTACTCGCTATAAATCCTTCAAGCATTGTGTGGTGTCGATTATCGATCCAGGGATGACACTGAGCACAGAGACTTGATCCATTTGGGTCTGGTCGCTACAAAGAATGAGAGAGAAGGAACAATGAAGAGATGTAAAATTAGGGTAAAAAGTAGATTGATTGTTCGATTGTGTGTTGTTCTTCAATCGGTCGTCACCTCTTACATATATATGAGGCGGCTGGACTTTCCGTACAAGAAAAGGACTCAAATCCCGTCCAGAACATCAAAACTTAACCAAACTCGGACTACGAGGGCCGGAACTTCCGATCAGCCCGGAACTTCCGGGCTAAAATTACATCAAGTAGCCCTCTTGCACAGATCCTGCAGGTCGCATATGGCTTCGGATCGTGATGGTCCCAAAAGCAAAGTTGTAGATCTTGCAATGGAGAGAAACTCTTCAGTTGATCACTGTTTCATCCGAGGTCATCTTGAGGTTGAATTCTGGCCTGAAAATCGGCAAATAATGTTGAAATTACAGTTTTCGGGGCGCACCGCATGCAAAGTTTCTGTTTAGTCCGGAACCTCCCCGGAAGTTTTGGCCGGAACTTCCGGGGCAGACTTCTGCAGCACACCGTTTTGGCTCTAACTTTTGCATATGAACGCTGATTTAGACATTTTTATACCAAAATCGATTGTTTCGACGAGACGAAGACAAACGGTGTAGAAACTTTTCTCATACGCGGCCATCTTGGGGCCGTAATTAGCCGAATAGTGTTCTATATAGTAAATCTCAATACTTCAAATACGACTTCGGCCCTGGAGATGAGACCAGATGGCTATAGCTCAAATATCAAAGTTTCTCCTTTTGATGATATGGAACTTTATCACTTTGAGCACATTTCCATTTGGGGCCATCTTAATTAAGTTCTTGACCGTGCCAAAAACTGGTGTCAACATACTCCTGCCTAAGCTCCAGGTTGGCCCATCCAAGTAGAAATCCATAGCCTCAGTGGTAACTCCAACAGTACATCCGGGAACATGGACGTCAATTCTTCAGCATTTCTCCTCCAGCAAGGTCGCGGTGAAAGTTCCGGTGAAGGTGGGCACGACAATGTTTAGGTACTTCACGACGTTCTTCAGGCATTGTCTTAAGGGCATATGGTCTCGTCAGGCTGAGCAAACTTGGTCCTGGAGGTCGACATCTATATTGTTGAAATAGAGAAGAATTAGAAATGAATAGAGAAGAGCATAAGACCAACATATATATAGGAAAATTGTAAAATAAGATTTATTTTTTTATCCTATGGCTTTTCCATTCCTAGTGGTCGCGTCATAGAGTCAACCTGGCTCTGATACCATCTTATAGCAACCCGATCCCAATGGATCGGAGTCTCTATGCTTAAGTGTCATCCATAGATTGGTATGCTGACACATGCAGTACTTGAGGAATTATAACAGAGTTTAATCACACACTTTATTACATCGAGGTCCTCAAAAGAGTATTTATTACATAAATATGGCTAAAGGCCATCTAAATAAAATAACTGTGGAAGCTTTGTAGGTAAATTAGTCCATCCAACTACACGGCAAAACTGAGTACAGAACAACGACCTATCGCACCTCAATCCTCCTCGAAAAGTTCTGCAACATGAGATGTTGCAGCCGTGTAGGTCAGTACATGGAATATGCTGGCAATTTCACATCATAGAATAATGATGAAAAAGTCTATCTCTATGTGCATATTTGGCTGGTGGAGGCTCTAAGTTCAATTTTGCATAAAGCTAATTTTTTTCCTACAACAAAAGAATTAATTTATTTACTAAAGTTTTTGCCATTATGGAGATGGTTCCTCCAACTCAATCCCAAAATTCCGAATTTATTAATAACCCAATTAATTAATTAAATAAAGTGACAAGATCAACCAATAATTCACCTCTAGATACTCAAACTTATCCATAATCGGGGACACGGCTAATCGTGATTAGTTTATACACTCTACAGAGGTTTGCACACTTTTCCCCACAAGACTAGACCACCTCCATGATCGAAAGATCGAGACATTGTTTTTCTGAAGAGGTCCCCTTAACCCTGGGAAGTACCCATCCCAACTATAAACCCCTACTTCTGTAGTACCACCCGGTAAGGTTTCCTACAACGTACTCCATTGTGCCAGAGCCCATAATGGCTTGTGGCTGCACACGGAAGCGTCTAAGGCATGAAGTATCGTATGATCCCTTTGAGCCTGGGTGGCATTCCATAGGGTGATCTCACGGGTCCTCCGAGATCCCCTAGGGCAAGCACTGGTTTCTCCAGGTGCCCCAACCATTCCACCTAGAGTTGTGTTAATGTTGCCACCTTAAGGTTAACACAAAGTTATTATTTCTCTCTCAGAACTTGCATGAATCCCCGTCTACAAAAGCATGGATAAGCAAAACTAACTTAACAAGCAATGATAATTCTCGGGGTGTTGTCAAGGGTGATAGGTTCCTACGTCAAGGAACTACAAATAATAACCACAATCTCAATTCCTACTCATGCAAATATTGGGTGGAACTAATGCATAGTAAAAACTGGGTAATAAAGTATGATCAAAGTGTGAACTTGCCTTGTTGATGATTGTTGCACTCTAGGGATTGGTAATACTCAGCCTCGCACTCCGGACAATCTAGCATAATCAAAAAATAACATACATAAGCAAACAATCAAAGATCCAAAAAGAAAGCGAAGAAAACACTTGTGAAAAACTCCAAAAAATCAAATAAAGCTTCTAGACAGTGGCATATTTTTAAGAGTAGCAAAATTATGTGTTTTTTATCTTAACATAAAGTACACGTCATAAGCTTCTATTTGCAAAAATAATCAATTAAACCGGAGTTATAAAACTCAAGTTATGGCCTAACAAAGTTTAAATACAAATCTGTTCGAATTCAAATTTTACAACTTTCAAAAATATTTTTAGTTTGGTTATCTGGATAGATGGGACTTTTATGAAACTGTAGGAGAAAAGTATCAACTGAATTTGATTTTTAAATTTTAAGATATGCTAAAAGAAAAATCTGGCAGAAATCTGAAATTGAAATTTTACTTAAAAGATTAAATATCGGCCAGAGACCAAGTAGCGCTCTCTGGTTAACTAGAAGGTGTTTGCTGTGAAGCGAAGAAGCGGACAACCGATGCATAAGGAAAACGAATTGTGGCAGCTAAAAAAATAAAATCGCAAGCTGGTTTGATCTAAACGGAAGAAAACCGATCTAATTGAATTTTTTCTTCTAACAGGGGTGAACAGAGGCACAGGTGACTTACAGAGAAGTACGAGCGTGAACGATGGTGGTGGGGCGGCGGTTCTGGTGATCGTGGGTGGCGACAAAAGTGTCAGGAGGATGCAGCGGAGAGTGGCTCGTCTGGTGGTGATGATCGGTGAAGACGGACTGCGACGTAACAAAGTGGTGAAGCTTGGGTGCTCCGGGTGCTCTGGTGAAGACAGTGAGGTCGGGATGGCTTCTGTAGATGAAAAGAGGTCGCAAGATCATGTCAAAACAAATCTCACGATCGAGAGAAGTCGAACTACAAAAGGAGGAGGCTCGGGATGGCTCACCGGCGTGGGAAAACGGTGATGAACTGCAATGGCTTCGGCGAGATTGGAACAACGAGTTCGAGCGATTGGGGTGGATTTGGCGAGGGGTTCCGAGGGGAATCGGTCGAGAGGGGTCATGGGTATTTATAGGAGGGGGTTGACTCAGAAGGTGAAATCCCGAGTTCAAATGAACTCGGGTGCCTGGCGTGAACGAGGAAGGCTCTGCCCTTTTCATGGGGATTGTCGGGGAAGCTGATCGCAACCCACGAACACCTATGGGACCTGGCGGACCGAGTCCCTTGTGGTTCGGAGGGGGGCGGAGATTGCACGAAGAGCAGATCGAGGCGATGCACACGAGCAGTTACCCAGCTTCGGAGCTCTCCGGAGAGATAATACTCCTACTGATGCTTGGTTGATTATATTGTGTTCTTGCTATGGAGCAATGAGAGCTACAAAACCTAGCCTGAGTGAGTGTGGTCTCGAATGAGTCGAATGAACTGAATGGAGCCGAACCCTTTCTACGTTGCACATGGGCCTCCTTTTATAGGCTCAAGGGGTCACCACAGGTGGCAACGTAGACGAGGGCAAAAATGGGAAAACAGTAGTTGGTACACCGACTTGTACAGTGTTCTATACCTAACTCTGACGGCAAGGGACAAGATCAATAAATGCCCGTCCCTGTCGCCTGAACAGTGCAACAGGGACCGTCAAGTGCACCACCGTTTGCCACGATGGTAAGCCTGTCAGCGCCGCTTATCGCTGCTCTCCGCTGGCTGCACAGCCCTTTGACACGCGTGCCTGGAGTTGCCCCACGGCGACACGTTGGCGGATGAGCTGGAGCGAAGATGAAGAGAGTTACTGCCGCGGCAAGCGCCTTTGCCGCAGTTGAACCCTTATCGCACTCGGAGCTTGTTGCTCACGAGCCTTCCGCAAGCTCCTCTTGCCGGGGCCTTGTCTTCTGCGTGCCTTGAGTGGCCTTCCCGGCAAGCTCCTCTTGCCGGGGTCTTGAATACTTTGTTCTTGAATGGCTCCAAAGGAGCCGCGGAGGACCTTGGCGGTCACTAGGCCAGCCCTGCCGCGGGGTGCTGCGACTGCCCGTGCACGAGTTCGGGATACTAGGGTACCCCTACTCTAGTACACCGACAGGAGCCCCCGGGCCTAGGCCACACACGGCGCCGAGCTCTGTTGGGCCAGGCCCAAAACAGTGCACGGGCACGCGCGGCCTAGATCGCGCAGTTATTCGCCTCGGACCCACCACGCCCCCACAGGCAGCACGCTCGGGCGTGGCGTCGTGGGAGAGATCGTGGGGCTTTCTTTAATGGGAAAGCGGGCGCCGCCCCTCTCCTCCTTATAAGCAGGGGAAACAGGGCAGGGCGCCCACTTGCCATTGCTGTCACATCAAAAACCACCGCCGCTCCCCCTTCTTCTCAAGTCCAAAGAGCGCGCTCGCCCCCCCCCATTGCCACCGGCGCCACCAACGCCGTCAGTTCCTCCACCACCTCCGCCATGGCTCAAAGCCGACAAGGGCAAAGGGGTGAAGGCGGCCGCAGCGGCTCATGGCGCTGCGGAAGGAGCGGGCCTTCTTGACCCCACTTTCGGCCTTAAAGGAGCTGCGAGCTGTATTACCTCTTCAGTCGGCGGAGACGCAGGCGCACCCGACACGCAGGGTGATCTCCGCCGCCACATCCGAGAAGGTTTCCGTGGGTACCCTTCTTGGCTTTTTTCTTCCCATCGCGGGCTCTGCCGCCTTTTTCCAATTCTTTGCGGCGTCATGAACACATATGGCCTCCGCCTCCTCGATTTCACCCCCAACGCTGTCCTGACCATGGCGGTTTCGCACACCTCTGCGAGAACTTTGTCGAGTCCACCCAAATGTAGCCCTTTTCGCCACTACTTCATGCCCAGCGTAGAGAGAGAGAGCCGCTTGGGAGGGATTGCATGGATCTCCGGGATCGGCAAGAAGGAAGCATATCTTGACGGAGAGCTGCGTAGCAAGTGGGAGGAGTGGAGAGCCGATTGGTGTTGGATCATAGAGGAGAACCGCAGCCTTTCACTGCCCTTGGCCAAACTCCCATAGTCTTGCGACAACGATTGGAGCAACTTGGCGCGGAGGATGCCAAGTTGAAGATTGCCGTGACTTCGGATCTTGCGCCTCGGGCATCTGGGCTCACCGTAGGAACTGTTGGCGCGGATTTCCTTCGCCGCGCATTGCGCCCTTGCGAGAGAGGAGGAGGCCTGCTTGGGAATTCAAAGCGGCGGACATCATGAGGCTGCGCCGGGCCTCAACTGGAACTTCACCGTCTTGGGCTGGATGCCATCTGCGGGGAGCTTTTCAAGCGGGATGCAGATCACCCCGAGTGGTTCATGTTGCCGAGGGGGGTCGTGCCTTTGTGCAACAACTCGTCGCTTGACCGCATCCGCGTGATGATGCCGTTGTGCAATTCCCATGGAATCGCCCCAACTTGGCAAGAGCCCGCCGACGACGTCGTGCAGCAGTTCTTCGACAACTTGGAAGAAGTGCCGATCCGCGCCGACGAGAAGAAGTGGCTCACCCGCGACACCACCGAGAAAGAGATGGCGCGCATTGCCACAAGGTTGGAGGAGGCGGCGGAAGCTGCCGCCGCTGGCGTGTTTGGGTTCACCGTGGAGGAGGCAGAGGCAGCCGAGGCGGCAAGCCTTGCCGATCGAGAGGAGTTCGCCGGTGAGGAGGAGCAGGCCGAGCCCGACGCTGAGCCGAACGAGCCTACTGGGGGCGCCTCCCCTCCGCCTTCAAGTAGCTTGCTGCGGGAGGAGCCCGCGGCCCCGCCAAGGAGACGCCTCCAAGACCGGAGAAGTGGCGGGCGGCGGACGCAGGCCAACAGCCGCCTCGCCGCCCGCCCAGCGCTCCACCGCGGCAACAAGCACACGTCGCCAGCAGAGGCGCCTCATGTCTCCACAAAGCAGGGAGGGGCCTTGAGCCACGGCCCCGCACCCGCCAAGCGTCCGAGGGAGCCTACTCCTCCAGCTCGTCGCACCAGGCGGAATTTGACTTCTCCGCTCTCAGCTCAGGAAGAAGAGGAAGAGTAAGATCTTGTCGCTGCTACTTGTAATTCTTCAATTTACTACTTTGTCTTGTATCGACTTGCTTCATTACGAGCTCTTTCCTTTTTCAGAATGCTGGCTCGGAGGGCGTCGAAGAGCCAAGACTCCGGTGGTTGTCGTCGAAGGCGATTCCCCAATGGCTGACGAGGCGTGTCGAGACCCGTTCTTTGGACCCGGCAACCCTTCTTGAGCAGCCCCAAAGACTGGCCCAGCGTAAGTATTTGGTTTATTTCTTACGGTTAGGTGTGCTGGGTGCTCCTTTTCACTGTATCGACTTGTTGAATTGTGTAGGAGCAGAGCAGCCTCATCGGAGGCCACGGAAGTCACTCCCAAGTTCTGCTTGCTTCAACTCGCCGCCAAGGGAGAATTCTCCGGCAAGGGGCGCTCTCCGGCAAGGAGGCTTCTCCGACAAGGAGCTTCTCAGACAAGGGGCAGCGCCGGCGACCCTCGGTGGTGGAGACCCATGCTCTGAGATCCCATTGCAGGTAATCTTCTTACTTAAAATTTCCCTGGGTTCTTTTCTTCTGTTCTTCTTCTGAACATTTGCTTGACTTGTTCTTTTCTTTCTCGATCATCGATCCATCTGCGGAGAGCCGATGGAGACCGAGGTTGCAGCGAGAGGGCGACTCGCGGCAACAATGACGACACCGCCAACATGGAGGAGGAGGCGGCGCCAATGGGTCCGCCCGGCAAGGAGGCCGCCAAGGCTCTTTGGCGCAGAGGCTGGGGAGGGGTGCAGCGATCGTCTTGGCGACCACGAGGCCGCAGGAGGCGCCGGGCACTCGCCGACCGCCGATCCCCCGCCATCGATGCAACGCCAGCTCAAGAGCCCCAGCCGGTGCCTATCGAAGGCGGCGAAGGTGTCTTCATCAAGCTCCCATGGGCGTCGAGCTCAGGCGCCGGTCGAGGAGAGACCTTGACGTGGAGCTGCTCGCCTCCGCTGGGCTGTCGCTGGTTAACGCACCAAGCAGCAGCGGTGGCGAGTCGAGGAGGAGGAGCTCTTTGAAGAAGCTCTTTGTCGCTCTACCGTGCCCGACAGGCTAAGCCGGAGTCATGAGGAAGCACTTGTCGCGAGGGCGGGAGCTGACATGGAGAAGCGCAAAAGAGCTCCGGCGCCAACAAAGAAACTCTCGGGACGTAGCGAGGCGCTGGAGCAGCTTGCTGAGGGCGCACGACCTTCATCCTAGAGAAGGCCGAGGTCGAGGAGCAGCAGCGGCTTGCGGCGAGAAGCTCTCTGCGCAAGAAGGTGGTGGCGCGGCGAAGATCAACCTCGACAGCTATGAGGAAGATCTTGCAGCCTTGAGCAATCGATTAGCGGAGCACTCAAGGAGGCAAAGGGCCGCCGCGCAGCTGCCGAGGCCGCCAAGAAGGAATTGGAGGCGAGGTGGCGCAGCTGGAGGCCACCCTCGGAAGAGCGGTGAGGAGGTCACGGGCTGAAGCCTTGGCGAGAAGGGCGCCTACACTCTTGGTGAGTTGCAGGGCCGTCTCGCTGAGAAGATCAAGGAGCTCGATGCCGCCAAGGACTCCAAGGCAGATCTGGAGCTGAAGCTGACCACCTTCACGGAGACGCTGGACGGTGCCAAGGAGCGGGAAGCGGGCCTGTTGGAGAAGATCAAGGCCAACGAGGAGCTGCTGGCAAATGCCACGACCGCCCACAATACCCTTAGAGAGAACGTGATGCTCTGGACCGAGGGTCTTGTCAATACAGCCGCTGCCATCGACAAGGAGCTGATGGAGCTGGGGATGGTGGATCTCGGGTACCCCACCGACGAGCATCTCAACCCAGCGCCAAGCTCAGCCTGTTCTTCAAGAGCGTGTTGGCGGCTCTCCAGTGACTCGGGAGGAGATCCCAAAGCAAGCGGGCCGACGAGTCGCGCCAAATCTGTGCAGGGCTCTTGAGAAGGTCTTGATGAAGGTGGCCTTCCGCAATCCAGGCGTCGGCCATGGCGATCCTCAAGTCCCTGCCGCCAACTGCTGATGTTGAGGCGCTCAAGGACCTTATCGCACCCATTGTGGACAGGGTGGCGGAGTCAAGAGAGTTGATGGCGACCGTGTAGACTAGGCCGCCAAGTTTATCTTTCCTTGTCGCTCTGAGACCATGTTCGGAGAACAATTTATTAGATCTGCGACAAGTTATTTTTGTAATATACTCTATCTTAGGCAAGCGATCGCAATGTTATTTCCTTTACTTGATTCCTTCCTTTGTATGTTTGTGCCCTCGCTTTTAGGGAACTTGTCGGTGCGGGCACCTTTGTCATGCATGCGCTGAGTGCGAACGTCGGAGTTCTTGGCGATGCCGCCTCCGACAAACAACCTTATCGCAACTAGTTGCAGCTCACTTAAGTTGCTGAGCGGACTCGAAACAAAGTAAGGGCGCAAACTAATTCTGAGTTGGTTCCTCCGCGCACAGGTTTTCCATACAAAGTACTATCGTTCGAGGAAGATAACTTAAAAATTTAAAAACTGATTGCTTAAACCCAGCAACTTAGCTTTTCTGTCGTTTGCTTCCCGGCAAGGCGATACTTCCTCGAGCGACACTTGATGGCCCACACCATTATCTTCTCCTTCCCCCCCGGCTAACTTGTGGGCGGATGAACCTTCCTTTCTTATGAGAAGAAAGAAGAGAAAATAAAGTTATGGAGCCTAGTGGCTCGTTATCGGCTTCGGGTGTGGATGCTGCACAAAATGTCCGATAATACATGCAAAAATACTGATGAAAGCATGAAATTGACAAGTTGTGCGCAACACATTGAGCTTTATTGATGCACGGGTCTGCGCTCGCTTTGTACAAAGGATTACATGCAACATCGGCAAGACTTGTACAAAAGGGTGGTTGCCGGAGCAGGTTCGGCAACAACCGCCTCTATGGGTAAAACTTACGGAGATGCTCTATATTCCGAGGAGTTGCTCACGGAACGCCATCTTGGTCTCAAAGCGGACAGCGCCGGGCCTAGTGACTCGTTTCACCCGATAAGGGCCTTCCCACTTCAGCGTCAACTTGTTGGAATTCTTGGCGGATTGAGCGCGCGAAGAACAAGGTCGCCTTCCTCGAAGCTTCGGCACTAACATTGCGGCTATGGTAGCGGCGCAAAGCTTCTGGTAACGAGCAGCTCGTCTGACACTCAAGACAATCCTCCTCGAGGCAGCAGCGTCATCTTGTCCAGCTACTCTTGCTCAAGCTCATCATAAGCGAGTACTCGAGGTGATCCGTATACGAGTTCCGTGGGGAGAACTGCCTCTGATCCATAGACTAGAGCAAAAGGTGTCTGGCTAGTGGCTCGATTTGGCGTCGTTCTGATTGACCAAAGAACCACCGACAGCTCCTCAATCCAGTTTCTTCCGCACTTGCGCAGCCTGTCGAAAGTTCTGGTCTTGATTCCTCGCAGCACTTTAGCGTTTTCCCTCTCCCCTTGACCGTTGCTTCTCGGGTGAGCAACAGAAGCGAAGCAGACGTTGGCGCCAAGATCTTGGACGTACTGCATGAAGGTGCGACTCGTGAATTGGGTGCCGTTGTCGGTGATGATCCGGTTAGGTATCCCAAAACAGCAAACAATTGACTGAAGAACTTGGCTGCTGATCGCTGCTGTCACCTTCCTCCTGCCTCCACTTCCGGCCACTTTGTGAACTTGTCGATTCATGACGTACAAGTACTCAAAGCCCCGACAACTTCGGGGAAGGGCCGAGATGTCGAACCCCTGGACCGAAAATGGCGGGATAAAGGGATCGTCGGAGAGCTTGAGCTGGCTGGTGTATCTGTTTTGAATGGGCCGCACGCTTCACACTTGGTTACTTGTGCGAGTTGCATCTGGAGGGCTTCGGCGAAGAAACCTTCGGAAAGCTTTGCGGCAAGTGCTCTTGCGCCAATGTGGTGACCACATATGCCTCCGTGTATCTCTGCCAACAGCTTCATCCATCTTCCCGCAAATACACTTCAATTTCACACCGTTGAGTCTTCTTACATGCAGGATGTTGTCAACAAACTGGTACATACTTGACTGCCGGGCTACTCTTTCCGCTTCTTCTTGATCTTGGGAAGTTCTCATGCTCAAGGAAATGGGCGATCTGCTGCGCCCATGTTGGAGCTTGCGGCTCGACAACAAGGACTAAAGGCACATCTGCCGCTGCGGGAACATCAGCTTCCACGGCAAGAACCTGCGGTTCGGCGGGAGCTTGATGATCCCCGGCAAGCTTGCCGGAGCAAAACTTGTCGGGAGCGTCTGCTTCAACGAAACAAACCTTAGGGCTTGTCGGAGCAGACTGCTCCTCAGCGATATATGCGTTGATTTTGGGGACCTTCTTGGCGGCGGCTTCAGGGAGCTCTGCCGGAAAGTAGTCACCAGAAACCAACTTCCTCTTCTTGCTTTGTCCGGTTGATGGTGTTACAGTTGGTTGAGTCAGCTTGAGCACAAAAATTCCTGGTTCCACTGGTAACTTGAGTGCAGCACACTTTGACAGGCCATCAGCAATATCATTCTGAGCTCTTGGAACAAGTTCCATTTGCAGGCCTTCAAAGTGTTCTTCTAGCTTTCTCACTTCATCAACGTAGGCTTCCATCAATGGACTCTGATAATCTTTGTTTACTTGGCGGACGACAAGCTGCGAGTCACCCCTGACAATAAGCTTCCTGATCCCAAGGTCCACTGCAATCCTGAGACCGGCAAGCAAACCTTCATACTCTGCTGTATTGTATGTTGCTTGCTCCTTGGGAAAGTGCATTTGGACTATGTACTTGAGGTGCTCTCCGGTGGGTGTGATAAGCAACACGCCGGCACCGGCGCCTTGCAGCGAGAAGGCACCATCAAAATACATCAGCCACTCTTTACTTGCTTCCTTGACTGGGATGCTCGTCTCTGGAGTTTCTTCATCTTGCGTCGGCGTCCATTCTGCTATAAACTCTGCCAATGCTCTGCTTTGGATAGTTGAAGTGCTTTCAAACTTGAGGCCAAAGCTTGACAGTTCCAGTGCCCACTCGACAATCCTGCCTGTTGCCTTTGGATTTTGCAGTATCATTTTCAGCGGAAAGCGAGTGACAACTGTTATCTCATGTGCTTGGCAGTAATGGCGCAGCTTTCGAGAGGCCATGAGGAGGCGAAAAGCAATTTGCACACCGAATACCTTGACCTAGCCCCACAGAGAAGGGAACCGACAAAGTAGACCGGCGCTGCACCATCCTTTTCGCATCTTCTACAATTCTGCTGCAGATCCGTCCTTGTCGGGACGAGCTTGACGGTGAAGCCCCCTGCTTGTCGCTGGATGTATCTGCCATGGTTGCCGGCTCGTCATCCGCCTCCCTCTCCGCTACTAACGCAGCACTAACCACTTGATTGGTTGCCACTATGTATAGCAACAACTTCTCTTGTGGCCTAGGTGCGACAAGTATTGGAGTGGAGGACAGGTACCTCTTTAAGTCCTGCAGCGCAGCCTCCGCTTCGGGAGTCCATTTCATTGGACCTGCCTTTTTCAAGATTTTGAAAAATGGCAGGGAGCACTCAGCTGACCTAGAGATAAACCTGCTGAGAGCAGCCACGCAACCGGCAAGCCTTCGAACATCCTTGATGCGCTTTGGTGCTTCAATCTACTCAATGGCCTTGATCTTGTCGGGATTGGCTTCAATTCCCCTCTGAGACACGAAGAATCCGAGAAGCTTGCCGGAAGGGACTCCAAACACGCACTTCTCGGGATTGAGCTTGAGGTTGATCTTGCGCAGATTTGCAAAGGTCTCATCCAAATCTTGAACCAGAGTTGCTTTGTCCTTGCTCTTGACCACTATGTCATCCATGTAGGCTTCTACATTTCTGTGCATTTGGGGCTCAAAAGCGTCATGGACCACTCTTGCAAACGTTGAACCAGCATTCTTCAAACCAAAAGGCATCCGTATAAAACAGTATGTGCCACATGGTGTAATGAATGCAGTTTTCTCTTCATCTTCTTCTGCCATGAAGATCTGATGATATCTGGAGTATGCATCAAGAAATGAAAGCAAGTCACATCCAGCCGTGGAGTCAACAATCTGGTCGATACGTGGCAAGGGAAATGGGTCTTTGGGACAAGCTTTATTAACATCGGTGAAGTCAATACAAAGTCTCCATTTCCCATTTGCCTTGCGTACAACTACCGGATTGGCCAACCACGTGGGATGGAGCACTCCTCTAA
The DNA here is from genome assembly GCA_021605205.1 of Aegilops longissima. Classification (NCBI taxonomy): domain Eukaryota; kingdom Viridiplantae; phylum Streptophyta; class Magnoliopsida; order Poales; family Poaceae; genus Aegilops; species Aegilops longissima. The sequence continues at coordinate 414,679,391 of CM038678.1, forward strand.
CAAGGCCTGCTTGCTTCCGGTTTCTTGATCTCTTCGCTATGAATTCTTGGCGCTCCACTGCCTGCTTCCTGACTTTTTGCTTGACGGGCCGCGCATGAGGACAGACAACTAAGTGGTGCTCAATTACTTTCCTGGGAACGCCGGGGATGCCATACTGTTGCCATGCAAACACATCGACATTCGCCCGTAGGAAAGCAACGAGCGCGCCTTCCTATTTAGGGTCAAGCGTGGCACTGATGGTGAAGGTACCACCAGTGCCATCCTCCTTGGCGGGCACCTTCTTGGTCTTCGGCGGAGCTGCCATCATTTTCTTGCACTTGTCGGTGGAGCTCGATGGTGCATCCTCGACGGTAGCGTAGCACTCCGAAGAGGTGCGTTTGCCGGAGTGGGCATCAGGGCTCTTGCCGGACAAAGTGGTCTTCTTCTTCCCCGGGAGCTTGGTGACAAGTGATTTGCTATCTGTCGCAGCTGCTGCATCCGGTAAATCTTGTCGGCGCAGATAAGTGCATCTTTCTTGTCGCCATGGACAGAAATAGCGCTTATCGGGCGGGCATCTTGAGCAAGTTGTATGCATAATGAGAGGCTGCCATGAACTTGGCGAGTCTTTGGGCGGCTAAGTATCCCATTGTAGGGCAATGGGAAATCAACAACGTCGAATGTGACCCTCTCGATCCTGAAATTCAGTTCACTGCCAAATGTTACCGCAGCGTGATCTTCCCTTCGACTTGCTCCTTCCAGGTTGATTCCTTGGAAAGTGCTAGTCTCTTGAGCTCGCTGTCAGGGATTTGAAGCTTCTGGAGCACTGCGGAGGAGATCAGATTTAAGCTGGCCCCGCCGTCAACTAACATCTTGGTGACCTTGAGGTTGCGGATAGTTGGTGAGACCAACATCGGCAAGCACCCGACCGCATTCTGCGATCGGGGTGGTCCTCAATGTCAAAGAAGATAGGCGTCTTGGACCACTTGAGGCTGCGTGACTCTGAGATGGTTCTGCTGCATTAACCTCCCGCATCCATTGCTTGAGTTGGCGGTGTGAGGTATGCAGAGAAGCACCACCGTCAACGCAGAGAACCTCTGTTGCCTTCTGAAACTCCTGCTCGTCAGCTTCATCGTCCTCCATGTCTTCATCGTCATCGTCTTCTTCGTCCTTGTCGCGGCCACGGGGAGGTCTGTCTCCTTGCCGCTGCTTGGCCTTGCCTCGGCGTCCTCCCCGGCCGGGTCTCTTCTTGCTAACCGCCCGGCACCTTCTGGGCCTTCTCCTTGTCTCACGCCCGCTTCGTACTCAACCTTACGCTGTTCAACAGGCTGCTCAACTTTTGCAACTCACGGAGATCGTGGCCCTTGGTGCGGTGAATCTTACAATCTTGTTTGTTGGAGCTGTCCGGCTTGTCGGCGGCCGCCACAGACTTGGCGGTCGGTGTCGGCAACAACCTCCTTGCCGGAGCCGCCAACCTTGGCCTTCTTGGCGCCACCTCCATTGCGGACTGCTCGACAACTAGTACCTCCTTGCTTTTCTTCTTTACATTATTCCGCCAGCTCTTCTTTGCCGGGCGGTCTCCTCCTTGTCGATCCTGCTCCAACATTCTCTCTGAGAGTCTTCTTCCTTCTTGACACGTGCACACTTGTCGGCCAAGGCATACAGCTCACCGGCGTCCTTGACTTTGCACATCGCCATCTCCTCCCTCATCCTGCGGTTCCGCGTTCGATGAAGCGCGCTGATCACCGCGGCAGGGTGGACATCTCGGATGTTGTAGTGCACACGGCTGAATCTCTGGATAAACTTGCGCAGGACTCTCCTTCCTTACAGGCGGCGGGTGAAGGTCACTCTCTTGGCCATGAGGTTTGTGGCACTTTGTGAAAGCGCCGACAAACCGATGGCACAAATCTGCCAAGAAGATATGGAACTGTCCGGCAAGTGCATGAGCCAAGATCGACATTTGGCTTGAGCACCGGTGGAAGTAGTTAGCAAGGATCTTGTCGTCTCGTCCCCGCAGCTCGCACCGCGATGGTGTAGATCTTGAGGAACTCCGATGGATCGTCCTGCCGTCATACTTCTCTAGCACATCGGCTTGAAGTTTTTCTTGTCGGACCCTTTGGACTTGCCGCAGCTCACGAGTGAGCAGGGGCAACCTACCGCGTACGACAAGTCACCTGGTTCCCCTGGCGCATGCATGTCAACAGCGGGCCCAGCGCGCTGGTCAGATTGACTCCGCGCTTCTCTTCGGCGCTCGATGCGGGTTCGAGCGTCTTCTTGTTGCCGTTCTTGAAGAACTTGGCGCTGATCACGGCGAGCTCGTGGATTCAACGATGCGGTGGAATCGCTGTCAAGGTGAATCCGAGGAGCTGGTGATCTTGGCCTTCGGGAAGGGGAGTGCATGGTGGTGGCACCCCCGCAGGTCTCGTCGCCACCGGCTCGTGCCTTGTCGCCGTGCCGCGGCTGCGACGTGCTTGGTTGCCGCGGGACGTCACCGTTGGCAAAGCCGATGAGACTCTGGATGGTGGCCCTCCATTCGTCGACCTTGTCGGCCGTTGGAGGGTAGTCTAAAGCGATTGAGCTCGCCAAGGCTTCCGCTGGAGTGGTGGGTGGCAATGGCGTGCGGTGCGAGAGCGGGATGTGCTCGGACTTCTAACCAAGTTAGGAGGGCAGCATCCCGTCCAGCGATCGTACTCTGCTTTCGTACCGACATCTTTGGCGTGCATCTGCGGTCTCGAGGGCCTCGGGATCCTCGGCTTAGCCTTGATCCAACGGCGTATGGTGCTGCGAGCATCATGGCGCTGTCGGTCCCGCGCCTCTGAGGCGGACGCAGATGCGTGTTGAGACGCGAAGCTTGCGCCGCCTTGTCCTTGGACCTGGCGGCGTCGTGGCTCTCTCAACGCGCCATTCCTCGCCAGCGTCTTCCCCACCACTCGTCGGCTCCGGTGGTGGTGGGTTTGACGCGACGGCTCTGCTGCCGCCAAGCCTTCTTCTTGGTGGCATGTTGACGAAGATGATGAAGAAATTTCGTGTGAGCGCTGGATCAGGTTCACACAGCCTCGGCGCCCTACAGCGCGCCAAAGATGTCGGGAAGCTGATCGTAACCCACGAACACCTATGGGACCTGGCGGACCGAGTCCCTTGTGGTTGGAGGGGGTGGAGATTGCACGAAGAAGCAGATCGGCGATGCACACGGCGATTACCCAGCTTCGGAGCTCTCCGGAGAGATAATACTCCTCTTGCTGCTTGGTTGATTATATTGTGTTCTTGCTATGGAGCAATGAGAGCTACAAAACCTAGTCTGAGTGAGTGTGGTCTCGAATGAGTCGAATGAACTGAGCGGGCGAACCCTTTCTCGTTGCACATGGGCCTCCTTTTATAAGCTCAAGGGGTCTGGCAACAGTGCTTAGCGTGACGCGAGAAAAATGGGAAAACGATGGTTGGTACACCGACTTGTACAGTGTTCTATACCTAACTCGATGGCAAGGGACAAGATCAATAAATGCCCGTCCCTGTCGCCTGAACAGTGCAACAGGGACCGTCAAGTGCACCACCGTTTGCCACGATGGTAAGCCTGTCAGCGCCGCTTATCGCTGCTCTCCGCTGGCTGCACAGCCCTTTGACACGCGTGCCTGGAGTTGCCCCACGGCGACACGTTGGCGGATGAGCTGGAGCGGAGATGAAGAGAGGTTGCCTGCCGCGGCAAGCGCCTTGCCGCAGTTGAACCCTTGTCGCACTCGGAAGCTTGTCGCTCACCGAGCCTTCCCGGCAAGCTCCTCTTGCCGGGGCCTTGTCTTCTGCGTGCCTTGAGTGGCCTTGCCGGCAAGCTCCTCTTGCCGGGGTCTTGAATACTTTGTTCTTGAATGGCTCCAAAGGAGCCGCGGAGGACCTTGGCGGTCACTAGGCCAGCCTGCCTGCAGCGAGTGCTGCGATTGCCGTGCAAATCGGGATACTAGGGTACCCCTACTCTAGTACACCGACAGGGAAGAAGAAGGTACATGGGGCCCAGGCGCTTGAGAGAGAGAGAGAGAGAGAGAGAGAGAGAGAGAGAGGGGTGTGGTGGGGCGATTGGCATGTGGAGTCTTGCGTGCGGGGAAGTGGCGGGTGGGCCGGCTGGTGCGTGCTGGCCTGAGCATAAGTTCCCTGAGCGCGTTTTGTCTGTTACAGCCTTATGACCTGATTGCCTGGTTATTGGAAACACCGTGGATATTCTCGACAGATGGAGTACATAACACTTTTCGGTCCTTGACCGAAGAGGGAGAAGCCGACGGTCGGTTAAGACGCGTTTAAAGTTCGTTGAACATAGATATGATATAAGTCCTTCGATACATACAATCATTCTTTTACCCAAGTCACTTGGGGGCTCTTATGTTTATTTGAGTCGTTTTATAATAAGTGTTTTTCTTCTTAGTCGTTGCAGAGTTTTTATTATTATTTATCACTCCTTTTCTCGACACAAGTGTGCGGTCACTAGCAGGGAGCCTAATTTCTCTCTCAAAACCGCAAGAGTTTAGTTTTTAAACTGGCCTAATGAGAAGTACTCCGCCTTGGGATGGGAGGCTGAAGCCGTGGGCTGACCAGCAAGTCTTGAGATAGGATGTGTCATGTTAAAGCACGGCAGAAGCACTTTTTTTCTAAAGTCAATTTTGGATTGGCACGAACACTTGATCTTGTTCATCGTCATGTTTTACTGAATTTTTTGGTTTTCCAAGCTTTTGGCACTTTTAAACTATTTGTGTGTTTTCAGCACAAGTCTCGCATCTGTAACGCGGACACCTTTAGAATTCGGCAAAACATTCTCGGATATTGCTATATATGCATCAGTTTGAATTGTGTCTTGATCAATAGTTGGGTTGCCGGCTCCGCGCTTGCCTCCTACGTTCCGCTTTGTTCGGCTAGGTGTGCAAAGGAGAACCACTGCGATTGTGCTTCCAGCTCGCATGGTCAAGCACCTCGATGGAGAAAGCCAAAACTGACTGTCTGTCGTGTAAACTGGTCAGCGATCCGATGACTATATTAAATGACGGGCCAATCATAACATTGGCGAAGTGATTCGGCTTGACCTCGATTGTCGCGAACACTACCGGGGCTAATGGCGGCCTCCCAAACTAAATCCTCAATATTTTGCTCTTACATTGGAGCTGAGGTTTCATGATCATGCTTAGCATGACAACCCAAAGAAAGGTACCGATAAGCGGGACTATTTTCTTTGGAAGACATTTCTTCATTAAATAGTAATATAACATATCTCTCTGCGTACCTTTGTTTATAAAACCGTATGGCCAGATTGCCTTGTTAGTCGTAAATCTTTGCCCTCATAAAGGCTTTATAAAGTAGGACAAACACTCCTCGACTCTTGGCCGAGGAGGTTAAGCCGATGGTCGGTCAACAAAGTTTTGTACAATGCGGATCCGAGCATTAATGACATAAAGTACTTGGATACATTGAGTCATCACACATAATTTGTGATTTTACTATGGATATCGATCCTTAATTGACCACCCGTGCCGCATTAAGGCTCGGGGCTCTTGGGCTTGGGCTTATTATTTACAAATATTAAAGGGCACATCAATCCCTTGATCTGGTGTTGCCACCGACCAATGTCTCGGGGCTCTGCATTGCTGTTCTATGCAAAAAATTAAGTGCAATCTGAGTTTCGAGGAGATTTTGATCCTCGGGTTGGTCGGCCACACCCAATCCAAATCTCGAGGACTGAGCATGCCGTTTTTGTGTCCCAAGTATTCTGCGAGTTAGGACTTGATCCTCGGGCCGATTTGCAAATCAACTTTGAGTCTCGTGACTCTTGGGATCAGCGGTCTTATGTCATCCTTGGTGCATCTCGGGTTTTAGACCGATACCAACCTTGAGGGCTACTAGCTATGTATCTCGGCAAAGAATAAATTGCACCAATCAAAATATTGACAAAATCGGCCCACATTGGGGTGGTGCACCACCTCGAAGCGATCCGCATAAAGCTCGGCGCTAGTGGCTGGCTCCATAGAGGCATTTCGGCATTAAGCTCGGCTAAACTCCTTCAAACTTCTTTGAACCAAGGTGATTTACGACACCTCGGATACAGTCCGATGTTGGAGCTCGGATACATAGTCCGGCGTTGGAGCTCGGATACCGTCCGGCGTTGGAGCTCGGATACATAGTCCGACGATAGAGCTGGGAAGCAGTCCGACGTTGGTGCTCAGCTGCAAAAGATACCTCGAATGCAGTCCGGTGTTAGAGCTCGAATGCAAGAGGACACTGCCTCCCGGGAATAACTTCAAACCCGAGGTGTAGCATAAAAATAACAAGGCATTGATAAAGGCCGTAAACTTAAAGGGGCTCCTCGGATACCCAACGTGTAAACTCTTCGGATGCACTTAGGCGATCCTCAAGATCGAAGATGAGAAGATTTTTTGAACCAGTTTTCAAGACCGACGACTGAAGATGAAGAACAGTTCGGAAGAATCGAGGCGTCCCCAACGAAGACCGGTTCAGGGGCTCTTGACGGTGTCTGGACTAGGGGTACTCACCACGTCGTCTCCCGATTAGTTGGATTGGGCGAGGATCCCCATGGCCGTATACTCATGGGCGAGTCCGGACGATTTACCGCATACAAGGAAGATTCCACAAGACTTGGCGATCAAGACAAGGACTCCTCCCCACCGACGTATTCGGCTAGGACTCTTGTTATCCTAGGCCTCGGTGCATTATATAAACCGAGGCCAGGCTAATCGATAGAGATATACAACAATCATACCATAGGCTAGCTTCTAGGGTTTAGCCTCTACGATCTCGTGGTAGATCAACTCTTGTAATACTCATATCATCAAGATCAATCAAGCGAGGAAGTAAGGTATTACCTCCATAGAGAGGGCCCGAACACAGGTAAACATCGTGTCCCCTGTCTCCTGTTACCATCCGCCTTAGACGCACAGTTCGGGACCCCCTACCCGAGATCCGCCGGTTTTGACACCGACAAAGACCTTTCTCCCTGTCCGGATAGGACTCTCCTATGCGTGGATGGCAAGATTGGCGTCCAGATATGTAATTTACTTCTTCTGCAAGCCAACTCTGTACAACCCTAGGCTCCTCTGGTGTCTATATAAACCAGAGGGTTTAGTCCGTAGAGGCTATCAGAATTCATATAGGCTAGACTTCTAGGGTTTAGCCATTACGATCTCGAGGTAGATCAACTCTTGTAACCCCTATATTCATCAAAGACAATCAAGCAGGAAGTAGGGTTTTACCTCCATTAAGTGGGCCCGAACCTGGGTAAACATCGTGTCCCCTTTGTCTCCTGTTACCTTCGATCCTCAGACGCATAGTTTGGGACCCCCTACCCGAGATCGGTCGTTTTTGACACTGACATTGGTGCTTTCATTGAGAGTTCCACTGTGTCATCGCTAGAAGGTTTCATGGCTCGTTCGATCATCAACAACGATGTTGTTTCCAGGGAAACTTTCTCCCCCGACCAACTTTTTCTGTTTCGCGGCTTCGCCCTGCGTGCCAATTCAATTGGCCATCTTGAACAGATCGATAACTACGCCCCTAGTCATCAGATCAGGTTCAGAAATCTGAATTACGTCATTGATATCCGAGGAGACTTAATCTTCGAAGGATTCTTGACCCCGACCGCTCCTCGTCCACAAGAAGGAAGCTGTCGGGTCCACTGTTTGGCCTCGTTCGAGGGCCAGCAATCACCCTGCCCTGGCCTTAGATCCAGAGCAGACCACCTCATCCGAAGATGGAAGTTTTAAACCCACCGGATTCTCTCCTGTTATATAACTCCCTGCCGGAGACCTAGAGGCAGCTACATTGTCGGCAAGCCTGGAATCAAGCAGGACTCTCCCTGTCATCGGAGAGCCGAATTCACCTATGGATGCTAGCTCCGAACTCTCAAATTCTGCGCCCATTGAGCACAGCCAAGTGGCATGTACCATGCCCGGATCCACAGGACCTCGGTTCCACGTCCGTCCTTCGCTCGTAAACGAGGCCTTGGACTTAATGCGATCTCTCGCCATTACGGAGGCATCACCTTCGAACCACGCCCAGCCCGGATTAGGGGCTGAGAGTGGTGAATTTTATGTCCCACCCGCCACCCACTTAATAGCCACTGTTGAAGACTTGACCGACATGCTAGGTTATGCCTCCGAAGACATCGATGGTATTGACGACGATGCCGGAGACGAACCAGGCTGGAATCCGCCTATCATAGGGCGGTGGACGGCCACCTCCTCATATGATGTGTATATGGTGGATACACCTAAAAAGGATGACGACGATGGTAGCAAGGATCCGATTGACGACAAGCCCGTCGAGGTGCCACCAAAACGTCAACGTCAGCGGCGCCGCTCAAAACCGCGTCGCGAAAAGGAAAGCAATACCGGCACCAGAGACAATAATACTCCAGACGATGCCGAAGATCCCGAAGACCCCGCCAAGCCTGCGTCCGAGCAGGACGAATGGGAGGAGGGACAAGTTAACCCCGACGAGCCGGTCGGGAATGAAGATTCGGAGCATAGTAACTATCTACCTATCTCTGAAGAGGATGCTAGCCTCGGCAACGAAGACTTCATCGTGCCAGAGGAATCCCTCGAGCAAGAGCGCTTTAAGCGACAGCTCATCGCAACTGCATGGACCATCATTGTTTGCAAGCTCACGGAACATGTCTTTGTCTCTGGTCATGTGAGAGGTGCATCAACTATCAAGAATCCACTCTTTTCCTCTGGATGTGTAATCTCGAAGATTTGCCATGAGACTAAGATTCCTCATATTATTCACCAAATTCATCACTCTCATCATAGTAGCCACGTCCATCAATGCCATCATCACCAAGGGCACGTTCACCATCATCACCTAAGGCATTAAACTTAGTTTCATGGTCATGACACTGTCCATGAGAATGAATTCGAATAGCTTATAAAATGATGTTTCTAATAGTTCTAACCTCCTTTAGCACGCTAAGATCTCTAAGCTCGAAAAGACATTCATCAAAGTTTGGATCACTAGGCTTCATCTTATCAAAAGCAATAGTCTTGTGAAGAATCTCATCAAGATTCTTTAGAGAGTAATTTGGATATCGCTCTTCCAAGTCTTCCCACAAGGTATAGGCACATCCAAAGTTTTGCATATATCGAAGAACAAGTTTTAGTAATCCTCTAACAATAAGATTGACGGTTCTAAGATTACGAAGCATGTCGAATTCTTCCTTGGGAGTAGGGTAGAAGGGATCAATAGGAGGCACATAAGGACTATGAATGTCCCAGTCATATGCACTTTGACCAACTCCAAAATTACAAACAAATTGTTTATCATCCTTATAATCATTATGCATTTTGAAAATGTGTTTGTATGTGTGCTACTTTTTGAGCTTGCGTTGGTTTTTTCCTTGAAGGGGAAAGGATGATGCAACACAGTAGAGATAAGTATTTCCCTCAATTAAGAACCAAGGTATCCATCCAGTAGGAGACACGCGCCAGTCCCCAATAGATGCACACAAACAATCAAACACTTGCACCCAAAGCGATAAAGGGGTTGTCAATCCCTTCACGGTCACTTGCAAAGGTGAGATCTGATAGAGATAGTTAAAACTAAACAAAAGATAAAATATTTTTTTGGTTTTTTGGTTTATAGATCTGAAAATAAAAGATTGCAAAATAGTAGATCAGAAACTAATATGATGGAAAATAGACCCGGGGGCCATAGGTTTCACTAGAGGTTTCTCTCTTGAAGGCAAATAATACGGTGGTTGATACTTTCGAGCAATTGATAGAAAAGCGCAAAGTTATGATGATATCCCTGGCAATGATTATGCAATATAGGCATCACGTCCGTGTCAAGTAGACCGACTCCTGCCTGCATCTACTACTATTACTCGACACATCGACCGCTATCCAGCATGCATCTAGAGTATTAAGTCCATAAAGAATGGAGTAACGACTGAAGTAAGATGACATGATGTAGAGGAATAAACTCAAGCAATATGATGAAAACCCCATATTTTTATCCTCGATGGCAACAATTCAATACGTGTCTCACTACCCCTACTTTGTCACTGGGTGAAATCACGCAAGATTGAACCCAAAGCTAAGCACCTCTCCCATTGCAATAAAACCAATCTAGTTGGCCAAACCAAACTGATAATTCAAAGCGAAATACAAAGATATCAAATCATGCATATAAGAATTCAGAGAAGATTCAAATAATATTCATAGATAAGCTGATCATAAATCCACATTTCATCGGATCTCGACAAAGACACCTGCCAAAGAAGATTGCATCAGATAGATCTCCAAGAACATCGAGGAGAACATGGTATTGAGAATCAAAGAGAGAGAAGACACTACTGCAGGATGCTGCCAACGCGGCACTACAATCAGAGACCCTTTGACGAAACTGTGTGTAATGCATTAATCGCAAACGGTGATGTAAAAAACCGTCAAAAAGATGCAGAACGTTTGCGATGGCGGAGCCATCAAACACGGTTCCAATTTTAGTTGCGTGTGCGATGAAGGGCACACGGTTGATCCATTCAAACTATTTGCGATGAGGCAGAACAACACAAACGGGCAGCCATATCAATGTGTGTGTGATATACGGCATACAGTTCGCTCCGATGGACTGTTTTCTATTAGGGACTGCAACAAAAACGGTTAGTCAGATCAAGGTGTGTGTGATATACGATATACGGTTCACTCGTACGAACTGTTTTCTATTAGGGGATACAACAGAAACGGTTCAACTTAACAAGATGTGGGTGATATGCGGCATATAGTTCACATGGATGAACCGTTTGAGATGAGCCAAAAGAACACAACCGAGTCATGTAAACAAGATGTGTGTGATATGCGGCAAACAGATGACTCGGATGAACTATTTGCGATGAGAAATTACAACACAGCGGTTAATACAGTTAGTTCGTGTGCGATTCTGTGTGTACAAAAAACTTTGAAAAATGCAAACTAGTTGCTTGCGGTGGCTAGGAGCATCGCACACGATGCATCTGTGAGTACTCGTGTGCGATGATTAGTAAGTTACACATACGTTTCCTTATGTTAACACGTGTGTGAATTTGCAATATGGACCGTTAATATGCAAATGCCTTCTGGACATCGGGCACACGCTTAAACTCAATGAACTGTGTATGATACTAATACTTTCCATGAAAATTTAAAACTTGGCTAACAACATTTGAGTAACATATATATATATTGGTTACACTATTCGACAAAAGGAGGATCTTCGTAACACGGTTTTGACAACCATATGGTCCATATCTACATACTTAATGATACGTCTGCAACGTATCTATAATTTTTGATTGCTCCATGCTACTTTATCTATTGTTTTGGACTATAATGGGCTTTATTTTCCACTTTTATATTACTTTTGGGACTAACCTATTAACCGGAGGCCCAGCCCAGAATTGCTAATTTTTGCCTTTTTCAGTGTTTCAAAAACAGAATATCAAACGAGTCCAAGCGGAATGAAACCTTGGGAGCGTGATTATCTCATCGAGATAAGACCCAGAAACTTGGACCCTCCGTCAAGAAATCCACGAGGCGGTCATGAGGTGGAGGCGCCCCACACGGGCGCCCCCCCTCGTGGGCCACTCAAGCTCCACCGACATACTCCTTCCTCCTATATATACCTACATACCCCCAAGCAGATCGAGCAGGGCCAAAACCTAACTCCTCTGCCGCAACTTCCTGTATCCACGAGATCCCATCTTGGGGCCTGTTCTGGAGCTCCACTGGAGGGGGCATCCACCACGGAGGGCTTCTACATCAACACCATAGCCCCTCCGATGAATGGCCGATGAATTGTGGGTTTATGATCCTTCTTATCTATGAATAATATTTGAATCTTCTCTGAATTCTTTTATGTATGATTGAGTTATCTTGGCAAGTCACTTCGAATTATCCGTTTGGTTTGGCCAACTAGATTGGTAGTTCTTGCAATGGGAGAAGTGCATGGCTTTGGGTTCAATCTTGCGGTGTCCTTACCCGGTGTGAGAAAGGGTTGCAAGGCACGATTGTATTGTTGCCATCGAGGATAACAAGATGGGGTATTTATCATATTGCATGAATTTATTCCTCTACATCATGTCATCTTGCTTAAGGCGTTACTCTGTTTTTAACTTAATACTCTAGATGCATCTTTGGATAGCGTCGATGAGTGGAGTAATAGTAGTAGATGCGAATCGTTTCGATCTACTTGTCTTGGATGTGATGCCTATATACATAATCATACCTAGATAACCTCATAACTATGCTCAATTCTGTCAACTGCTCAACAGTAATTTGTTCACCCACCGTAGAATACTTATGCTCTTGAGAGAAGCCACTAGTGAAACCTATGGCCCCCAGGTCTATTCTCATCATATCAATCGCCATCACTTTTATACTTGCTTTGTTTTTACTTTACGTTTTACTTTTACTTTGCATCTTTATACCAAAAATACCAAAAATATTATCTCTATCAGATCTCACTCTCGTAAGTGACCGTGAAGGGATTGACAACCCCTAATCGCGTTGGTTGCGAGTAGCTATTGTTTTTTGCAGGTACGAGGGACTTATGCTTGGCCTCCTCTTTGGATTGATACCTTGGTTCTCAAAAGCGAGGGAAATACTTATGCTACTGTGCTGCATCATCCTCTCCTCTTCGGGGAAAACCAACGCAAGCTCAAGACGTAGCACTTAACATAGTAACAACTATCACATTTTAAGAGGTTGAGGGCCAACAACCATATGGTCCATATCTACATACTTAACATAGTAACAACTAGCACATTTTAAGAGGCTGAGGGCCAACAACCACAACTATCCGCTGGAAGCAGCTTGATCACGGCAACTCGGAATCTCGTCAATGAAAAGGAAGATCCCTCCTTTCCCTTGGTAGAGCATGAGTAGAACAGTGTCTCCAATTTTCCAATATGGATGCATTGCCACGACAAGCGAGAACTTGTTAATTTGAATGGTTCCATTTCTATGGGAAATGCAGTACCTTGCAATCAGTTTGGCGTTATTAGCCGGCACAAGTCTAATTCGACCATGCTGGGAAATCGATCCAGGAACTGCTACAGCAGGAAATTTCTGTTGAAATGTAGAATAAAAATCAATTGTAACATATCATTGAAGATATATATAGTTTATGACCATCAACATTAAAATAAGACTTTTTACCAGTGTTTTGTGCACATAGTTGGTCTTGTTCAGTGTGTGCACCATAGGTATAATTAATCCCATCCAAAATCCAGCATTCATACGTTGTGTTGTCTCTGTCAGATTATCAACAAAGTTTATGACATGGTTCAAGTCCTTCCAGTGAAATTTGGTACTCTTAGTAGCATACAGATCATTCGCTATGCATCCAACATATCCTGCTTAAAAGGTGGAAAGGTATTATTTATTCAGAACATGGCAGAAGAATATATAGTGCGCATAAATTGGTAAATAGAATTTGTTACTGCCTAGGAACGGAGTCAGAAAATGAAATCACAATTGGTTGCTTAAATAGTGATCAATTAGTCAGAACAAATACCTCGATTTTGCTAAGTAATATGCCAGCATGGAGAAAGTTGAAAGGACACTAACCTTGACCAGACGTTGATTGGCTGATGACGTTGGGGAAGTAAACATCCATGTTAATTACACCAGGATGTGGTGCACGCACTAGAATTTTATTGCCAGCTTTCAGTTCATAACACTTAGACATTTTTCTCCAAAGACCCACATCAAAATAGGAGTGACCATCTTTATCAAGTTTTACGCTAACCGCCATTGTAAATCCATGTTGTGTTGTCAATATGACATCCATGGAGTCATCAACAAAGTAAAGCCCAAGATTTCCTTCTACTCATGTTCTTGCGAAGCAAGGGATATACTGCTTGAAATGAAAATTAAGATCGTAAATTAGATATGTTGAAATAACAAAACAAGATGCAAATATGGGAGTAACTGATAGAACAGATCAATATATAGATGAAAGCAAAGTACAAAATAGATAATTAAAAATGGGAAAACTTTGTTTTTGCCACTCTAGTCTTTGCCCACTTTGCTTATGCCACTCTAGAAATTGACATCTCACTTTTGCCACTCTTAGCTTTTGAAAATACATCACAAATGCCATTCAGTGGCAAAAACGATAATTTTTTATTTCACTTTTTCACTCTTAGGTTTTGCAATGTATCACAATTGCCGCTCTGAAAATTTTGTTTTTCCACTGAATGGCAACATTGATATATTGTCAAAAGCTAAGAGTGGCAAATGTGAAATGTTAAATTCTAGAGTGGCATAAGCAAAGTGGGCAAAAGCTAGAGTGGCAAAAACAAAGTTTCCCATTAAAAATAGATAATGTAACAAATATTTGATGCAAATATGAGAGTAACTGAATGAACAATACATCATATATATATTTGCCTAATATAGGGGGTCGGCTTCGACATCTAGGCTGCACGTGGCACCGTACCTTTTATCCAAATGTAGCAACAGACGGTATATGTTCACAAATTTAGGCCATGCCGACCATGGTAGGTTGAGATTGAACATACGTTGCGCTCCCTGAAGTCATCCGAAATGGTGAGATTGAACTTCGTTTCTGACTGGCCGTGACCACACTTGCCCGATTTGTGCTCGCACTGTGGACACATGAATGAACACCCACGAATCAGCTAGAACAAAAATGAATCCACAGCGATTTCCGCCGGTTGATTAACAGCGACGGGCGAACTGCAATAAGAGATGAGTGAATATTTTGCTAAGTTGATTACCTCCTCTATTAGAAAAATCCCCGGCCCAATCCCGCAGAAAATCCCAATTGACCAGAGTATAGAATATCGGTGCAGATAGGCGGCGGAAAGCGATAGGGGAGAAAACCCGTGTCGTTTGGAGCATGGCCTCCGCCTGCCGACAACCGCCGTCGAGCTTAGGGTGGCGACCGCAATAGAAGTTGATGAGGTGAAGGAAAATTGGCATTTTCCAGGCTCATTTACCTTATTAGGGGATTATGTGCATTTTCTAGGCATTAATCCACATAATTCAAATTCGAACAATCGGTGCATGAAAAGGTGCACAAGAACGGTCTGGAAAAACCATACTCGTGGTATTTAGTAAATTCTCAAGCCTTTTGCAAGGAATGGGTAGAGATTTCAAGGGAATGCGTGGCAATAGTCAAACACAAATGTGTCATTTACTGGGTTATCAACTATAGAAAAATGAAATACGTGCTTGAAAAACATGACGCCTGGCATGGTGCCATGGTATGGCCTCACCATGCCCTAGTTAAAAGCTGATAAGGTTTGATTTATGTCACCATGCACGTGCTTCATTAATCGAACCATCACCAAGGAAGTTACATGCTTTCGAGAGGGAAATCACCAAGATAGAAGGCGAATCCGAATTTCCGTCCTAGTTTGTCATTCAGTTATTTTCCAACGATCAACATACCGCCTCAAATGCATTGTGTTGAAATTTGACATTTTTCCAGGCTCATTTACCATATTTAGGGGATTATTTGCATTTTCTAGGCATTAATGTACATAATTCAAATTTGAACAATCGGTGCATGAAAAGGTGCACAAGAACGGTCTGGAAAACCATGCTCGTGCTATTTAGTACATTCTCATGCCTTTTACAAGGAAAGGGCAGATATTTCAAGGAAATGTGTGGCAATAGTCAACCATAAAGGCGTCGTTTACTAGGTTAACAACTATACAACAATGAAATGCGTGCTTGGAAAACCTGACGCCTGGCGTGGTGCCATGGTATGGCCTCACCGTGCCTTGGTAAAATTTTGAGAATGTTTTCCTTATGTCATCATGCACGCCTTTCATAAATCGAACCATCATCGAGGAAGTTTCATGGTTTCGAGGGGGAAATCACCAAGATTGAAGGGGATCCAAATTTCCTTTGTCCTTTGTCCATGACTTTTTTCTATGATGAACATACACCCTGCAAATCACTATGTTCAAATTTGGCACTTTTCCGAGTTAATTTACCATATTTAGGGGATTATGTGCATTTTCTAGGCATTAATGCACATAATTCAAGCTCAAACAATCGATGCATGAAAGGGTGCACAAGAACGGCCTGGAAAACCATGCTCGTGACATTTAGTAAATTCTCATGCCTTTTACAAGGAATGGGCAGATATTTCGATGAAATGTGTGGCAATAGTCAACCACAAACGTTTGTTTATTGTGTTTTCAACTATAGAAAAAATGAAATAAATGCTTGAAAAACATGACGCCTGGCATGGTGCCATGGTATGGCCTCACCATGCCCTGCTAAAAATTTGAGAAGGTTTGGCTTATGTCATCATGCACGCCCTTCATAAATCGAACCATCACCGAGAAGGTTCCATGCTTTCGAGAGGGAAATCACCAAGATTGAAGGGGAATCCAAATTTTCTACGTTCTTTTCCCTGGAGTTTTTTTTTCTACGACGAACATACACCTTGCAAATCACCGTGTTCGAATTTGGCATTCTTTCGGGCTCATTTACCATATTTAGGGGATTATGTGCATTTTCTAGGCATTAGCGCATATAAATCCAATCCAGCTACAGCTGCACGGGTGTGATGTGAGGGACGTGGATTGCCATTCGATCGTGGCGCATCCTAAGGTGCACATGCGCGATCCGCGTGGCTGGGGTTCCGGCCAATCATAAAGCAACACACGGTAGGCTCAACGCACACTATTTCCGGAAGCAGCGGAGATGAATCGTGTGCGATAATGGACGAGCAAAATTGTAAGGGAAGCCAAATTTCCTCTGTCGTTTGTCATTGAGCTCTTAAAAACCACCGCACTATACGGATGCCCGGCCCCTCCGTCCCGGATCTCTCTCCAAACGTCGTTCATGGCACCGCAGCACACAGTAACTGGTAAGGAAGCGATGGCATCCCGCTGCGCCGCGTTCCTGGCTGCCCGCGACCGCACACATGATAAGAAAGCGATGGCATCTCACCGTGCCGAGTTCATCGCTGCCGGCGGCTACACAGTTACGTGGGCGGACTTTGATCGAAGTACGGTGGGCTGCCGCCTACAAGGCCGGGAAGGAGAACACTTGCGTTTGGCCAACATGCCCCGATGGCAGCATGTGAGAAGTAGTTAGTGCGTGTGTCGCCCGTAGTCTTAGAGCAAATTACCAGTAGTACTTTAAGTTTGCAGTATTAACGTACAATGTCGGTAAGAGCATCCATTGAGGGCTTTGAGCATTGATTAGCCTGTGTGCCCGTGAATGTTTTTTGCGTTAATAATTAGAAGATCACAAAACACACGGTTTCTATGGCATACCCTATGATCCATAAGTCGGTTACCTGTGCGATGTTTCCTAATAAACTAGGCGTACCATTTACCGAAAAATCAACTACACGTGTACATTTTTTTGGAGACGAGATCTGCCAATTTTCTCTTTTCTACTTTACAGTATTTCTGGCGCTTACGTGTGTGTGTGTTTCCCTGCCCAAGTTTCAAGTTTAAGTAGTGAAATTTTCATTAGGCAGCGATTTCAGAATTTATTCCTCAACCACATCCCCACCCATCAAATTTCCCAAGATCTCCCCTCCCCTCCCCCGCCTCCCCCTACTGGTATCTCAAACTGCCGCCGCCGCAACCATAGCTTCAACCACATCTACGTTCTGCTCAGATCCAGTCAGGTAACCCGCTGATCTCTATCACGGCCCCTGATTGCTTAAATGGTGCCTGCGAAACATCCTCATGCCTCCAAATTCCCACCGTCCCTACCTCCATAGCATCGCCGCACAATCCCAACCACATATCATGTGGAGGTCGAGGAGCAGATGGCGGTCCATGGTGCGAGGACCTTTGTGCGTGTTGACCCGGAGGAACACCTCACCTCCGCCTCCGCCAACATGGTGCAGGCTCTGGCCCAGATGAACTGCCCTAGCGACTACCCCCCAGGACTTAACAGGTATGATCTGACCAGCTAAATCTTACCAATACTACTTGCAGCCGCTATGTTTTGTACGGTTGATGTATTAAGCATATCCGTGCCTTGTTTATTTCAATACTGCACACTGTGTGATGTTCAAGTATTAACTGTCCAGCTCAATTTCACCAATACCAGCAACAAACTTACAATATATGACTCAGTATATCACTAGAGATGCTGCCCATTTGCTATTTTTGGTGGATGCTAACCCTGTTGTACTAACATGCATGTCCATGTACTTACGTAGGGTCATAACGGCCGATGATGTTGTTTGTTGTCGAGGTTATATTAGTTGCATCCCATGTCTTACAGTATTTCACATCATTTGTGCAATTGCAGTTGAACTTCTACAATTTACTGGTTGCCTGTAGGTACACATGTCAGTGGCACTGATCCACGCTTCGACCCGGAGGAACAGCACACCTCCGTCGCCGCTGACTTTGGGCGGGCTCTGGCCAAGATGAAGTGCCCCAACAACTACCTCTCAGGACTTACCAAGTATGTACTCACTAGCTCAACCTTACGAATACCAGTTGTAATTAATGGCTATGTTTTGTACGGTCAATGTATTAAGCATGTTGTAGTAAACATGCATAACACGTGTTATCTACTTTCCCTACCTTTTTATATACAATTGGGCCATTCTCTGCTCTGGCAGCACCTGCCTTGTGATGTTTAACTCTGCAAATTGCATTTTTATCAGTACCGGTTTCAATGGCAATTAAGCCTGTTGCAATTAACAATTGAATCCATTTTTAAACAGATGTATTTCAATGGTGAAAGTGCGTTATATCGACTAGAGGGGGTGAATAGGCGATTTTTATGAATTCTTCACTGAGGAATTTCAGGGTGAGGAAATTCCTAAGCGAAGAGCTACTCGTAGCGGAATAAGTACTCAGATGCATACATGACATAACATAAACATGGACATCATAATGAAATGAAAACAGACACAGAGTATGGGAAGCGTAAGCACAGGATAAAACATGATGAAGACAAACAAACTGAAGAAATTGAACTGAGGAAATTGAGAAAGTCTTCGGTCAAAGTCTTTAAACAGATATGAACAAGCACACAACACAGTAATGAGGAAATGAAAGAGTTGAGGAAATAGAACCAGTAGGCTTGGTGAAGACAATGATTTGGTAGACCAGTTCCAACTGTTGTGATAGTTGTACATCTGGTTGGAGCGGCTAGGTATTTAAACCTGAGGACACACAGTCCCGAACACATAGTCCTGACCGTATTCTCCTTGAGCTAAGATCACATAGACCTCGCCCAATCACTCATGGTAAGTCTTCAGGTGACTTCCAAACCTTCACAAACTCGGTCACTCGGTGATCCACAATTTCCTCTTGGATGCTCTAGACCATGATGCCTAATCGTCTGGAAAATGCACAATCTTCAAAGGTAACAAGCGTCGGATCCACGCAGGATCAATCTCTTCAGTGATGCTCAATCACTTTGGGTTTGTAGGTGATTGGGTTTGGGTTTCCTCATTAGATGATTTTCGCTCAAAGTCCTCGGAGGATGGGATGCTCTCAAGTGACAAGTGCCAGTTTCTATCGGAGCAGCCAACTAGCTAGTGGTTGTAGGGGGCGGCTATTTATAGCCTAGGGAGCATCCCGACATGATAAGACATAAATGCCCTTCAATGATATGACCGTTAGGTGGGTAGATATTTTGGGACAGCTGGCGCATAGCACAACAACAGTCGGAATTTTGAGTATCAAATTCCTCAGGGCTATCATGTTCCTCACTGTGTAGGTAATCCGCACTGGCGGATTACTAACTCCTCAGTCAGAACAAATTCCTCAGAGACCATTAGAACTTCGTCTCTGTCACTGAAGAAATTGACTGAGTTGTATGAGATTTCCAATGGCTTCACTCGAAGGGATTGGTAGGTGTAGGATTTTGAGTTGAGCATCACTTGGAATTTTTTACTTAGTATTTCCTCGACCCCTTTAACAATGAGGTGTTTCCTATGACTCAAGAAAGAGAAAATGGAACTACGAAAACAAAAGTCTTCACGCTTCATGTTCCTCGAATGAATGCCAAGTCTTCAAGGTCACACGAATTTCTTCACTTTTAAAGTCTTCAGAAAGTCTTCAGAAATCCAAAGTCTTCAGTCGAAGACATTCATTTTTTGGGGTCGACTTTCTCTGTAAATATCAAACTCCTCATAGACTTATAGACATGTGTACACTCATAAACACATTAGTCCCATAACCTATAAGTCTTCAGTACACCAAAATCACTAAGGGGCACTAGATGCACTTACAATCTCCCCCTTTTTGGTGATTGATGACAATATAGGTTAAGTTTTCAACGGGGATAAACATATGAAGTGTAAGTACTGATATTGACGAATTTGATTGCAAGATATAGAAGAACTCCCCCTGAAGATGTGCATAGTGAGGAATTTGCTTTTAAGGCAATGCACACTTGAAAAGTAGAATCATGGAGATCTCCCCCTATATATTGTAATTCATACACTCATTTGACATATAATATGAAGAATTTGAAATGCATGATGAAATATGGTGACTGATGTAATTCAGCATGCGTGCATTAACATTAATGAGGAATAAGCATGCAGAAAATCTCAGCAGAAGTATCAGACCACCATAGAGTTTAAGTTTACAACTCGATCGAATAAAGTCTTAGAAGAACGAGAGTTGTAACTTTGTAAAAAAAATGCCCATATAGGTAGACCCTCTTGAAGACTAACTCAATTTTCTCCCCCTTTGTCATCGAATGACCTAAAGGATTGAAAAATGAGGACTGGCGCCCCTGAAGAATATCAAGTGGATGGAGGAGCGCCAGCGTTGTTGGGGTCGTTTGTTGTTGTAGGGCCTGCCATAGTGTCGTCCAAGTCTTCATGCTCATCAGTTTCACGTGATGAAGAATATGACCTGGCCACCAAGGAAGGAACCATGACCTTCTTGAATTTCTTCGGTGGAGGAGCAGACCAGTCAAAATCCTACTTGAGACCCATTTGCTTCAGATCTTCTTCACCATACAAATGTGATAAAACAGTCGAGGTGCGACCGAAGACTTCATGGAGGTAGTAATGGTTTTTCTTCACTGCATTGTGTGTAGCAGACATGTTGTGAAGAATAGAACCAAACTAACGCTTAACCCATTTGTGGTTTTGATCCACCTTCTGGTGAAGACTAAGAAGAAGCTCACTGTCAGTCATCACCCTAGGAGCTATGGCTTGAGGATTTGGCTTTGATGCATTAGCGGTAGAATCATGAGTAGCAGAATCATCATTGGTGGAGTAAGATGTAGCTTTGCGAAACTGACCATCCAATGGACGATTGCCTTCATCAATAACAGCAGTGGCCTTGCCCTTTTCATCAGCTGAGGAATATGTCTGCTTGAGGACTTCAATTGGGGGCAAGTAGCTGAGGTGATTCTGAAAATCAGCCTTGTAGTTGACTGAAGACCTTATTCTGAGGAATCTCATAATCCAAGGTGCTTAAGGCTTCAACTCAAACGGAGAGAGTGCAACATTTGCTAGAGTCCTCATGAAGAAATCATGATAGTTGACAGGAATGCCATGCATGATATTGAACAGCAGATTCTTCATGATGCCAACGACTTCTTCATCAGTCGAGTCGTGGCCTTTGATAGGACTCAAAGTCTTCATCAGAATGCGATAAACTGTTCTTCGCACATATAGCAATTCCTTCATGAGGAATTTGGTCCTTGGTGCTTGACCGAGCTTCAGAGGCTTCATTAGCACTTGCATGTAATGGGCAGTGAGTTCAGGCTCATGGTACAGGCAACGAGCTCCTTCAAGGGGAGGACCAATAGGCAGGGCATGAAGTAATTCAGAGGCCGGTGCTTTATAGTGAGTATTATCGGTCATCCAGTCCAAAACCCAAGATTTCACATCGTCAGCATCGCATGTGATATGCAGAGTTGCATAGAATTGAAGAATGAGCTCTTCATTCCAATCGCAAATATCCGTGCAAAAATTGAGCAGTCCTGCATCATGAAGCACACTAAGGACTTGGGTGAAGCAAGGCAGTGATTCCATGTCCACATGAGGAATATGCTCATGGTCGAAGACTTTGTCCTTGTTGAAGAGCAGTGAAGAATAAAAATTTGCTTGGCTGGCAGTCCAGAAGCGCTTCCTTTTAAGACGAGCAGAGTCATAATGATTATAGTCTGTGAAGAACACATGCTCGCCGAAGAAGTCATCAGCCTTGAATTTTTGCTTCTTCGAGAAGGGATCCTTTGGCTTGGGCTGAGGTGTATCAGTCAATTGCATCACCACCTCAGGAATCGCAATATCAGGATCCACAGGCTGAGGAATTTCAGCTCCTTCTTCAGTGACGGCCTGGGTCTTCAATTCTTCATTAACATTTTCTTCAGCACTAGTGGCTAGAATCTCTTCATGGACAGATGGTGTGGCATAAGGTTCTTCAGATCCCATCTGTACTTCAGTATTCACAGGGGACTGAGGTATTTGTTGAAGGGGTGTGAATAAAGGAGAATTGGGGTGCTGACTTTCCCAAAATTCATCGTTCAACACTGGAGTTGTGCACCCAATGTCCACATCTTCTTCTTCACTCTTTTCCTCAATGTAGGCCTCTTCAGCAGTGAACTGAGGCATGGGCGATGAGACTATTGGGGTTGAAGGGATTGCATCCACTTCAATTTCTTCATCCAACTGCTCTGACGAAGCAGCAGAAGGAATCTCTTCATCTGATCCACTTGGGATCACATATTCTTCATCAAAAGGAATAACGTCCTTTGATGGCATGGATTAGACCGGAATAGCATCAATTGGATTCTCAAAAGAACTGGTCAATGGCTTCATCTTCTTCGGAGCTGAAGAATCTGTTGAAGTTGGTGCTTTCCTTTTCTTCACTGCTACACGCTCTACAGCCTTGGTCTTCTTCACATCTGGTGCAGACGGAAGGATCGGAGTTTGGGTAGGTGCAGGAGGAGCAGAGGAATTTGGTTCAATTACTTCAGGCAGAACTGATGTAGTTTCCCTGACTTCTTCAGTTTCTTCAGGCGCAACACTAGTGGTTGCCCTGGCAATTTCTTCGGCGGCTGGAATGCAGTCATCAGTCCTGGTACTCTGAGTTTCTTTAGCAGCCTGATTTTCATCAGCAATGCTGGCATGGTCTTCAGTCGGCTGAGCAGATGCCTCAACCTGAGGAATTTCTTGTTGCGATGGAGCTGCAACATTGGTAGTGAACTTCTCGGTTAACTTCACAAACCTGACTTTGGCTCCAAGCCAGTCAGCGCCGTATACGTCAAATTCATCACTGAGTTTCTTGATCTCAGATTGAATAATGACAAGTTCTTCAGTTGTCATAGAGAAAACGTTTTTCTTCAGGAAACACTCCTTTTTGTACTGCGCTTTCTTCAACTGCCTGGCCTTTTCAAATTTCCATTTCTCTTCCTGAATGAAGGCAGTCAACATATGACTTTGGCCATGAGTCAATTTGAAGTCAGGCATAGGAGTGTTGGGGTCCTTGTGCCACAGATCAATGTAATCAAGGATCAATTTTGTATCCAAAAGCAGAGGCACATTTGTGCCTATGGCTCTAGCGGCCCTGAGCTGCCTGTCCTTGATGATTTCACAAGTTCTTCATCATCGGCTTCATCTTCATCAGACGGCACTTGAAAGGCGACCTGCTTCTTGTGAGGACTTTGTCGAGAGCCTCATCTAGCAGTGTCCTTTTTCTTCAGTAGAGAGGGGCCAGTTGATGAATTGGGTGGAGCTGAAGAACTAGCAGAAGCTCCTGAGGCAATAGAGATGCCTGTTGCCCTTTGGCATGTGGCGAGATGCACAGGTGCTGAGGATTTTGATGGAGGAGCTGAGGACTTTGGAGGAGCTGGAGCAGCTTGAGGAATTGGTCGTGAGGGCTTTGAAGAATCTGGCCATGAGGGCTTTGAAGAATCTGGCCGTGAGGGCATTGCTGAGGAACTTGGTCATGAGGGCATTGGGAGTGAAGCACTTGGCTTATGTGCACGCATCTTTGCCATGGCCTTCTTTGGCTTGCTTGCAGAGGCCTCAGCAGTGGTAGCAGCAGCAGACTCTTCATTAAATTTCCTCACTGCTTCCTTAGCTATTTTGGCTAGCTTGGCCTGGCGCTTGGCCCATTCATCAGGATAGTCCTCGCCATGCTTGAGGCTAGTGGGATCAGCTTCTTGGCCAGGTGCCAATGGAGGTCTTGGGCATGGAGGATTAAGAGTGAATTTCTTCATATACTTGGGAGTAACATATCTGTACTCCCTCCATTCCCGTGCCCATATCCTCTCTATCCTTTGTATGCACACCTTGCGCTGATTTTTGTCCTCCTTGCCAAATTTGGCCTCATCAGGAGTGCAATAATCCTTGTATATGTCATCAGGAATCTCGAAAGCAGTATTGACCTCAGGCCTCTTTCCTCCTTTCTGTGGCTTCTTACCGCCAGCCATTTTATTCAGCTGAGGAATTTGAGCAATGGAATTCTCTGAAGAGGTGTGCAACTTTTCTTCAAGGAACGCTGCAAATGAGTTAAGTTGATGAGAACCTAGAGATTCAACAGCGGACATGTGTACCTGTGAACAGAGTGTAGTTGCGAGGAATTTGGAGAGGTCATATGCGTTCTCAGAAGGTTTTGCAAAAAGAACAAGTTTGAGGAATTTGACCAGATGAGTCTTGAAGAATTTCACTAAGCGTTCTTTGACTTAGGTTCCAGAGTTGTACAGATTGAAAAATCCACACAATTGAGGAATCTTGAAGAAAAATATTGCTTAGGGAAACAGATCAAGAACAGATGTTATGTGAGGTGTTCAGTGTGTGAAGATTTGAAGAATAAACACCTTTTGAAGATTTTGTAGAAAACATTTGAATCAAAGAGGGCAGTAAAAGTAACTTTTAATTACCCTGAACAAAGAACACGATGAACTGGGAAGTGTAGATGTGAAGCTCGTCGGTTCAGATCTTCCACGCCCTAACTTGGCAGAGGAAGACAGCTACGGCGGCGGCCGAGTGAAGAAATCCGCAGCCGGCGCGAGTACGACGGCGACAAGGTCGAGGCAGTGAAACTCTTCCTCACCGGCGACGATGAAGTAGCGGCGGCGCTAGGTTTTGGGAAGCTTGAGCGGGAGAGAGGTCAAGCGGAGTAAAAACAAAGTGAGGAAGGGGAGGGGTATTTATAGTCGAAGTGAAAAACTGTTCGCCCGAAGAAATTGGACGAACGTGCCCCTGACCCTTCTCATTCGCTTGACATGTGTCACCCACGTACTGAGAGGTGGCGATCGTGTGAGATCGTGGGTGAATAGATAAGTATTACCGTGGAATGTGGAACGGTTTGAGCGGCAAAGTCCAAAATTTTAGATAAGATAAGTTTTAAAGTTTCATTCGCAATTTCTTCAGCTGACAGGGACACAATGATGATTTTGAACGAGTTTCAAATAGAACGCACATGAAGAATTTGTGAATAGTTTGGATTGAGTTTAGCATAGAGGGGGAAGGGTCCGATCACATTCACTTGGCAGAAAAGGCAACATGAAGAAATAGAAATAAGTGAATGTTGTTGAGGACATAAACTCATATATATATATATATATATATATATATATATATATATATATATATATATATATATATATATATATATATATATATATATATATATATATATATATATATATAGCCAATGAAGAAAAACGATGAAATGAGACATTGCAAAGTTGAAGAAATTGAACAACCGAGGAATTTCAACACTGAGGAAAACTCAAATTGAAGATTTTCAACTTTTGGTGGTGGCGTGACCCACCAGATAAGAATGATGATTTCAGACACGCGCATAATTGTCGTAGGGTTCTGAGAATCAAATTCTTCGTTAACTTCTTCACACTTAGAGTGTTAGTCTTCATTGATTGAAGAAAAACGTTTCTTCATGTGTTGCACATCTAAGTCATCAATTTTGCATAAGTGTTAGGATGAGTGTCCTTTTCAAAGAACATTCGAAGATTCTAGGATATTTAGCTCACACCTCAACTTGCTAAATCTCTTCTCATCCAAGGGCTTTGTGAAGATATCGGCTAGCTGTTCTTCAGTCCTTACATGCTCAATGGAGATGTCACCCTTCCACACATGATCACGAAGAAAATGATGACGAATCTGAATGTGCTTTGTCTTCGAGTGCTGAACTGGGTTATGAGCAATCTTGATTGCACTGTCATTGTCGCAGTAGAGAGGCACATTCTTCATGTTGACGCCGTAGTCCTTGAGAGTTTGCTTCATCCATAGCAATTGAGCACAGCAAGAACCAGCAGCAATGTACTCAGCTTCAACAGTAGACAGTGATACGTAGTTCTGTTTCTTGGAGGACCAACAGACCAAGGATCGTCCGAGGAAATGGCATGTGCCAGATGTTGACTTGTTGTCCACACGATCACCAGCATAGTCAGAGTCTGAATATCCAATGAGATCAAAAGCCGAGCCCTTGGGGTACCATAATCCAAGTGTTGGTGTGTGAGCTAGATATCAAAGAATATGTTTCACAGCCTTATGGTGTGATTCCATCGGTGTAGCTTGAAATCGGGCACACATGCAAACACTAAGCATAATGTCTGGCCTAGATGCACATAAGTACAATAAAGAACCAATCATGGAGCGGTATACCTTTTGATCGAATCCAATACCATTTTCATCAGTGCATAGATGGCCATTTGTGGGCATAGGGATTTTGACTCCTTTGCAATCTTGCATGCCGAATTTCCTCAGTACATCCTTGAGGTATTTCTCTTGAGATATGAATATGCCATTGCGCTGTTGACGAATTTGAAGACCTAAGAAGAATTTCAATTCTCCCATGATAGACATTTGGTATTCTTCACTCATCATATAGGCAAATTCATCACTGTAATGTTGGTCAGTACAGCCAAAAATGATATCATCAACATAAATTTGGCACACAAACAATTCACCATCATAAGATTTAGTGAAAAGAGTTGGGTCAAGTGAACCGGGTTTGAAGCCTTTCTTGATGAGGAATTCCTTCAAAGTATCATACCATGCCCGAGGGGCCTGCTTGAGGCCATAAAGGGCCTTATTGAGTCTGAAGATTTTGTCAGGATGCTTTGGATCTTCAAAACCTGGGGGTTGAGCAACATATGCTTATTCCTCAAGCTTACCATTGAGGAATGCACTTTTCACATCCATTTGATATAAAGTGATATCATGATGGTTAGTATAAGCAAGTAATATGTGAATAGCCTCAAGTCTAGCAGCAGGTGCAAAAGTTTCATCAAAATCAATTCCTTCAACCTGTGTGTAGCCTTGAGCTACAAGTCATGCGTTATTCCTCACCACAAGGCCATTTTCATCTTACTTGTTACGGTAGATCCACTTTGTGAAAATGATATTGTGCTTGCGTGGATCTGGACGTTTGACCAGTTCCCAGACGTTGTTGAGCTTGATCTGATGTAATTCTTCTTGCATAGCTTGAATCCACTCAGGCTCCAGAAATGGTTCATCTACCTTAGTGGGCTCTGTGATAGAGACAAAAGCAAAGTGCCCACAAAAGTTAGATAAATGTGAAGCTTTTGAGCGTGTGAGAGGACCTGGAATGTTGATGTCGCTGATGATTTTCTCAATCTGCACTTCATTTGCAATGCGAGGATGAATGGGTTGTCGTCGAGGAATTTGATCAGCATTTTCTTCAGCACCATTTTCTTCAGGTGCTTCATCATGACGTTCTTCACGTTCTGGAATGATTTCTTCAATAGATTCTTCGGTAGGAATGACATCCTCAGTAGCCTTGAACTTGATAGTTTCCTCAGGTGACTGTTCATCTAACACAGAACGTAGGTGCTCTCTTTGCGAGCCATTAGTTTCATCGAACCACACATCTACAGTTTCAACAACTTTGTGGTGAACGTTGTTGAAGACTCTGCAGGTGTGCGAGTCCTTTCCGTAACCAAGCATAAAACCTTCATGTGCTTAACTGTGATGAGGATCTCTAATCCAACTTTTAGCACCGAAGATTTTGAAATAACTCACATTGGGTTTCTTGTCAGTGAGGAGTTCATATGCAGTCTTCTTGAAGAATTTGTGAAGATATACCGTGTTGATGAGGTGGCACGCAGTATCAATTGCCTCAATGCAGAAACGACGAGGCGTCTTGTACTCATCAAGCATAGTGCGAGCCATCTCAACAAGAGTCATGTTCTTGCGCTCCACGACGCCATTCTGCTGAGGAGTATAAGGAGCAGATAACTCAGGAGTAATACCAAGTTCATCAAGATAGTCATCAAGACTACAATTCTTGAACTCAGTACCATTGTCACTTCTGATGTGCTTGATCTTCACACCAAAGTTGGTTGAAGCCCTCGAGGAAAATCGTTTGAAGACTTCCTGCACCTCATGTTTGTAAGTGACAATATGCACCCATGTGTAACAAGAATAATCATCAACAATAACAAAGCCATATAGAGATGCATCATTTGTAACTTCTGAATAATGATTAGGACCAAAGAGATCCATGTGAAGCAACAAATGGTCGGGTGGTAGTCATGACTGTCTTCGCTGGATGTTTGGCCTTGGTCATCTTTCCAGCTTTGCAGGCTCCGCACAAGTGATCCTTGAGGAATTTGACATTCTCAATGCCAATGACATGATTCTTCTTCACGAGCATGTGCAAATTCCTCATGCCGGCATGACCAAGTCGTTGATGCCATAGCCAGCCTTCTGAAGCTTTTGCAAGGAGACATATAGCTGGTTGTGGTCCTGTAGAGAAATCAACAATATACAGATCTCCTCCCCTAAAGCCTTCGAAGACTTTGGAATTGTCAGCTTCCATGATCACAACACAACAATACTTGCCAAAGATAAAAACCATATCAAGATCACAAAGCATTGTGACTTACATGAGGTTGTATCCTAAGGACTCGACAAGCATGACTTTGTCCATGTGTCGATCCTTTGAGATCGCAACCTTACCTAGACCCAATACCTAACTTTTGCCTTTGTCAACGAAGATGATATGATTCAGATGCGATGGAGATAAGGGAACATCCATCAATAGATTCTTGTCACCAGTCATGTGATTTGTACATCCACTATCGAGGACCCACTCATTGGCTTTGGGTTGATCATCCTGCAGATGAATTAGTGTAGCTTACTGAAAGTGCGTTATATCGACTAGAGGGGGGTGAATAGGCGATTTTTAATAATTCTTCACTGAGGAATTTGCGGGTGAGGAAATTCCTTAGCGAAGAACTACTTGCAGCGGAATAAGTACTCAAAAGTAAACATAATAAAACACAAGCATGGTCATCATGAAGAAATGAAGACAAGCACAGAGTACAGAAAGTGCGATCACAGGATAACACAGGCTGAAGACAAAACAGGCTGAAGATATTGAACTGAGGAAATTGAGAAAGTCTTCAGTCAAAGTCTTCAAACAGATATGAACAAGCACACAACAACTGTAATGAGGAAATAGAAGGGTTTAGGAAATAGAACCAGTAAGCTTGGTGAAGAAAATGATTTGGTAGACCAGTTCCAACTGCTGTCTCAGTTGTACATCTGGTTGGAGCGGCTAGGTATTTAAACCTGAGGACACACAGTCCCGGACACACAGTCCTTACCGTATTCTCCTTGAGCTAAGGTCACACAGACCTCGCCCAATCACTCGTGGTAAGTCTTTAAGTGACTTCTGAACCTTCACAAACTCGGTCACTGGGCGATCCACAATTTCTCTTGGATGCTTTAGACCATGACGCCTAACCATCTGGAAGAAGCACAGTCTTCAAAGGTAACAAGCGTCGGATCCACGCAGGATCAATCTCTTCAGTGATACTCAATCACTTTGGGTTTGTAGGGGTTTGGGTTTTGGTTTTCCTCACTCGATGATTTTCGTTCAAAGTCCTCGGAGGATGCGATGCTCTCAAATGATAAGTGTCAGTTTCTCTCGGAGCAGCCAACCAGCTAGTGGTTGTAGGGGGCGGCTATTTATAGCCTAGGGAGCAGCCCAACATGATAAGACATAAATGCCCTTCAATGATATGACCGTTAGGTGGGTAGATATTTTGGGACAGATGGCGCGTAGCACATCAACGGTCGTAATTTTGAGTATCAAATTGCTCAGGGCTATCATGTT
Organism: Aegilops longissima; assembly: GCA_021605205.1. NCBI lineage: Eukaryota > Viridiplantae > Streptophyta > Magnoliopsida > Poales > Poaceae > Aegilops > Aegilops longissima. Next base: position 414,709,437 of record CM038678.1, read on the forward strand.
CCTCACTGTGTATGCAATCCGCACTGGCGAATTCCTAACTCCTTAGTCAGAACAAATTCCTCGGAGACCAGAAGAACTTCGTCTCTATCACTGAAGAATATGACTGAACTGTATGAGATTTCCAATGGCTTCACTCGAAGGGATTGGTAGGTGTACGATTTTGAGTTGAGCATCACTTGGAAATTTTTCCTTAGTATTTCCTCGACCCCCTTTAATAGTACGGTGTTTGCTATGACTCAAGAAAGAGAAAATGAAACTATGAAAACAAAAGTCTTCATGCTTCATGTTCCTCGAATGAATTCCAAGTCTTCAAGGTCACACCAATTTCTTCACTTTCAAAGTCTTCAGAAATCCAAATTCTTCACTCGAAGAACTTCATTTTTAGGGGTTGACTTTCTCTATAAAGATCAAACTCCTCATGGACTTATAGACATGTGTACACTCATAAACACATTAATCCCTTAACCTATAAGTCTTCAATACACCAAAGTCACTAAGGGGCACTAGATGCACTTACAATCTCCCCCTTTTTGGTGATTGATGACAATATAGGTTAAGTTTTCAACGGGGATAAACATATGAAGTGTAAATACTGATATTGAGGAATTTGATTTCAAGATAGAGAAGAACTCCCCCTGAAGATGTGCATAGTGAGGAATTTGCTTTTGAGGCAATGCACACTTGAAGAGTTGAATCATGGAGATCTCCCCCTATATCTTGTAATTCATACACGCGTTTGACATATAATATGAAGAATTTGAAATGCATGATGAAATATGGTGACTGATGTAATTCAGCATGCGTGCATAAACATTAATGAGAAATAAGCATGCAGAAATCACATCAAAAGTATCAGGCCACGATAGAGTTTAAATTTACAACTCGATCCAGCAAAGTCAAAGTCAACAGAAGAACGAGAGTTGTAACTTAGAAAAAAAACACCCATATAAGATAGACCCGCTTGAAGACTAACTCAAATTTCTCCCCCTTTGTCATCGAATGACCAAAAGGATTGAAACTGAGGACTAACGCCTTGAAGAATATCAAGTTGATGAAGGAGCACCAGCGTTGTTGGGGTCGTTTGTCGATGTAGGGCCTGCCGCAATGTCGTCCAAGTCTTCATGCTCGTCGGTGTCGCGCGATGAAGAATAGGAGCTGGCCACCAAGGAAGGAACCTTGACCTTCTTGTACTTCTTCGGTGGAGGAGCAGACAAATCAAAATCTTCCTTGAGACCCATTTTCTTCAGATCTTCTTCGCTATAAATGTGAGGTAGAACAGTCCAGGTACGGTTGAGGGTTTCATGAAGGTAGTAATGGTTTTTCTTCACTGCATTGTGGGTAGCAATCATATTGTGAAGAATTGAACCAAACTGACGCTTGACCCATTTGTGATTGCGATCAACCTTCTGGTGAAGACTGAGGAGAAGCTCACGATCAGTCATCACCCTGGGAGCTGTGCCTTGAGGATTTGCTTGGTTGTGTTGGTGGCAGAGTCATGAGTGGCAGAGTCATCATTGGTGGAGTAGGATGCAGCCTTGCGAAATTGACCATCCAATGGACAAATGCCTTCATCTATAACAGCAGCAACCTTGCCCTTGTCATCAGCTAAGGAAAATGTCCATTTGAGGACTTCAATCAGGGGCAAGTAGCTCAGGTGATTCTGAAAATCGGCCTTGTAGTTGAGTGAAGACCTTGTTCTGATGAATCTCATAATCCACGGTGCATAAGGCTTCAACTCAAATGGTGACATTGCGACATTGGCTAGAGTCCTCATGAAGAAATCATGGAAGTTGATGGGAACGGCATGCATGATATTGAAAAGCAGATTCTTCATGATGCCAACGACTTCTTCTTCATTCGAGTCGTGGCCCTTGATAGGACTCAATGTCTTTGTCAGAATGCGATAGACAGTTTGAGGCACATATAACAATTCCTTCACGAGGAATTTGGTTCTTGGGGCCTGACCTGGCTTCAATGGCTTCATCAGCACTTGCATATAGTGAGGAGTAAGCTCAGGCTCTTGGTACATGCAACAAGCAGCTTCAAGGGGAGGACTGAGAGGCAGAGCACGAAGCAATCCAGTAGCTGGTGCCTTGTAGTGAGTATTTTCAGCCATCCACTCCAGCACCCATGAATTCACATCTTCAGAGTCTCCGGTGATGTGCAGCGTTGCATAGAATTGAAGAATGAGTTCTTCATTCCAATCACAGATGTTAGTGCAGAAATTTAATACCCAAATACGTGAAGAACACCGAGGATCGCACAAAGCACGGCAGAGATTCCATATCCACGTGAGGAATGTGCTCATGATCAAAGACTTTTGTCTTTGTTGAACAGCACTGAGGAATAAAAATTAGCCTGGTTGGCAGTCCAGAAACGCCTCTTCCTAATGCGAGCAGAGTCATAGGGGTTGTAATCTGTGAAGAATACACGCACGCCGAAGAAATCATCGGCCTTGAATTTTTGCTTCCTTGAGAATGGATCCTCTGGCTTGGGTTGAGAAGTGTTAGTCAGTTGCATCACAACCTCAAGAATCGCAATCTCAGGTTCTTCATGCTGAGGAATTTCTGGTTCCTCTTCAGTGGCAGTCTGTGTCTTCAGTGAGTCAGCAGCAGCAGTTTCTTCAGCACTAGCGGCTGGAATTTCTTCATGAATAGATGCAGTGGGTTGATTTTCTTCAGAGCCCATTTGAACAGTTTGTGCAGGGGACTGAGGGATTTGTTTCAATGGCGTGAACAGAGGAGAGTTGGGATGCTGACTTTCCCAAAAGTCATCATTCATCAATGGAGTATTACTCCCAATGTCCATGTCAGAATTTTGTTCATCCAATTCCTCAACGCCGGCCTCTTCAGCTGTGAACTGAGGAATGGGCGTGGAGACAATTGGAGTTGAAGGGATTACTTCCACTTCAATTTCTTCATCCATCTGCTCTAAGGAAGCAGCAGAATGAATGTCTTCATCAAATCCACTTGGGATCACATATTCTTCATCGAAAGGGACGATTTCCTTTGATGGTATGCTGGAAACAGGAACGGCATCAATTGGATTTGCAAATGAGCTTGTCAATTTCTTCATCTTCTTTGGTGCTGAAGAATCTGATGAAGCTGATGCTTTCCTTTTCCTCACCGATGCATGCTCTGTAGCCTTGGTCTTCTTCACATCTGATGCAGATGGAAGGATAGGAGTTGGGGTAGGCGCAGGAAGAGCAGAGGAATTTGGCTGAGTTACTTCAGGCACAACTGATGCAGTTGCCTTGACTTCTTCATTTTCTTCAGGCGCACCACTAGTGGATGCCCTGGCAATTTCTTTAGCGTCTGGAATGCAGTCATCAGCCCTGGAACTCACATTTTCTTCAGCAGCCTGATATTCATTAGCGGTGCTGACGTGCTCTTCAGTTGGTTGAACAGATGCTTCAGCTTGAGGAATTTCTGGTTGCGATGGAGCTGCAACATTTGAAGTGAATTTCTCAGTCAGTTTAACAAACCTGACCTTGGCTCCTTGCCAATCAGCATAGTAAGCATTGAAGTCATCACTGAGGCCTTTGATTTCAGCCTGGATCTTCACTAGATCTTCAGTTGTCATAGAGACAACATTTTTCTTCAGGAAGCGCTCCTCCCTATACTGAGCTTTCTTCAGCTGCCTTGCCTTCTCAAATTTCCATTTCTCTTCTTCAATGAAGGCAGTCAAAACATGACTTTGACCTGGTGTGAGGTTCATCTCAGGGAAAGATGTGTTGGGATCCTTGTGCCAGAGATTGATGAAGTCTAGGATCAGCTTCGGATCCAAAAGCAGTGGCACATTGTTTCCTTTGGCACTAGTGGCCTTGACTTGTGTGTCTCTGATGATTTCAGCAAGTTCTTCATCATCAGAGGGCACTTGGAAAGTGTCGGTGTCAAAACCGGCGGATCACGGGTAGGGGGTCCCGAACTGTGCGTCTAAGGCGGATGGTAACATGAGGCGGGGGACACAATGTTACCCAGGTTCGGGCCCTCTCAATGGAGGTAATACCCTACTTCCTGCTTGATTGATCTTGATGATACGAGTATTACAAGAGTTGATCTACCACGAGATCGTAGAGGCTAAACCCTAGAAGCTAGCCTATGATTATGATTGTTGTTGTCCTACGGACTAAACCCTCCCACCAAAGGGGGCTAGGTTTACACAGAGTCGGTTACAAGGGAGGAGATCGACATATCTGAATTGCCAAGCTTGCCTTCCACGCAAAGGAGAGTCCCACCCGGACACGGGACGAAGTCTTCAATCTTGTATCTTCATAGTCCAACCGTACGGCCAAAGTATATAGTCCGGCTTTCGAGGACCCCTAATCCAGACTCCTCAAGAGCCCTCGAACCAGGCTTCAATGATGATGAGTCCAACAACAGATTGTCTTCGGCATTGCAAGGCGGGTTCCTCCTCTGAATACTCCATAGAAGATTTTGAACACAAGGATCGTGTCCGGCTCTGCAAAACAAATTCCACATACCACCGTAGAGAGTACAATACCCCACAAATCTAATCTTCTGACAAATTTCATAGAGTGACATCACGCCATGGCCTGGTCATTATTTGAACCGTTTTTCTCAACCAGCTACTACACATATTGCGAGGCGGTTTTCTTGGCACGTATTGTCGAAGCAGAGATCGTGTCCCCTTATCACGAGATTCTCATCAATACGGGTGTGGGTAACCCAATCGTGCTTGTTAGTATGACTCCTCAATTTTAGGCAAGTTCCAAACGGCCAAGCGGAGGACGCTTGATATTCGCCTTCTTTATAAAGGGGCCAAGGCATGTCCTTTTCTTCTCGTGCTCGATCCTTCCCTCCCCCCCCCCTCGAGTTCCAACACCCAAGGCTCAGGCTAAGTGCTTCGGACCTTCAATCATGTCCGGCTCCAACCTTCAAGGCCGGTGTATGGCCTCCTCTGTCACAGAGGAGGACATCAAGAAACTAAGAGAAGCCAGGTATCTAACCGCCAAAATCTCGCACAGGCTTCCTGCTCAAGGGCAGGTCATCCCCACTCCCGAACCCAACGGGAGTGTCGTATTTGTTTCCCACTTCCTACGAGGGCTAGGCTTTAGTCTTGATCCCTTTGTTAGAGGGCTTATGTTCTATTACGGGCTCGATTTCCATGATCTAGCTCCAGATTCCATCCTTCACATCTCGTCGTTTATCGTCGTGTGTGAGGCCTTCCTCCGCATCACCCCACACTTCGGCTTATGGCTCAATACCTTCAATGTGAAGCCGAAGACGATCGATGGGCGACATGCAGAATGCGGAGGTGCCATAATAAGCAAAGGCGCCAATGCTCTATGGCCAAAGGGTTCCTTCCCGGAGGTGTCCAACTTATGGTAGTGGGAGTGGTTTTACATCACAGCTCCCTAAGGCACCAAGTGGGCAGCTACCACCGCCTTCCGCCCGGGCTCTCCACCGCAACTGGCGTCATGGGTCAACAAGGGGCTGGACTGGGGGCCAATTAATGATGTGCTGACATTGCAAAGTCGCATCCGAGATCTCCTCAAGAGGGATGTCAGTCTTGTCAAGGTAATGCAAGTTATGCTAGTTCGTCGGGTCCTGTCATGCCAACGTCGATCTCTCCGTATGTGGGAGTTCAACCCGGAAGGACCACGAACTATTCAGCAATACTTCGGCGCGATGCTTGAAGAGATGTATGGATTGTTCTTCGGATCACGAATAAAGTGTCCGGACACCACCGAGGATGCGGGTCTCAACTACAACCGTCTAGATATCCACGTAAGTAATTCTGCGGCCGAACATGATGTCTTTTTATTTGTCACAACATCATTTTGAAAAAATCGCTCTTGGCCAGGACTGGATAAGAAAGGCGGAGAGGATCAGGTGTTCGGCCCCCCTTCCCGAAGGCTCACCAGATCCTATACTAGCCAGGATGCTTGAGCAAGCACCTTATCAAGTGCCATCAGGGGAAGATAAAGGGAGGAATAAAGAAGCCAAAAGCGGGCTTCAAACATTACACATCCAAACCGGGGGAATTAGTGTCTCTGCGAAGGAGGATAATCGGGGAGAAGAATCCAGAATCCCCTCTCCCCAAGGAAGGAAAATGACCGCCTCTGAAGACTTGGAATTGAGGGTTTCCAAACGAGGGAAGAAACCTTCGCCAGGGGGCCCTGCCCCGGAGGGCATCCTTACTGCACAGTGCCCGCAAGGGGGTCATCCCTCCACCGAGCTGTAAGTGAATAAGAGTACTTTTGGTAAATATGTCCTGCTTTATCTCCGAGGACAATAACCGAGACGTATGTCTTGCAGTCCGGATCGTAGCCCTTCTCGACAAAGTTCGTCTTCGGGGGATCTTCTTCCGGAGATGATGGAGAGCGAAACGCCTCCCTCTGTCTCCCCGCCTCATGGAGCGGATGACCCTGAGGTGTCGTCATGCAGGATTTCTCCTGATCCGCCAAGGCCAGAAGGTGACCCTTCAACCACCCGAAGTCCGGAGTATTCGGCTCCTAAGGAGAGCAACGGAAAGAGTCCGGGACTGTCCGATGCACAACCGGACGCACTGATGGGTCTTCTGGAGCAAGCGGCTATCTCAGAGGCGCATCGTACTTTAATGGGTATGGTGGTTGAGAGGATTTCATCCGCCAAAAGTGGGTTGCATGAAGCTTTTACAAGCCTGCTAAGAGACTTTGAGGTACGCAGTAATATATATTTTTGATAAGACCGCACACGCTTAGGTGTGCCCTATATAGATAGTAGCCCCTGAGACTCTGGTTGCTGTCCAGAGGCGGCAAACAGAGGATCATAGTCCCAGGTAATGATCATGCTGCTTTCATGTGCATGCGGCTGGCCGGACTGATGAGTTTGTCGAACTGAGGCAGCAGCTTGATGCGGCAGATGCCAACATCGCGCTTGTGAACAAGCGGCTTGACGAGGCACAGGGTACGTATTTTCGGGTGGTCAACAGATATTAAGAGGAGCATGATGCTAGTATCTATAATATGTTGTGACTTCATATGGAGCTGCCGCCGTGGAGACCCTTCAGGCGAAACTTGCCCGAGCCAAGGAACAAGCCTGGAGAAGTGATGCGGCCGCTGAGGGAGTCCTGGATTAGGGGGTATCCGGACAGCCGGACTATGTACATCGTCCGGACTATTGAAGAGTGAAGATACAAGACTCAAGACTCCGTCCCATGTCCGAATGAGACTCTCCCTGGCGTGGAAGGCAAGCTTGGCGATCCGGATATTATATTTCCTTCCTTGTAACCGACTCCATGTAAACCCTAGCCCTCTCCGGTGCCTATATAAACCGGAGAGGTTGGTCCTTAGAAGGCCGATCACAATTACAATCATACCATCATAGGCTAGCTCTTAGGGTTTAGCCTCTACGATCTCGTGGTAGATCTACTCTTGTACTACCCATATAATCAATAGTAATCAAGCAAGAAGTAGGGTTTTACCTCCATCGAGAGGGCCCGAACCTGGGTAAACACATATGTCCCTTGCTTCTTGTTACCATCAGCCTTGACGCACAGATCGGGACCCCCTACCCGAGATCCACCGGTTTTGACACCGACATTGGTGCTTTCATTGAGAGTTCCTCTGTGGCGTCGCCGTCAGGCTCGATGGCTCCTCCAATCAACTTCAACGACGCTGTCCAGGGTGAGACTTTCCTCCCCGGAAAGATCTTCGTGTTCGGCGGCTTCACACTGCGGGCCAACTCGTTTGGCCATCTGGAGCAGATCGATAGCTACGCCCCTGGCCACCAGATCATGATCAGAAACCTGAACTACACGGCGGACATCCGTGGAGACTGGATCTTCGACGGTTTCGGGCCTATGCCAGGAGCACCGGACAGTCACGACGAGCACGGCTTAGACCTATCATCGGACGAAGCTCGGGGTATCACCCCCGCAGTAGCCTCGGACCTAAATCCGGAGCAGGCTGCGCTGCCTAAGGACGGAGGGCTGGACCCCACCCCGCAGGTCGCCCACTCATCGGTGGTGGAGCCAAACACGGGCCTTACGTCCGGTGGCTCAGGATTCGACCCCGGATTCGTGATCCGGATGTTGGTTCCGTCCGCGACTCCCGAGCCGCCGAGCCAGGTTGGGCTCGTAATGAGTTGACCGCATGGATATCTTCCAAAGACTCGCCTTTGACGACATGCTGAACTCGTTAAAACTCTCTTTGATGTAAAATTCGCCAAACTATGTCCAGCTCAAGTGGGAAGCAAAGCGACGAAGAAATTCGCTGCCCACCCAACACCCACTTCATAGCCACGGTCGATGATTTAACCGACGTGCCTCGACTTCGACCAAGGCATCGACGGTATGGACGACGATGCAGGAGAAGATTCGAATCTATGGGGCGCCGACTTCGTGATCATCACACCACATATACATGGTGGATACGCCCAAAGAGGACAAAGGCAACAACTGAAGATAAAACCCCGGCAAAGTTAAAGCGACGGGCGCAGACGCCGCTCTAAGTCCAGCAACAAGAAAAATAGCGACAAGAGCGCCGTATGATCGACATTACACCAACTCCAAAGGCAACAACGACCATACGGACCCAGCGATGGAGCAGGGCAAACCAGGCCACCCCGAACACAGTTCGGAGCAAACGCCCGAGGAAAATGATCCCGACGGACGAGGTCATCAAACCGAACTAGCACAAGAAAGCAGTCCGGATGATGATGCATTCATCATCCCGGAAAAACGCGTGGAACGAGATAACCTCCATAGAAAGCTTATGGCCACCGCAAGAAGTCTAAAGAAGCAGAAGCAACGGCTCAAAGCTGCATAGGAAACGCTCAACCGTAGATGGAATAAAGTGCTAGACACCGAAGAAAGATACGGCGATGATCGCCATACAAAGATCTATCCAAAACGCAAGCTACTACTAGAATTCGACAACGGTTGCAGTACTTCATAACCGCAACAAAGCGGCTACACTGCCAAGCACGCATCTACGTGAGCACTGATAAGAAAGTCGGCGCAGCCAGTCCATTTATGGATCTAAAGGACACACCCGCCGAGGGACTATGGTCACCAAAACAATTATGCCAATCGAATACCAGTTCGAATAAACACCGACACAACAACAGCTGACGGCATGCCATAGCTCGTCCAGATACAGAGGGGCTGCTCACCCCCGTGGTTTTACCAAGAAGCATCGACCATGAATTTCCACAGGCTTTAAACCTATGAATATAGAGGCATACGATGGAACCATGCACCTGTGTGTCCGGATCGAGGATTTTATCCTGCATATACATATGGCTCGTGGGATGACTCCACGCCATCAAATACCTTCCTCAAACTCAAGGGACCAGCTTGACATCGGTTGAAAAGCCTCCCCAAAATTCAATTGGGAGTCGGGAGGAACTCGAGGACGCCAGGCCAATTTTCAAGGGGCCTATGTCCGCCTCCGGATGTCGATGATTTAAGTCGATAATCCAACAACCCGAGAGTCCGCCCAAGCTTTGGGAACAGATTCCTCACTAAGAAGAACCAAATTGTCGATTTTCCGGACGCCAAGCTTTAGCGGCATTCAAACACAAGATCTGTGGATGAGCGGTTTCGCTGCACACCTCGCCAAGTAAAGCCGAGGACAATGGCAGCCTTAATAAGCCTCATGACCCGCTTTTGCGGGTGAAGACAGCATAGCCCAAAAGCACCAGCGATCCCAAAGACCTCCAAATCAGTGGACGGCAACGGGAAGCCACGGCGTAATAAAAACAAACGCCAAAACAAGGAAGAGAGCCCGGACAATAGAACGGTTAATGCCGGATTCAAGGGCTCTCGACCTTATCAGCAAAAGAAGTCACTTAAAGGCAGTAAAGAGGGACCGTCCGGTCTGGATAGAGTCCTAGACAGAATATGCCAAATTCATGGCACTCCTAACAAACCTGCGAACCACACGCACAGAGAGTCCTGGGTCTTTGAGCGAGTCCTGGATTAGGGGGTATCCGGACAGCCAGACTGTGTACAACGTTCGGACTATTGAAGCGTGAAGATACAAGACTCAAGACTTCGGCCCATGTCCGGATGGGACTTTCCTTGGCGGAAGGCAAGCTTACGATCCGGATATTATATTTCCTTCCTTGTAACCGACTCCATGTAAACCCTAGCCTCTCCGGTGCCTACATAAACCGGAGAGGTTGGTCCTTAGAAGGCCGATCACAATTACAATCATACCGCCATAGGCTAGCTCTTAGGGTTTAGCCTCACGATCTCGTGGTAGATCTACTCTGTACTACCCATATCATCAATATTAATCAAGCAGAAGTAGGGTTTTACCTCCATCGAGAGGGCTCAAACCTGGGTAAACACATGTGTCCCTTGCTTCTTGTTACCATCAGCCTTGACGCACGATCGGGACCCCTACCCGAGATCCGCCGGTTTTGACACCGACATTGGTGCTTTCATTGAGAGTTCTCCGTGGCGCCGCCACAGCCCGATGGCTCCTCCAATCAACTTCAACGACGCTGTCCAGGTGAGACTTTCTCCCGCATGATATTCGTGTTCGCGGCTTCAGCATCATGGGCCAACTCGCTTGGCCATTTGGAGCAGATCGACACCACGCCGCCACTGTGTCAGTTCAAACCTGAACTACATGGCGACATCCGCAGACATGATCTTCGATGGATTTGGGCCCATGCCAGAGCACCGGACAGTCTCGACGAGCACGGCTTAGACCTCACATCGGACGAAGCTCGGTATCGCCTCGTAGTATCTCCCGACCTAGATCCGGAGCAGCCGCGCTGCTTAAGGATCGGATGGATGGACCCCGCCCCCGTGTCGCTACTCATCGGTGGTGCCAACACGGTCTTACTCTTCGCAGGGCCCGCGACCAACCTTGATTCGCATCGGACGCCGGTTCCACCAGACACTCCCGAGCCCGCCGGGCCGGATGGCCCGAATGGAGTTCACCGCTATGATATCTTCCAAAGACTCGCCTTTGGCTTACATGTCGACTCATTAAAGTCTCTCTTTGTCGAGGCTCTTTCATTAACTATGTCCGCCTCGAGTGGGAGGCGACGACGAAGGAATTCGTTGCCCACCCACCACCCACTTCATTGCCACGGTCGATGACTTAACCGAGGTACTGAACTTCGACCCTAAAGACATCGACGGTATGGACGAGGTGCAGGAGAAGAACATGAACCACCACACACTGGGCGGTGGACAGCCACCTCTTCTTATGATATATATATATATATGGTGGACACTCCAAAAGAAACAAATGATGATGAGGCAACGGAGGATAAAACCTCAGGGAAAAAAGCAAAGAATGGACGCCGTCGGCGCCACTCCAAGCCCCACACACCAATACCGGCCCAGGAGACGAAAATAATCCGAATGGTGCTGAAGAAGAATACAACCCTGATCAGCCCACCTTCGAAAGCAGGCCGAAAGGTGAGATGAGCAGGTCAGCCTGTAAGAACAAAGCGATGGATGAATACCCGAGGAGGACAACTACATGCCCTCTTTGAAGATTTAGATTAGCCTCATGCGATTTACGAAGTTCGGGCGTGCTCGAGGATCTCGGAGAGCAGAGCGCTCAAGCATCGGCTTATAGCCACCGCGAGGAGCCTCAAAAGAAATAAAGAAACTCCAAGCTTGATCAAGATCTGCTCATAGATAGATGGGCGGAAGTCCCGCAGCCGAGGAATACTTGACTCGAGCACCATACGGCCGACCGCCACCTCGTGGCCGGATAAATGGCATACCAGTCCGTGATACCAGCCAACACCCCCACGCCAACATACTACGTGCCCGGGCAACAAACGGGACAGCCAAGATCGATCTATGGATCATGCGCGCGCCAGACGCGACGAGGATCGCCACGCCGACACACCTTCAACAAGTCCGACGGGCCAATAAAGCCATCCAGAGCAATTCGACCATGAGCCATTGATAGCTCCGCACAGTAGGCGCCACAAGACCCTCTCGCTTCATCGATGAAGTATTGATCATGAATTCTGTAAGGGTTTAAACCCAGAACATAGAATCATACGATGGCACAATGACCTCGCAGTATGGATCAAGATTTCTTCTCCACATTCACATGGCCCGCAGAGACGATCTACACGCCATCAAGTATCTTCCACTTAAGCTCAAAGGACAAGCCCGCATCGCTAAACAGCCTGCCAAAGAAATTCCATTGGTAGTTGGGAAAACCTGAGGACGATTCTCGACAACTTCCGTGGCACATATGTGCGACCACCGACGCCGATGACTTGAGTCACATCACTCAACAGCCCGGAGAGTCAGCCAGGAAATTCTAGAGTCGGTTCCTAACCAAAAAGAACCAAATAGTTGACTGTCCGGACGCCGAAGCCCTAGCGGCTTTCAAGCATAATATTGGTGATGAGTGGCTCGCTCGACACCTCGGCCAGGAAAAACCCAAGTCCATGGCAGCTCTCACAACATTAATGACCCACTTATGCGCGGGTGAGGATAGTTGGTTGGCTCGAAGCAGCACTACGCCACAGTCTGGCAATTCGGATGGCCGCGACAATAACGGCAAGCCATGGCGTAATGTATATAAGCGATTTAAACAACGGCGATAACATCAAGACACGCATAGCCAACACCGGATTCAAGTGGGTCCAAGCCCGCCAATGGAAGAAGCCGCTCAAAAGAAATAATCGTGGACCGCCCACCGGCAAGATATCGAGCGCCATGCCAAATTCATGGCACCCCGGACAAGTCAGCCAACCACACCAATAGAGATTGTTGGGTATTCAAACAGGCCGGCAAGATAAACGCCGAAGACAAGGACAAGGGGCTGTACAGCGACGACGATGAGGAGCCCCGACGTTTGAACACGGGGACAAAGAAACTTCCCCAAGGTGAAAACGGTCAACATGATCTACGCCACGCACATCCCCAAGCGGGAAAGAAAGCAGGGCACTAAGGGACATCTATGCGATGGAGCCAGCCGCCCCAAATTCAACCCATGGTCAGCTTGTCCGATCACTTTCGATCGTTGGGATCACCCTACTAGCATCCGCCACGGCTCACCGCATTGGTCCTAGACCCAATCATTGACGGATTCCACCTCACGCTGGCCCTATGGTCGGGCGGCAAGAGCCTCTAACCTGCTTTACCAGACACAATGCGCAGTGGTCTTCGGATCTCCTGATAACTTCCGGTTTAAGAGTTAATTGATATCGCCCTTCCGCAGTTGGTTACCATGCACCGCCGGACGAACCGCATTCGCCAGATTCAATGTGGTACCACACTACGATATCTCAAGCTCAAGATGCCAGATCAAGAGGGTCATAACGGTGAACGGAAATATGGACCGCCTCCCTCACGTAACGTAAGAACATACCGCAGCCCTTGCAGCGAAGTACAATGCGGCCTTCTCCAACAAAACCAATACGGCGAAACAACTTCGAAAGCACAAATAAGCGAGTCCGAGCACCCCGCAACAGATCATCAGCACGCCAAGAGCGCGACTAGCAGTCCGCCTCCACTTAAGCCCCATCAGCAGCATTCGTGCCACATGCACACAATTACGCACTTAAAATACCATGGGCATAGGCGGAGGCGATCAACGACTCACCAATAGTGCGGGTAACCGCCAAATACTTTCATACTTTTCCTCTTACCTTTCAGACACCGCTACATGCAGCATCCTCAAAAGAGCCGAATTGCCGGACTTATAGGAAAGAGACATCCAAGGAGGCAATAGACATTGTGCATGTATGAAATACCCAGTGTGGAATCTATTTACCATCATTATACCTGCTTTATCTACCCGAACACAGCTCGCCTCGGATAGGACATGTCAAATAGTCCTATTTTATCTCTGCTTAACACACCCATTGTAAATGTACGCTTAAATGTATTTTTCGTCAATGGGAGATTACATATAGCGTCAGCTTATTTTTCTTACTTGAGCATTTTTTATTTTTGAATCCTTACACCTAGGTGCGGCAGGTTTGCCAGGGGCTTCTTATGGCGTCCCGCTATATGGCAACTAAAGTCCGAACACTTTCAACAGTGTGGCACCCCGAACTTATAGCATTATATGCATCAGCTCCGAATCATGTCTTGGGTCTACAATTGGGATAGCCCGGATCCCTTGTTTTGGTGCCTTACGTTCCGTTATATCGACTAAGGTAGTGCAGGGAGAACTACTGCGATTGTGTCCCGGTTCTTCCGGACGAGCACCTTAGTAGAGAAAGCCGAAACTGACCGGCATGATGTGGTGAGAGCTGGTCGCTGTTCGAGAGGTTTTAAAATCCTTAAAGATTTTCCGCTTAAGGTGATAAATTGGCTTTGTCCGATCTAGACGTGTATAGCGCCCCAATTCGGCCTTCCGGATTCTAGGGGCTTCACCGAAATTTAAAATTGTAGACTTCTATGGCTAAAGAAAGTTATAAAGCCACATAGTCTGATTGCCTTGTTCGCTGCGCCAGACACCTCCTTAAGGGACCAAACATTTGGGTAAAGAGCGTCCGGGTTTTCCACTAACACCCCTGTTAGTCACGTAAGGTGTTTACGAACGCCTACTTTCAGGATTTTATAAACAGCCGCATAGAAGGTAATATTTTAAATAATAAAAGCGCTACATAGCGCAAGTAACTTCGTCTTTAATTACAAACATGATAGAAGTGAATTCATTCAAATATGGCATCCTTGGTACACTCATTGGCATCGAGACGAGCACCCTTCATCACGCCATCGTAGTACATTTTGGGATGGCGATGCGTTTTAACCTCCGGGCGTCTGCCCTGACTAACTTCTCCGATCCAGCTTGCCCCAATGCACCTTGACGCTGGCAAGAGCTCGGTGGGCACCATCGATGCAAAAGATCGCTGATCACTTCAAGCCACGGCAGGCATCCATCATCCGCTGATCGTGCCAAAGTAGCTATCGGGCAGGAGCTCACCAGCACATCCGGACTATGAAGTCCTTCATAGCCGCCGCCGCCTCAGGAGTTCTATCAACTGCTTCAGCTTGGTCACCCGAGGCATCGGATGATCGCCCCAAGATACCGACCAGAACAACTTCTCCGCTGAGCTCCCTCCCGGGCACGGTAGAACTCCGCAGCCGCCCCGAGACGCTGTGTGGTAGATCTGCAATGCCCCCGAGAGCTCCGATTCGAGTAAGTAAAAGAAACGCCTCCACATGTTTGCTTTGTATAATGAATTTCTTACCCGCTGCTATCTTTTTGGCCTCCTCGGATCTCCCCTGCCAGGCTTTCTCGCTTCGCCCCGCATCTTTCAAATTCACAAGGGCCTTCGCAAGCTCGACCTCCTTCGCTTTTCAACTCATGCTCCACGGACTCGCACTTTTGCCGAGGTCCTCGAGCCCTGCCGCACTCGCCCACTCTAGTACTTTTCTTTTCAAGGCCTTACACCCGAGGCCGCTTTGTTTTCGCCCTCGACATCGCCTTCTTCGTGGACGCCTAATTCGACGGTGGCCTCCGTTACACGGTCACGACACTTAGGTGTTAGACTCATCAATTCTGCCTATCCTTAAACGATAAGAGCGGGAATTACTTACCCTTGTTCTCTTCGAGCTGCCTCTTCATGAGGACGAAGCTTCTCCATGCGCCGCTTCCAGTGCCGCTTTCAGTTCGCAACCTCGGCAAGACGGGCAACAGCAGCTAAGAAGCAGCACAACCTGCTTATTCACAACAATACTTATTATTAGACTCTCTGATTATATTGACCTCCGCTTGGCTTTTCTCTCCTAACACCAAACAGAGTATGAGGGGCTACTACCATCGGGTGGTAATTTTATACATTTTATTACTTACCTCAAAGCCCGTCAGAGGCTTGTGCAGGTTTTGCTAGTCCACTTTGGCGGACACGACCTTTTGAATCATCAGCACTCATAAGAGTACGGTGCTCCTCTTCCATAGAAGCGCCTCGAAGCGCCTTCACCAGACTATCCGGCGCCATTGATGTGATGGAAGTCCTTGGCATGGGCGGCTCGCCCTCCCTAACGAGGGGCTGCTCGTCAAGTCCGGAACCGCTGGAGGTTCCGGCAGTGTTCGGTCGGAGTCCGCTTTGTTATGCTCTTGTCGACGCGACCTGGGGATCTTGAACCTCGCATGCCCAACATCCGAAACCCGCCGTGGAGCTGCCTCTGCAGTCACCTCCCCTGCTCTAAGAGCCTTCGCACAACACCTATGTGTCATCCGCGTGGAGGGGTAGTTGGCCGGGAGCTAATTTATCGCCGATCGCCATGGACCCGTGAGGAGGATTCCTCAGTGGTGAGCCCCGGCCGGACTGCATATATGTTCGCACTATAAGCACAAAACTATGAAGTAAAACCACGATAGGATGTGGGTACTTACGATCGCACTCAGGCTTCCCTCGGCATCCACCCTCCTCGCTAAGTTACTGTATGAATAGTCCGAAGGGTTACCTTTCCTTGTTGGACGCCTTCTCCGGGCGGTTTTCTCTTCCTCCCTAGTGCGGGAGGTGGAATTTCTTCTGATTCCCTCGCCCGCGAGAGGAATGTGTCTTGTTTTCATCGGACGACAAAGGAATAACGGCCTTGCACCGACGGCCTTTTCCGGCCCTCTGGCCCGCTTCGCCGGGCCCCTCATCCTTCTCGGATGGGGCGCCTTTCTTCTTCCTCCTCCCTTCGTGGAGGGGTCTGCCTGGTCGCCTTCGGATGAGGCTTCTGACGAACTCACGCCGAGACCCTTCCCGGTCCCCGGGCCTCTTCTCCGCACCTTGTACAATGCCGACTAGAATCTCCGCCGAGAGCATCCGCTGGATCTTCCAAAGAACGGAGCTCGAGAGTCAATCTGTTCACTGCCTTCACATAATCCTGAGGTAATATATATATATATATATATATATATATATATATATATATATATATATATATATATATATATATATATATATATATATATATATAAATACTTAAAACTACCCCATGAATGTATTGGGAAAAAAACTAAACCCGGTGGTGCTCCCAAAACTCACCGGATTCGGGGGCCGCGCTGCATGAAGTCCGCGATCCTCGGATGTGGGAGGAGGTACTTCGGAGGCCTTGAACAACACTTTCCATGCGCCTTTTGTGTGTCATGCCGTAGAGCTTCCGGAGCGTCTGGTGTTCGGCCGGGACGAACTCCCACAGATTTACCGCCCCCCTTTGGTAGGGCAGGATCCGACGAACGAGCATGACCTGGATCACATTGACAAGCTTGATGTTCTTGTCCTTCATGCTTTTGATGCATGTCTTGAGTCCGGCCAGCTCCGTGGAATTGCCCCAGGACAGGCCCTTCTTTTCCCTGTGAGGTGAGCCGCATGGGGATTCCGGATCGAACTCGGGGCCGCCGCCAGCTTGGCGCCACGCTGCTCTGGATGTAGAACCACCTCGATTGCCATCCTTTTACGGTCTCTCGCAAAGGAGCCGCCCAGCCAGTGACGTTAGGCATCTTGCCCACCATGGCCCTCCGCACTCCGCTTTGTTGGTCACAGACAATCTTCGCTTCACGCAGAAGACTTGCAGCCACATGTCAAGTGAGGCCGGATGCGGAGGAAAGCCTCGCAAACCATTTATGAATGCCGAGATGTTGAGGACGAAATTGGCCAGATCGTGGAAATTCAGCCCATAGTAGAACATAAGCCCATGGACGAAGGGATGGAGTGGAAATCCCAGTCCACGGACGGTGGGCGCATTTAACACGACCCTCTCATGGGGTCCTGGGGTCGGAATGACCTGCCCAGCGTCTGGTAGCCGGTGTGATATGTCTCCGGCCAAGTATCCGGCCACCCGAAGATCTATGATGTGCTTCTCCTCGACGGTGGAAGCAACTCACTTGCCTCCTGCTCCGGACATGTCTAGCTGTGCGGAGGAGACTTGGGCTTGGGCGCTGAGCTCGAGGAGGCAAGAGGGCAGAGAACTAAGGAGGCGGGTAAAATGAGGAAATCTTATCCCTTTATAGAGGCGACGAAAAGCGGTGCGCCCCCACTTGCTCGTTGGGAATCGCTGCTTCCCAAGCGCCACGATTAATGATGTGGTGGGATTACCTGCATCTGCATTGATGAGAATCCTGAGTGAGGGGCACGATCTCCGCTTTGACAAGACGTACCAAGGAAACCGCCTCAGCAGATGCTGTGGCTAGTTGTGAAAGACGGTTTGAATAATGACCTGACCGTAGTGACACGTCCGTTGCCTAAAAGTTGTCAGCAGATTGCATTTGTGAAACATCATTCTCTACGGTGGCATACGAAGATTATCTTGTGGATCCGGACAAGGTTTAAGTGTTCGATAATTACCTTGAGTATTTGGAGAAGGAACCCGCTCGCAATGCCGAAACAATATCGCTACACGGACTCATCGCCATTGAAGCCTGGTTCGGGGCTACCGAGGAGTCCTGATTAGGGGTATCCGACAGCCGGACTGTACAACGTCCGGACTATTGAAGCGTGAAGATACAAGACTCAAGACTTCGGCCCCTGTCCGGATGGGACTTTCCTTGGCGTGGAAGGCAAGCTTGGTGATCCAGATATTATATTTCCTTCCTTGTAACCGACTCCATGTAAACCCTAGCCCTCTTCGGTGCCTATATAAACCGGAGAGGTTGGTCCTTAGGAGGCCGATCACAATTACAATCATACCATCATAGGCTAGCTCTTAGGGTTTAGCCTCTATGATCTCGTGGTAGATCTACTCTTGTATTACCCACATCATCAATATTATTCAAGCAGGAAGTAGGGTTTTACCTCCATCGAGAGGGCCTGAACCTGGGTAAACACCTGTGTCCCTTGCTTCTTGTTACCATCAGCCTTGACGCACAGATCGGGACCGCTTCAAGCAGGCCGGCAAATTAAATGCCAACACAAGGGAAGGGAACACTAAGTGAAGACGAGGATGAACCTCGCCACCAAACACCGGGGACAAAAAAATTCTGCCAGAGGTTAAAACAAGAAACATGATCCATGCGACTCATACATCCACGAGAAGGCACGAACACGCCGCCGAAACGTAGCGCTTATAGAGCCCATCGCACTCCACACCTAGCTATTGGATGACCAGTCCGATCACCTTCGATCACAAGGACCGCCCGACTAGTATTCGGTATGGCGATCGAGGCCTTGGTGCTCTCACCCAATAATCGACGGATACCATCTCACCCACGCCCTCATGGATGGCGGCAGCAGTCTCAATTTAATATATGAGGACATCGTCATGGGATGGGGATAGACCCATCCAGAATTAGGCAAAGCAACACCACCTTTGAAGGGGTGATACCTGCATTGAAGCTTCACAACAGGGCTCCATCGCATCGAGGTAACATTTGGCTCCTGTGCAACTCCGTGTAAGAATTACTCTTCATCATAGCACCTTTCCAAAGCAACTACCATGCATTGCTTGAAGAACGACCTTCGCCCGCTTCAACGACATTACGACCACGCCTACCTTACACTCAAGATGCCCGGTCGACGTGGCGCCATCACCGTTAACGGAAAGACAGAGCGCCTTCACGCTGGAGGAATACGCAATGGCCCTAGCGGCCGAACTATAAGCTGACTCCAATATCGTAAAGCATGATCGGTCATCAAGACCACGTGATCGTTAGACGAGTCCAGAGCCCGGATAAAACTGAACCAGGCACCGTGATATGTAATCCCATAGAGGACACCAGGGCTGTAGGTATTTAATATAGCCCCACACTTGGCTCAACCTTATTGGCAGGCCAGCATTTCACACTTTTACTATCCATCGTGATACTTACGCTTGTACTCTCCTACGAAGTTTTCCTTTTTCCACGCATAACGTCAAGGCGATGCCCTTCCAGGATACGGCACAACGGATACAAAGGCGCAGACGTGCAGCAGGCCCCATTCAACAAGTTTCTTTTTAGATTAAGCCCCTGTGTAAACCTTTTCTATTGCCTCTTGTTGTTTAACCATCCCATGGGTTCCATACCCATAGAGGATACTGCCGTTCTTGGCATTTCGCCACGATAGATTAAAGCACATACCTGGAAACACAGGGTTCATAATGAATGGGCATTCTTGAGCCCATCGTCAGTTATAAAGTCCGAATACCTTCGGGAGTGTTCGGCGTCACGACTTTGGCCTTATATGCATCAGCTTCGAATCATGTATTTGGTCAAATGTTGGGTTTGCCTGGCTCCTGGGTTTGCCGCCTTATCTTCCGTTATTATCGGCTAAGGTGGCCAAAGGAGAACTACTGCGATTGTGCCCTGGTTATTCGGACGAGCAGCTCAGTAGAGAAAGCCGAAAACTGACTGTCATGATACAGCGCGAGACTGTTCAACCACTCGAAGACTTATCGGAATCTTTAGGATCCCTCCGCATTAACGAAGGACCGTTTCGGTCATGTACACGCGCGCCCGTATTCGGATGCAAGCGAAGGTACCAGGGGCTACATAGTAGCCCCAACATTAGACTCCCATGGCTAAGCGAAAGCATTACAGCTATATAGTCCGGTTGCCTGGTTCGACGTGCGATCACCTCCTTAATGGACCAAGACGTTGGATCAAGTGTGATTATGCATATTTTTCTCGAACACTCCCGCATTATATGCGTGGGGGCTGAAGCCAACGACTGCTAACTTTCGGATTACATATATATATATATATATATATATATATATATATATATATATATATATATATATATATATATATATATATATATATATATATATATATATAACGGCTGCAGGGACACAATAATACTTTCAGCAAAAAGTATAAATATAGCCTTACAACCAAAATAACATTGTTTTTACAATGATCTGATTTGTCACTCAAACAAGACATCCTTCGAGCACTGCGCCTCTATTAGGCGGACACCTTCTGTTACCTGCGCCAAATAGTGCTCGCCGATATTGACTCCTCCGATCTCGGTCGCCACCATGGTGGCCTCCATACCTGTCCAAAATGCTTTAACGCGGGCAAGGGCCATTCGTGCACCTTCTATGCACGCCGACCTTCTCATGGCATCAATCTGGGGCACGGCCCAAGGAACTGCTGCACCAAGCCAAAGTAATCGTCGGCATAGGCCCTTCGCCAAAGATGGTCTATTACAGATCGCATTGCAAGTCTTGACAGCCTGTGAAGCTCCGCTTCAAAGAGCCATCTTGTCACTTAAAGGCAGCGGCGAGTGGTAGCATTGAATTGCGACCAGTAAAAGCTTCTCCACTTCCTTATCACCCTGATCTTCAAGAACTTGGCAAAGTCACCTGTACTCTTCGCGAAAATCCGTGACACGCATCCGCAGGACTCCAAAGATCCATCCAGGGGCGCGATTGGATCGAAAAACTTCGTCCGCAGCAAGTAGGAGCCCCTAGCCGCGATTTTACCGGCCTGTTGAAGCTCCTCCCGCGCACCCCTGAGATCGGTCCGTATTTCCTTGGTGGCATTATGTGCCTTGTTCAGGTCGGCCGAACTACCCTTATGCTCCTTTTTAAGGAGCTCATACCGGTCAGCGGCATTTTTTAACTCCACAGCCATTTCGGCTATCTTTTCCTCGCTTCGGCGATGAGCAGCCTGTTCGGCTCTCAATTCCTCGGACGCCTTTAGGGCAGCCGCATTGCTAACTCGAGCTTGTTCCTTGGCTTGGGCAAGTTCCACCCTCAGGGCCTCCACGGCAGCAGCACCATCTGCTGAAACTGCAACTACCCCTAGGTGGTTTTGGTAATTCATAACAACATATAGCTCATTGAGCTAATGCTATTCCAAGACTATTATTTTAGGAAAACTCAATGAATGGCATGGCATGGATGATGAAAGTGGATCCCTCAAAATACTAAGGACAAAGGATTGGCTCAAGCTCAAAAGCTCAAGACTCTTCATTTTACATTTTAGTGATCCAAGATCACATTGAGTCTATAGGAAAAGCCAATACTATCCAGAAGGGATGAGGTGTTGCTTAATGAGCCTTTTGCTTCATGTGCTTAGTGATATGCTCCAAAACCATCAACTACTTTCCCACATCCACAACTGACCTAAACCTAAAGCCAAAATCGGTCACACGATTCTTTCTATCCGCGCCACCAATTCCAAAAGTCATAGCCACTGCCACAAACCCTAAGCAAATCGTTTATCGATAGGGATCTCGGTCTCACCGAGATGGGGTTGCAATCTCTCCGCTTCCTTCGTAACGCTTTCAGTCCAACCGAAGTGAGCGATCGGTCCCACCGAGATTGCAATATAAACTCTCTGCTTCCTTTTTGTAACATTTCGTGTCACGAAAAGGCAAATCGGTCCCACCGAGTTTACGACCAACTCTCCGTTAGCTAATTACCAAAATTGGTCTCACCAAGTTTGTGTAATCGGTCTCACCGAGATTACGTTATGCCCTAACCCTAACCATATCGGTCTCACCGAGATGCATGTCAGTCCCACCAAAAATCACTAACGATCACTAGGTTTACTAAATCGGTCCGACCGAGTTTAACTATTCGGTCCCACCGAGTTTGGTAGATTGTGTGTAATGGTTAGATTTTGTGTGGAGGCTATATATACCCCTCCACCTCCTCTTCATTCGTGGAGAGAGCCATCAGACTGAACCTACACTTCCAACTTACCATTTCTGAGAGAGAACCACCTACTCATGTGTTGAGGCCAAGATATTCCATTCCTACCATATGAATCTTGATCTCTAGCCTTCCCCAAGTTTCTTTCCACTCAAATCTTCTTTCCACCAGATCCAAAACCTATGAGAGAGAGCTGAGTGTTGGTGAGACTATCATTTGAAGCACAAGAGCAAGGAGTTCATCATCAACACACCATTTGTTACTTCTTGGAGAGTGGTGTCTCCTAGATTGGCTAGGTGTCACTTGGGAGCCTCCGACAAGATTGTGGAGTTGAACCAAGGAGTTTGTAAGGGCAAGGAGATCGCTTACTGTGAAGATCTACCGCTAGTGAGGCAAGTCCTTCGTGGGCGATGGCCATGGTGGGATAGACAAGGTTGCTACTGTGGACCCTTCCCGGGTGGAGCCTCCATGGACTCACAGAACTGCTACCCTTCGTGGGTTGAAGTCTCCATCAACATGGAGGTACGATAGCACCACCTATCGGAACCACGCGAAAAACATCCGTGTCTCCAATTGCGTTTGAATCCTCTAAACCCTTCCCTTTACTTTCTTGCAAGTTGCATGCTTTAATTTCCGCTGCGAATATACTCTTTGCATGCTTGCTTGAATTGTGTGATGATTTCTTGACTTATCCTAAAATAGCTAAAATCTGCCAAACTATAAAATTGGGAAAAGGTTAAGTTTTTATTGGTCAAGTAGTCTAATCACCCCCCCCCTCTAGACATACTTCAAGGTCCTACATCTGTAGTCCAAACATATTACATTAATATCATGCCGCCTTCATATTTTCCTATACAAAGGAAGGCAGAGCATATACCTTGTGATTTGTCCAGCCGCTCGTTCACCAGCGTGATATCAGCATCAATTGATCCAATTTGCCTCGTTAGTTCGGCAACTTCAACGGACTGGTCGGCAGACGGACCCACAGGTACCTGCACGTATTTACAAAGCAATCATTGGTTTATGATCCCCCGTTTGCCGCTTAGGGCGGGCAACCAGAGTCTCAAGGGCTACTATCTATATGGAGCACACTAGCGCGTGCCTCACAGCAAATAATAGTGTATTCTTCACTACATACCTCAAAGCCTCTGAGCAGGCTTGTGAAGGCTTCATTCAAACCGCTTGTAGCGAATGAAATCTTCTTAAGAACCACGCTCATTAATGAGCGGTGCTCCTCCGAGAGCGCAGCTCGCTCCAGAAGACCTGTCAGTATGTCTGACCGAACACTAAACTGTGCCGGACCCTCCTCATCGCCCCCCGTGGGAGCCAAATGTCCCGGGCTTAGGGCGGCTGACGTATTAGCTTTCGGCTTCGGCAGATCTGGACTCCTCCGTGACGACACCTCATGTCGCCAACTTCATGAGGCGGAGAGGTGGGTGGGGTCTCGCTCTCCATCATATCCGGAGGAAGATCCCCCGAAGACGAACTCTGCTGAGAAGAGTTGCTACCCAGACTGCAAAAGACGAATCCTAGTTATTGATCTAGGAGAAACATAGTACCTTCAAATTAATGATTGACTTACAGCTCGGTGGAGGGCTGGCCCCTTGGCGGGCATGACGCGGTGAGGGTGCCCATCGGGGCAGGGCTCCCTGGGGATAGTTTTTCCCCCGGTTTGGGCATCTCCCTCTCCTAGTCTTCGGAGGCAGCCCTCTTATTCCCGCGCGGGAGGAGGCCTTAGCCTCCCCTTCCCGACTATCCTCCTTGGGGGAGGTAACGATTCCCTCGATTCGGATGTGTAGCGTGTGAAGTTCGGTTTCTTCGTTCTTCCCCTTGTCTTTCCCTGAGGGCATTTTGCTGAGTACCCGGTCAAGCATCTTGGCCATGGTGGGACCAGGTGAGCCTTCGGGAAGTGGCGTCGGACACCTGATTCTCTCCGCCTTGCTGAGCCATTCCTAGCCACAGAAGATTTTCAGAATAAACAATTATGACAAATACAAAACAAGGTGTCCGGTATCAAGGTTACTTACTTGGGTATCTAGGCGATTGCAGCTTAGGCCCGCATCCTCGGTGGTGTCCGGACACTCTACTTTCGTCCAAGAATAATTTGCACATCCTTCGAGCTTCAAGTCAAGAAGTGCTTAACAGTCCATGGACCTCGGATTGAACTCCCACATCCGGAGAGGCCGGCGTTGGCACGGCAACATCCGTCGGATTAACATCACTCGCATTATACTGACAAGGCTAATGTCCCTCTCAAGAAGCTCTCGGATACGGCTCTGCAGTACTGGTACATCGCCAGCGGGCCCCCAATTCCGTCCTACGTCGGTCCAAGATGCTAGTTGTGACGGAGGGCCTGAGCGGAACTCGGGGGCGGCCACCCACTTTGTGCCTCTGGGAGCCGTGACATAAAACCACCTCCGTTGCCATACATCGGATACTTCTGGGAAAGAACCCTCTGGACATGGGGCATCGACGTTCCTGCTTATTACGGCACCTCCGCACTCCGCGTGTTGCCCCTCTATCATCTTCGGCTTCACATTGAAAGTCTTGAGCCATAAGCCCAAGTGTGGGGTGACATGGAGGAAGGCCTCACACTATAATGAACGATTTAGATATGGAGGATGGCGTCCGGAGCTAGATCATGAAAATCCAGCCCATAATAGAACGTGAGCCCCCTCACAAAAGGATTGAGGGTGAGGCCCAAGCCACGGAGGAAGTGAGGAACAAACACGACACACTCATTGGGCTCCGGTGTAGGGATGACCTGCCCTGGAGCAGGAAGCCTGTGCTGAATGTCGGCGGTTAGATATCCGACATCCCTAAGCTTCGTGATGTCCTCCTTTTGAATCGAGGAGGCCACCCACCGGCCTTGAGGGTTGGATCCAGACATATTGGAGGATTTGGGATGTTGGAGATTAGATCTCGGGTGTGAGAACTCGAGGTGCGAAAAGGCGCGAGGGAGGTGGAAAAGAGGCACAGGACTCGGCCCCTTTTTATGAAGGGGGTGAATATCAAGAGTCCTTAGGGTGACCGCTTGAGGTTTACCTAACGGCACACAGAGTCATACCAATGGTCGTCATGGGGCTACGCATGCCCGCATTAATGAAAGATCCTGTAATAAGAGGAACACGATCTCTGCCTCGACAGGACGTGCCAATAAAACCGCCTCGCAGCGCGAGTCGAGGTCGGGCGAAAAGCACCGGTTCGTGTTGAACTGGGCCACGATGCGAAGGCACGATGCACGAAGATTGCCAGCAGATCAGATTTATGCTATGTTCCCTACAATGGTATGTGAAGATCATCTCGCAGATCCGGACACGGTCTAAGTGTTCGATAATTACTTTGGATTATTCGGAGAAGGAACCCGCCTTGCAATGCCAAAGACAAGACTGCATGCCGGACTCATTGACATTGAAGCTTGGTTCATGGGCTACTGAGGGAGTCCTGGATTAGGGGGTATCCGGACAGCCGGACTATGTACATCGTCCGGACTATTGAAGCGTGAAGATAAAAGATTCAAGACTCCGTCCCGTGTCCGGATGGGACTCTCCCTGGCGTGGAAGGCAAGCTTGGCGATCCGGATATTATATTTCCTTCCTTGTAACCGACTCCATGTAAACCCTAGCCCTCTCTGGTGCCTATATAAACCGGAGAGGTTGGTCCTTAGAAGGCCGATCACAATTACAATCATACCATCATAGGCTAGCTTCTAGGGTTTAGCCTCTATGATCTCATGGTAGATCTACTCTTGTACTACCCATATCTTCAATATTAATCAAGCAGGAAGTAGGGTTTTACCTCCATCGAGAGGGCCCGAACCTGGGTAAACATTGTGTACCTTGCTTCCTGTTACCATCAGCCTAAGACGCACAGATCGGGACCCCCTACCCGAGATCCGCCGGTTTTGACACCAACAGCCGCCCTAAAGGCGGCCGAAGAGTTAAGAGCCGAATAGGCTGCTCATCGCCAGAGCGAAGATAAAATAGCCAAGATGGCTGTTGAGCTGAAAGATGCCGCTGACCGGTATGAGCTTCTTGAAAAGGAAAGCCAAGCGAAAGCGGCTGACCTAAAGAAAGCCATGGAAGCAGCTAAGGAAACCCGCTCTAAAATCATAGCAGCGAAGGAGGAGCTCCGTCAAGCCGGAGATATCACGGATGGGAAGCCCTTTTTGTTGCGGACGAAGTTCGAAGATCTGAAGTATGCCCCTCTGGATCAATTATGGAGTGCTGCAGATGCGTACTTGGACTTGGCAATGAGTGTTGCTGATGCGACTGAGTTTTTCAAGGATCAGAAAGATCATGAAGTGGAAAGGTTGCTCTGGTCGCAGTTCAGTGCTCCAACGCGTCCGCTGCTGTTAAATGAACAAATGGCCGAGTGGGCCGAGCTCCATAGGTTGTCCGGACTTGCCATGAGGTCTGTCGTGGATCATCTTTGGCTGAAGGGACCAAGGCCGAATAGTTATTTGGTTTAGTGCAACGATTCATTGGTGTTGTGCCGCATATCGATGTTCTAAAGAGGTCGGCATGCATAGAGGGTGCGCGGATGGCTCTTGCCCGTGTTAAGACATACTGGGAAGAGATGGAGGCCTCCGCTATTGCAAGCCGGGGTCCGGCCGTAGGCCAGGTCTCGGCCGAGCACTATTTTGAAGAAGTCCTAGAAGACACTCGTTTAATAGAGGCTCAGTGCTCGAAGAGTATCATGTTCGAGTGACATGTATCCCAATTGTAAAAAAATGCTATTTGGATTATAAAGGCTGTGTTTATACTTTTTGCCTGAAAGTATTATGATGCCTCCTGTCCAGCCGTTTATGTATGTATATAACCTGAAAGTTTGCGTTAAATTAACCCATTTCCCCCACGCATATAATGCGGGGGTGTTCAAAAAGCGTGTATTCACACTTGATCCAACGTCTTGGTCCATTAAGGAGGTGATAGCGTGATGAACAAGGCAATCAGACTATATAGCTTTAACACTTTCACTTAGCCATAGGAGTTTGATGGTGGGGCTACTGTATAGCCCCTGGTACTTCCGCGCTCATCCGGATACGGTGCGCGTACATACATGACCGGGAAATCGGCCCTTCGTTAATGCGGAGGAATCGCGAAGATTCCGCTGAGTCATCGAGTGGTTGACCAGTCTCGCGCTTTATCATGACACTTAGTTTTCGGCTTTCTCTACTGAGGTGCTCATCCAGATGAACCAGGGCACAATCGCAGTAGTTCTCTCGGTGCCACCTTAGCCGATAGAGCGGAACGTAAGGTAGCAAAACACGGGAGCCGGGCAAACCCAACTATTGACCAACGACATGATTCGGAGCTGATGCATATAAGGCCAAACTCGCGACACCGAACACTCCCAAAGGTATTCGGACTTTACAACATATACTGGGCTGAGTAACGCCCTCGATAATGAGCCCTGAATTTTCAGGTACGTGCATTAGTCTGACGTGACGAAATGCCAATAACGCTAGCATCCCTCTCGGTTGTGTTGAGTATCCGGAGGGTGTGAAGCAACAAGAGACAGTAAAAAAGGTTTACATAGGGTCTTAATCTAAAAATAAACCTTTGAGCGGGGCCCTGCTGCACGTCTGCGCCTGGGTCTCTGTTGTGCCGTATCCTGGAAGGGTGTAGCATGATGATCATCTGTAAAAGAGAAAAACCCGGGTGAAAGTCTTCGTGCGAAAAATTTGTTATTCTAAATGAACCATTAAAATGCAAACTAAATAGGGTCAAGCCGAACTGTAGCCCTTTTTAAATGCGGGAAGCCCCTAGCACCACCTATGGGGGTATATCCATCGACCCAATCTCAGGTTTATCTGAGCTGTTATAGCTAGTGGTGCGCCGGACTCGTCTAACCGTGTCCGCGGTCTTGACGACCGATCATTTATTCTGGTTTAGAGGCCGTTCTATGTTCGCACTACAAAAAAATACACTTCCGTGATGATACATGTTTGTCACAGTAGGTCGCGTTTTTTGTCATGCATGTACATCCATGACGATTTTATGACGTAATCAAGATAGTCATACGTGTTGTCGTGAAGTGTTCCATGACATTACCAAAATTATCATCACGGAAGTGTCCACTTCCATGACAATAAATCGCGTCACGTAAGTGCTTTTCGTCAAGGGTGACCGACACGTGGCATCCACCGTAACGGAACGCCGTTAAGCTATCGGGTCGGGTTTTGGATCCGATAACCCGTTAACATCCCGACCAATGGGAAATTTCCACGTGTAAAATTCTTATTGGCGGACGAAACACGTGTCACTCGTCGGTGGGTCGATATGGCGCCTATGATATGTCAACACGCGCCACGGCCCACCATCGCCCATTTAGCTTACAAAGCCGCCCGCTTTGACTTGGTCAAAAGTTAACGGCTGGCCCATGAAAAGCTCGTTAACGGTCTCTTCGCAAATAGCCCATTTTATGGCCCGTTAGGCCCTAAAGGAAATCGGCCCAACAACGTCATGTGGGCCGTCGAATATAACACCAGCCCATTTCACTTTGGGCCCATATATGGCCCACGACGTCTTTCGGCCCATATGAGGCCTTCGTATCTTTCGACCCTTTACAGGCCCACGGTGACTCTAGCCCATAATGAACAATAATTTTCTTTATACCCGTTAACGGCCCGTGATTTACATGGGCCGTTTCCAGCCCGTGTTAGCTTTCGGCCTATTGACGGCCCATACGTTCTTGGGCTCCTTTTTGGCCCTCGACACTTCCGCCCATTCTCGGCTGTTCCCTAATGGGCCAAATTCAGCCCATGGCAAGAGTCGGCCCGTTACTAGCATGTTCCCCTAATGGGACAAATTCGGCCCATGTCAAGAGTCGGCCCGTTACTGACCTATTACCCTAATGGGCCAAATTCGGCCCATGGCAAGAGTCGCCCGCTTCGCCTCATTAACCCGCTCGCCGCTTCCAATTTCGTCCCTATATTCTGGACCATTAACGACCCGTTATGCCTGTGATAGAATTAAGCCTTTGTTGTCCTACGGCCTGTTACCATGCTGGGTCGATACCAATTACGCCCGATTACGGCCCATGTAGACCCATTTATCCGACGGCTCGAGGCCCACCGATTACAGGCCCATTTATCAACGGCCCATAGGAGACCATGGATCCTACGGCACGTAATTGGCCCATGGTAGTTGCGGCCACTAGCAAACCAGGGAAAAAGAAGACTAGGAAATAAATAAGGCCGAAACTAAGGCTAGCCTATTAAGGCGATTGCACAGATTACATCCACTCGGCATCAAAGATCACCACCAGTGCTAATATAGGGAACACCCTACACTATACAAAAATGGCTTATTGTTTTCTTCAACCGGTGGCTGCACGTTAAGAATAAATTTTGTATCGCACGAAAACAAATTACAACTATATAACAAAAGGAAGGTTGGCATAAAACTTAACAGTCTAGCAGATAAATGCACCACCAGAAATTCATAAGTTCAGTTCATTTGACCTGACTGTTACGTTTTCATGCCGTATTGTCCGATGGAGCACCATAACCCTCGCCTTCATTTCCCCTAGGCTCCTGAACAACATAGCAAATGTCTGATAGTCTGGTTTCAAAACCATGCATATCTTGACAACATTGAGCAATGTTTCTCCTTGTTTCACAATGGGTCTCTGTTAGGGAATGGACTTGTGTCTGGAGCGCAGATACAACATTGCTTTGAGCTTGCATATCTTGATCATGAGGCAGTTTGGACGATATTGCCTTAACAACCAACCCAGTATTACGCAGGAACGTGCTTTTGGCACTGTTAGTGGACATGTACTGACCCACTGCAGCAAGAGCTACATTGAGGGTATAGTTGCCTCGCCACCTTCAGAAGGTGGCGGTTCCACCATTTTTTCCATAGCTCGCTGAAAAGTTGAGGTTTAACATTAGTAGTACCGTAATGTAAGATATTAAGGAGGCAGCAAAACCAAACAAAATAGCTTTGGTCTATATACATAACTTATTCGGTGAACCCATGTAAAATATTAGTTGTATTTTATTGCAAAGTACATAATTAACTGAGTTCCAAACATATGACCATGTACCATCGCTAATGTATTGTCTATTTCTTCACATTGTATTGAGGGCTAAGGATAAAGAGATGAAGTTTATAATACGGTAAGCATAGTATGACATCATTCATATAACAAAACAACGGAGAATGCACAAGCGAGCAATTGTAACATTGTGTGGGCAAGTCCAAAGACGGAACTAGGTTACAGTCAAGATCAAAGGAACATCACTCCTCTCTTTTAAACCTTGTAAGGTGCAATGATACGCTAAGACAATTGTGTATAAAATTGAAAAGAGTAATAGACATTGGCTGCAAACCATGCAGTTCAAGGCACAAGTCGAGTAAGTAGTAGTTAAAAGGCATGAGGATTAAGGACTTACAACAGCGGCTTTGGTGGTGTAGTCATGCCCTTCTTCTTCAAAAGTCGACGGTCCTTGAAGATTCCTACAGCATTTGGTTCAGGTACTTTTTGGTCCTTGCGGGCTTTCCTCTGCATTTCAAACAAGTCAATATAGACCTGATAATATGGTACAGCGGAAAGAGTGAAACAGCAGTGAAAGTGCAACTATCCCTAGGTGGTTTTGGTAATTCATAACAACATATAGCTCATTGAGCTAATGCTATTCCAAGACAAATATTTCAGGAAAGCTCAATGAATGGCATGGCATGGATGATGAAAGTGGATCCCTCAAAATATTAAGGACAAAGGATTGGCTCAAGCTCAAACACTCAAGACTCTACATTTTACATTTTAGTGATCCAAGATCACATTGAGTCTATAGGAAAAGCCAATACTATCAAGGAGCGATGAGGTGTTGCTTAATGAGCCTCTTGCTTCATGTGCTTAGTGATATGCTCCAAAACCCTCCACTACTTTCTCACATCCACATATGACCTAAACCTAAAGTCAAACTCGGCCCTACCGATTCTTTCTATCCGCGCTTGAAGTTCAAATGTCATAGCCACTGCCACAAACCCTAGGCAAATCGGTTTCACCGATAGGGATCTCGGTCTCACCAAGATGGGATTGTAATCTCTCTGTTTCCCTTCGTAACGTTTCAGTCTAGCTGAAGTGAGCGATCGGTCCCACCGATATTGCAATGTAAACTCTCTGTTTCCCTTTCATAACTTTTCGGTCTCACCGAAAGAGCGAATCGGTCCCACCGAGTTTAACTGACCAACTCTCTGGTTAGCTAATTACCAAAATCGGTCTCACCGAATTTGTGTAATTGGTCTCACCGAGATTACGTTATGCCCTAACCCTAACCATATCGGTCCTACCGAGATGCATGTCGATCCACGAAAACCCTAACGGTCACTAGGTTTACTAAATCGGTCCGACCGAGTTTGTTGATTCGGTCCCACCGAGTTTGGTAAATTGTGTGTAACGGTTAGATTTTGTGTGGAGGCTATATATACCCTCCACCTCCTCTTCATTCATGGAGAGAGCCATCGAACAAACCTACACTTCCAACTTACCTGCTCGAGAGAGAACCACCTACTCATGTGTTGAGGCCAAGATATTCCATTCCAACCACATGAATCTTGATCTCTAGCCTTCCCCAAGTTGCTTTCCACTCAAATCTTCTTTCCACCAAATCCAAATCCTGTGAGAGAGAGTTGAGTGTTGGGGAGACTATCATTTGAAGCACAAGAGCAAGGAGTTCATCATCAACACACCATTTGTTACTTCTTGCAGTGGTGTCTCCTAGATTGGCTAGGTGTCACTTGGGAGCCTCCGACAAGATTGTGGAGTTGAACCAAGG
This sequence comes from Aegilops longissima, assembly GCA_021605205.1. Classification (NCBI taxonomy): domain Eukaryota; kingdom Viridiplantae; phylum Streptophyta; class Magnoliopsida; order Poales; family Poaceae; genus Aegilops; species Aegilops longissima. Next base: position 414,741,697 of record CM038678.1, read on the forward strand.
AGTTTGTAAGGGCAAGGAGATCGCCTACTTGTAAAGATCTACGCTAGTGAGGCAAGTCCTTCGTGGGCGACGGCCATGGTGGGATAGACAAGGTTGCTTCTTCATGGACCCTTCATGGGTGGAGCCCTCCGTGGACTCGCGCAACCGTTACCCTTCGTGGGTTGAAGTCTCCATCAACGTGGATAGCACCACCTATCGGAACCACGACAAAAACATCCATGTCTCCAATTGCATTTGAGTCCTCCAAACCCTTCCCTTTACATTCTTGCAAGTTGCATGCTTTAATTTCAGCTGCCAATATACTCTTTGCATGCTTGCTTGAATTGTGTGAAGATTGCTTGACTTGTTCAAAGATAGCTAAAATCTGCCAAAGTCTAAAATTGGGAAAAGGTTAATTTGTTAATTGGTCAAGTAGTCTAATCACCCCCCCCTCTAGACATACTTCAAGGTCCTACAAGTGGTATCAGAGCCTTGGTCTCCATTTGCTTTGATTTCCATAGCTTTTGGTGGTCATAGCCTTGGTTTCACAACCTAGGAGAGTATGGCGTCTAGCGAGGGAAATTATCATCGTAGAGGTCCTTACTTTGATGGCATTAATTTTGCTAGTTGGAAGCATAAGATGAAAATGCATATTCTCGGACATAACCCCGTTGTTTGGGCTATTGTGTGTATTGGTTTGCAAGGTGAATTCTTTGATGGGAGAGAACCGAACCATGAAGCTAGCGCGGAAGAGTTGAAGATGCTGCAATACAATGCTCAAGCTTGTGATATCCTCTTCAATGGCTTGTGCCCCGAAGAATTCAACAAAATCAGCCGTCTTGAGAATGCAAAGGAAATTTGGGATACTTTGATTGATATGCATGAAGGTACCGACTCCGTCAAGGAATCCAAGTTGGATGTGCTCCAAAGTCAGCTTGACAAGTTCAAAATGAAGGATGGTGAAGGTGTCGCTCAGATGTACTCTAGGCTTGCTCTTATCACAAATGAGATTGCCGGCTTAGGAAGTGAAGAGATGACCGACAGATTCATCATCAAGAAGATCCTAAGAGCATTGGATGAAAAATATGATACTGTGTGCACATTGATCCAAATGATGCCAAATTACAAAGATCTCAAGCCAACGGAAGTCATTGGAAGAATTGTTGCTCATGAGATGTCACTCAAGGATAAGGAGGAACTTCACAACAAGTCAAGTGGTGCTTACAAAGCCTCATGTGAAGCCCCCACATCATCAAGTGAGAAACAAACCTTAAATGAAGAATTGAGCTTCATGGTGAGAACTTCAACAAATTCTACAAGAGTAGAAGCAAATAAAGAAGCTCTAAGTCAAGGTCTTACAATGACAAAAGATCTTCTAGTCGAGAGCGCAATTGCTACGATTGTGGGAGACCCGGACACTATTCCAATGAGTGTATGGCACCCTACAAAAGAAGAGAAGATTCTCCCAAGAGAAGAAGTAGAAGAGAAGAATCACCACCAAGAGAGAGAAGGAGTAGAGATGATCGTTATGAACGAAGACCCTCACGGAGAAGCAAGGATTCCGAAAGGAAGGACAAGTCATCAAAGAGCTACACAAAATGATGACATCAAGCTCACGTTGGTGAATGGGTATCCGGCTCCGACTCCGACAATCACTCCGAGAGAAGCTATCACTCCAACTCCGAATACACTCAAGATGAAGGTGTTGCCAGTCTAGCACTTGTGTCAACCAACTCCTACGACATATTTGAATCACCAAATGAAGGAATTGGTAGATGCTTCATGGCCAAAGGTCCCAAGGTAACACACCCCGAGTATGTTGATTTTGATAGTGATGAAGATGACTTGCTAGGTGATGATGATTTACTTGTTGACAACTCTGGTGATGAATACTATGATGAAACGTCAATTAATCATGCTAATCAAGATGAAGCGAATGACAATGATAAGGAGAAGATTGAGCTTCTAACTAAAGAACTAAACACTCTTAAGTTAGGTCATGAAACTATCTTCGAAGATCATCGAGAACTTTTAAGGGCTCATGAAAATTTACGCTTTGAAAAGCTCAATCTTGAGCAAGAGCATGAGTTCTTAAAGGCAATCAATGATGATATTCGTAAGAAAAATTCTTCTTACATTGCCAAGCGTTTACTCTTATCTACTTACATGCCTCAAGTCAAGTCTAGTAACAAGAATGTAACACCCTGGATGTAAACTTCCCTTTTGGGCAGTATATCAACTTCACCTCATCCAATTCTTGTGGGTTTTGTCATGCTTGGCCTCTTTTGTTTGGTTATGTTGGGTTTTCTCTTTTCTTTGTTTTGCTCTTTTACCATATTGCATTTGTGCCTCTTGTCATCTTGCATTCCATTCTTATCATGTGTTTGTGGTGATCTCTCACATGTCATGTTGTTGCATGTGCCTTTCTCAAATTTGCATTACCATCTCCTCCTTCCCTCTACTTCTTTCCTTATCAAGTGCTATCTTTTCCTTTCCCAATTAATGTTCATCTTCTCCCTGCAAATCTTGCTCTTTGCACTAAACCTCTCTGCCAAAAACCTCCTCAATTGAAGTTGTTTTGGTCAGGTTCAAAAATGACACAAGTTTGAAATATTTTCAAACTTGTCTTATTTTTCTACCTCTAAAAATGCCCATTACAATTTATTAAAATTGTGGAGAATTCCAGGAGTTTGGGGATATTTTCCTTTCACTCCAACTCTTCTCATTTCTCTCTGTGCTTTCTTTTCTCTTCTTTTTGATTTTTAAAAGGAAAAAGAAAAGAAGGCAGCAACAGATGCAGCAGCCCAGTGAGTCCTCTCCACAGGCTCCGGTCACTCCGAGCCGGCCCGGCACCTCAAATTTCAGCCCGGAGAGAGCGCCCAGCCCGCCGCTTCTCTCTCCCTGCCTTGGCAAGACCCGCAGCAGCATACCCCGCTAGTGCCCCTCCACGTGGTCGCGCGGTCCCGCTGGCAGCGACAGCTGTTCACCTCACCCACCTTTCCTCTCCTCTCGCCGTCGCCATGGGGACCCGAGCACGAGGGGCGTGAGCTCGACCCCGTCGCCCTAGCCTCCTTTTATCCCCTCTCCGTGTCCACGCGACCCCCTAGGGTTTCCCCTCTCCCTCTCGCCGCCGCCGCCAGGTGAGTAACCACCAGATTCGCCGCTCCCGCTCCGTCCCGAGCGCATCTGAGAGCGCGCCTCATCGCCGGCGTGCTCTCCGGCCACCCCAACCCTGCGGCCCGTGTCCTTCCTCTTCCTCGTCGTCGACTTCGTCCACGATGTCGACTACGGTGCCCGGATCGTCAAGTTCCTCGACGCCCCTGCTTCCGTCTTCCTCTCGGTCAGGTTCACGGCGAAGTTCAGAGCTCCGTGGCCTCGCCGTCGGCCGTCTCCGTCGAACCCGTCGCGTCCTAGGGTGAGCTGGGTAACGCCTCCTCTCCCATCCTTCCCTTGGCATTTTGGCACCCGCAGTCTCGTTCTGGTCCGTGTCCTTGCCGCGCCTGTAGTGCTCCGGCGTGTCTGTAGTTTTGGGTTCAGCGTAGTTTGGCGTGCGTGGATGCGCGATTCCGCTTCGGGTTCGCCCTTCGTGCTTCCGTGGTGTCTTCCGCGCACCCAATGTGAACGAGGCCGCAGAGCATATATAACGCCGTTGCCTCGCCGGCGTCGCTTTGTTTCTCGCCTCGAGTCGTGGCCTGGTAGTTTGGTCTAGTAGGCCCGAGTCCCTTACTACCGAACCCCTAGCCTAGCCGAGCTGGTTTGACCCCAGCTTCTCCTGCGGCGACACTGGTTCAATCGGTAGCGCCCCCTTTTTATTTCTGTTTTTCCTTCTTCGGTTCGTCTCTTCAGTAGTAGTAGTAGTAAGGGGCCGAGGCCCCTTCTCTGTCAGTCGTCGCCGCCTAGCTCAGTGGTAGCTGGGGCAGAGTTCAACCGGGGAGGCCCGGGTTCGATTCCCCCCGAGGCTGGTTTTCTTCCCCCCTTTTTAACCTTGCGGTGCCACTGTCTCTATGACAGTAGGGCCACCATGTCAGCCTCTCAGCGCCCTCCTCCATATGCATATTTTTTTTCCTCTACCCCGCGTTTCCATTTCTGGATTGTTTCCTTTTCTGTTTTAGGCAAGTCCAATTCTGGACATTTCCAAATCTGGAATTTGCCATTTCTGTTAACTTCCATTTTAGGCAGGTTTTGACTTAGGGCATTTGTGATGATTTCTCTACGGTAACCCTAACATATTATATATGTTTTTGGGGTAGAAAAATCCCACCAACTCAGTGGTGGCATTAGTTTCTGCAATCGAGCAAGTTTATGTTCATGCCTTTTTGCATCATGTTTATGTGTTGTTTTTCATGGGCATATTTATTTGCTTTATGCTATGAGGTAGTTTGCACCCGTGCATGGCTTTGTTCATCATGCTGTTATTGTAGGTTTCTCACCATTCTTGTTGTGCTCGCCATATCCAACCCGTGCATCCGATTCCGGTGATCTCTATATCGATTTCTTCCGAAATCATCTCATCTTTCCGATGGCATGCTTGGTTTGCCAAGATGATGCCTGGTTTTCATTACCTTCGGGCCTTTACGCATTGCATATCACCTCCGCATATTCATGTCATGTTTTGCATCATGTTGATTGTGCATTGCACCGTGATTTATTGTGGTTCCGTTGTTTGTGTTGTTGCTTTGGGTAGAGCCGAGGCGAGTGCGTGAGCGAGGAACCTGTTGAGAACGTTTTCGAGGATCAAGCTTTCGACAACTCGAGAACATTGCGAGCAAGATGACCATACCTCGAAATCACTTCTATCTTTGCTATGCTAGTTGCTCGCTCTTTTGCTATGCCTATGCTGCGATGCCTACCACTTGCTTTATCATGCCACCCATATTGCCATGTCAGCCACTAACCATCCTTTCCTAGCAAACCGTTGATTGGCTATGTTACCGCTTTGCTCAGCCCTCTTATAGCGTTGCTAGTTGCAGGTGAAGCTGAAGTTTGTTCCTTGTTGGAACATGGAGATGTTGTTCCTTGTTGGAACATGTTTACTTGTTGGGGATATCACAATATATATATCTGCTATGTTTAACACATCTATATACTTGGTAAAGGGTGGAAGGCTCGGCCTTATGCAGTGTTTTGTTCCACTCTTGCCACCCTAGTTTCCGTCATACGGTATTATGTTCCTTGATTTTGCGTTCCTTACGGTTGGGTGATTTATGGGACCCCTTGACGTTCGCTTTGAATAAGACTTCGTCCAAAGAAGGCCCAACATTGGTTTTACCATTTGCCACCTAAGCCTTTTCCCCGGGTTTTGCGAGCCCGAGGGTCATCTTATTTTAAACCCGGGCCAATGCTCCTCTGAGTGTTGGTCCAAACTAGAGCCACTTGCGGTGCCACCACGAGGCAACTTGGGGCATCTTCGGTTGCCGTCGTGTAGTGTTCATCCGGATGTGCCACGAGAACGAGATATGTGCAGCTCCTATCGGGATTTGTCGGCACAACCGGCGGCTTTGCTGGTCTTGTTTTATTGCTGTCGAAATGTCTTGTAGTCCGGGATTCGAGATTGATCGGGTCTTCGGTAGAAGGAATATCCTTCGTTGACCGTGAGAGCTTATAATGGGCTAAGTTGGGACACCCTGCAGGTAATATCTTTCAAAGCCGTGCCCGGGTTATGAAGCAGATGGGAATTTGTTAATGTCCGTTGTAGAAAACCCAAAGTTGATCTCAATAAATTACACATCAATCGCGTGTGTTACCGTGATGGTCTCTTCTCGTGAGTCCGGAAGTGAACACGGTGTTGGAGTTATGTCGGCGTAAGTAGTTCAGGATCACTTCTTGATCACTACTAGTTTCACGACCGTGCTTTGCTTCTCTTCTCGCTCTCTTTTGCGATGTTGCCACCATATATGCTAGTCGCTTGCTGCAGCTCCACTTTACTACTCTGTCCTTCCTATAAGCTTAAATAGTCTTGATCTCGCGGGTGTGAGATTGCTGAGTCCCCCGTGACTCACAGATACTTCCAAACACAGTTGCAGGTTCCGACGACGCCAGTGCAGATGATTCCACCGAGCTCAAGTGGGAGTTCGACGAGGAACGTGGTCGTTACTATGTGTCTTTCCCAGATGATCAGTAGTGGTGCCCAGTTGGGACGATTCGGGGATCTGTGTAGCATTTGGGGTATCTTCTTTATTTTGGTTCCGTAGTCGGACCTTGAGTGTACTCTGAATGATGGATGTTTATTTATGTACTATGTGAAGTGGCGACTGTAAGCCAACTATGTATCTTTCCCTTAATTATTACATGGGTTGTGTGAAGATTACCTCACTTGCGACATTGCTTTCAATGCGGTTATGCCTCTAAGTCGTGCCTCGACACGTGGGAGATATAGCCGCATCGGGGGCGTTACAAAGAACAAGAAAGATTCTTCCTCTAGTAGTAACAATAACAATGCTAAATCCAATATTGTTGCTTCTAGTAGTTCTCTTGATTCCACTAATGATCCTCTTAGCCAAGTTACACTTGAGCAAGAAAACAGCTTATTGAAGGGAATTATAGAGGAAGGAGTATACAAGAGCCTTGCCGGAGTAAGCAATTTGAGGAAATTATGCATAGCAAGGAAGGCACCGGAAGAATCAAGGTGTTGGTTTTGAACGAAAGTTCAATGCCAATGGAGTAGAGTGGGAAGAAGATCAATACCCCAAGACGAAGTTTGTTCCTCAACAAGAGAAGTATGATCCTACTTCCTTCAAGGGAACACAAGAACAAGATGATCTTCCACCACAAGACCACAAGAACAAAGGCAAGGACAAGCTTCAAGAGGAGATTAATGCATTTGAAGAAGCACCCAAGGCCTTGGTCCAGTGGGTTCCCAAGACTACGTCAAGTTCTACTTCATCAAGTACAACTACTACACCAAGGATTCCCATCAAGATGATGTGGATCCCGAAGAAGAAGAACTAGAGAGTTCTTGAGGGTGACTCTGCCAACATTATTCACTCATATCATTATGGCAAGGACAAGTGCAATCAACTTCCATATCTTGCACTAGTTCAAGGAGTCACAAACCCTCATGTTGGTAAGGCAAGGGACAAGGTAACCTAATGCTTTCATGGACATCATTTTGTGTGCATCACTCTATGTCTATGGATATTCTCGTTTGTTCCTTGTGGGACTAACCCATGTAGGTATTGAAAGTGCAACTCACTTCAAAGGATTGCTCCAAAAGATCTACATCAACTTTGAGCATCCACATCTTCAACACCTACATGAAGTCATCATCGACAAAACACAAGGTTAGTTCATCCCTCTAAGGGGGGATCTCACATCTAGGGGGAGCTTAACTCTAAGAATTGAGTCAAAGCAACTCTAATGATGTGAACACATAAATGCTTTATGTAAAAGTGGTAACCCCACTTGAGCTTAAACGATGAGTATGACCTATGATCAAATGTTCTCATTTGACTCCTAAGTCAATATACTCATATATAGATGACCTAGTCATCGCCAATTGTTTGATAGATGCTAGAATTGGTTGTGCATGCTTTGTCACATATTTCATTTGTCATTTTATTGTGTGAGCATGTTGGTTGCATATTTTACTCATTCGAGGACATCCACTTGTTGTTTTGATTGAAAGGCTTCTTTTTTCTTTAGCCAAGTGGATGGACAAGAATGCCTAAGAACCTTCTCTAGCTATCTATGCTTTTCTCGTCTCAAACTCTATTCATGCTACATCACAAAAATTGATCAAGTCAGTTTTGAACCACTACGTGTGAGGAGCACTTTCGAGTCCCGATTAGTCATAGACTTAAACTTCCAAAACTTCTTTGTGATTTTCGGTCCGACCGATTCCTCCATTTCGGTCATACCGAGATCACTAAGTCGATCTAGGTTTTCATCTCGGTGCAACCGATTTGAACTTCGGTCACACCAATTGCTGTAACTGTTATGATTATGCATCTTGGTGCCACCGAGTTGTTCCACTCGGTCACACCGGCATGTCGGGCTATATATTCACACGGGCAAATTTTGGAAAACTTTCTCCAAACTCCTCGCCAGCGCATAGCTCGCTCAGCCTACTAGGTCTCCGGATCGTCGACTTAAATGCATGGCCGCCTCGTGTCGCTGGTCTCCGCCATTCAGCGGAATTCTTCTCCGCCGTTGCCGCCGTGGCGAGTTCCCTTGAACTTCGGGTATGAACTCGATCACAGTGCTTTCCTCGTATGATTCTCAGCACATTGTGTTCGTTATGCTTCTGGCCACGATTGAAACACTTCTATCCAGTCAAAAAAATCCTTAGAATAGTTGAGATTCAAAAATTTAGGGTTAGGTTTCCGCCGAAACCATCTCGGACCCACCGAGATGAAAAACTCGGTCCCACCGATTTGGCTAACGCCATTGCACTAGTAAGTCTCGGTCTGACCGAGAATTGCTAATTGGTGTGACCGATTTTAAAACTTTGTGAAACCCTAGCAGTCTTGGTGCCACCGAACTGTGACTCGGTCTGACCGAGTTCACTAGTTTAGGTTCCAAAACTGCTTCGGTATCACTGAGTTTGTAAATCGGTAGATCCGAAATGCTTTCTGTGGGAAACTAAAACTAAGTTTTTGAATCATTCTTTGCAAAAATCTCTGCATTTTGTGATGCTCATCCACTCTACCTCATCTATAACTATTCACAGGGTCAGCAGTCAGTGTGAGCAGCATGTCAAACCAAAGTGACAGCCAGAACAAATCAGAAGAGCAGATCCAATTGAGTGAGGGCACTAGTCCCTCCAGCAACTCAGATGAGGGGAGCAGAAGCACTCCCAGCAATTTTCCCAAGGCTGCCACAAGGACAAGGAAGAAGAAGACCTCAGAGTCTGAGGATGAGGATTATGTGGCAGTTGAGGATGAGGCCAGTTCAAAGAAGAAAGTGCTCAAGAAGGAGTACAGCTCAACAGCAGTTAAGCCTGGAATGAAGATCAAAAGGCCAGCAGGTAGACAACCAATGTCCAAAGACAGAGTCTCCACTCAAGCTTCTTTGGAGTCCCAACCCAAAGAGCCTGCTGCTTCTTGAAGGAAAGAAAAGGAAGGAAAGGGTCAAGAAGACCATGGCGGAGTGATAGGAAAGCCTTCCATGATGGAAGAGGAAGAGGAAGAAGAAGAGGTTGCTTTGACACCAAAGGCACAAAAGCTGATGGGTGATGCTATCAAATCAGGGGCTGCATCTTCAAAGCCCAAAGTAGCACCCAAAGCTGCCCCCAAGCCCAAGAGTGCACCTAAGAGGAATACCAGGAGTATACCAGCAGCTGAAAAGAACAAGGCCCCAATGCCTGATGTTGATGCTGAGGAAGATGAAGAAGGGCAGGTCCTAAGGGAGCTCAAACCCAAGATTCCAGACCACAATGATGCTCATCCTGTGGCTGAGAACATGAAGATCAGGAGAGATCTAGGGTTGAGGCTATGGACAGAGGCAGATCCCTATGCCACCAGGAGAAGGACTGTTGTAGATTACAGGTTCCACACCAAGGAGCAACATGACTTCTATGAGACCATCTTATTGGATAAGAAGCCCATAGTTTGTGATATGAGGTGGGTCGACTGGACCTACATTCAGGAGAATGCAGAACACTATCCTGGAGTATATGACAGCTTCAGTGCTTGTGGAGTTGCAGATTTTGTTGGGCAGTAGCTCACAAACTGGAATGACGAGCTCATTATGCAATTCTACTCCACAGCACATTTCTATCCAGATGGCAGGATAGTTTGGATGTCAGAAGGAACGAGATACCAATCAACCATAGAGGAATGGGCAAGTCTGATCAATGCCCCAAAGGAAAGTGAAGATGACTTGGACATTTATGCCAAGAAGAAGATGGATCATAACTCAATGTCACGGATGTACAAGGAGATCCCAGATGATGCACTTGAGACTTTCAAGTTTGGATCCGTTCATTTTCTGTTGTCAGGGCTGCCTACGATCAACTGGATCCTAAGGCACACTCTGTTGCCCAAATCAGGTGACCACAACATGATCCGAGGGCATGCAATCAATTTGCTTCACATTTTTGATGTTCCTCAGAAATTCAAGGTCATGAGCCTCATAGTTGAAACTATCAAGAGGACGGCAGTAGACCAGAAGAGGAGATGTGGATATGCCCCACAGATTCAGGAGTTGATTAACTCAAAGATGGGCACAGGGAAGTATCTATTGGATAAGGAACACATGGTTCTCTATCCTGAATTTGAGGACAATCAAGTTGTCATGACTGAGAATGAACCATCATCAGTACAAGCTTAAGAGAAGAAGGAGAAGGCAAGGAAAGAGAAGGCTGCCAAGATGCCAACTCTAGCAGAGGCATCTGAATACTTTCTGAAGAACAAGCAGGAGCAGCTTGGTTACTTGATAGCATCAACTCTGGATTGAGAAGGGTTGGCCACCTAACTCAAAACCAGGAGAGCCCTGAGAGAATCATGGAACAAAATTCTATGATCTTGATGTCAAAGTAACTAAGATTGATCGGTTGTGGAGCAGCTACAGGATGACATGCGGGAGGGAAGGGCAGGACAACAAGCGATGCATTTGCCGAGTGCCTCGAGCTCGGGGTTCAGCTGCAGAGCCAGTACCAGTCACTAGAGTCACTTCATCTACTCCAGCTACAGCTCCAGCACAACCAGCTCCAGCACCAACTCCTTCAGCTCCTACCACATCTACTGAAGTCTTCGTCCAAGGAGCCATTTCTACGCCACCAGCAGAAGACCAAGCTTGAGAGACGATGTAGTCCTATGCATTTTCTAGGAACTTTTGGTAACTTGTTGCCAAAGGGGAGAAAATGTATAGATCATAAACTTTTAGAGAGAGAGAGATTTGCTTTTGTTCTCTCTTGTCTTCTTGGTTGAACTTTGTTTGCTTTTGATTGCTTGAGACACTATGCTATTACCTGTGATACATTGATGATCATGTGTTTGATCATAAGCTACACTTATGCTTGTTACAATATTATCTTATTTATCCTTATATGATCATTCACTTTGCTTGGTGATGAGTGCATGTATTCAATCTTTATTATTTTGAGCGCTCCACCAAGATGTATGTGACATGGAAGAGTAACCCATGAGCCTAATTCCTTGTGCATTTGTGGTCCAAAGCAAATCTTAAAATATGCACAAATTTAGGGGGAGCTCTTTCTTATCACATACTTCTCAAAGCGACGATATTTTTCAATCTTATTATCATTTGTCGAAGCTTTGATCTATATGTTGTCATCAATTACCAAAAAGGGGGAGATTGAAAGTGCAACTGTCCCTAGGTGGTTTTGGTAATTCATAACAACATATAGCTCATTGAGCTAATGCTATTCCAAGACAAATATTTTAGGAAAGCTCAATGAATGGCATGGCATGGATGATGAAAGTGGATCCCTCAAAATATTAAGGACAAAGGATTGGCTCAAGCTCAAACGCTCAAGACTCTACATTTTACATTTTAGTGATCCAAGATCACATTGAGTCTATAGGAAAAGCCAATACTATCAAGGAGGGATGAGGTGTTGCTTAATGAGCCTCTTGCTTCATGTGCTTAGTGATATGCTCCAAAACCCTCCACTACTTTCTCACATCCACATATGACCTAAATCTAAAGTCAAACTCGGCCCTACCGATTCTTTCTATCCGGCGCCATCGAGTTCAAATGTCAAAGCCACTGCCACAAACCCTAGGCAAATCGGTTTCACCAATAGGGATCTCGGTCTCACCGAGATGGGATTGTAATCTCTCTGTTTCCCTTCGTAATGTTTCGGTCTAACCGAAGTGAGCGATCGGTCCCACTGAGATTGCAATGTAAACTCTCTGTTTCCCTTTCGTAACTTTTCGGTCTCACCGAAAGAGCGAATCGGTCCCACCGAGTTTACCTGACCAACTCTCTGGTTAGCTAATTACCAAAATTGGTCTCACCGAGTTTGTGTGATCGGTCTCACCGAGATTACGTTATGCCCTAACCCTAACCATAGCGGTCCTACCGAGATGCATGTCAGTCCCACCGAAAACCCTAACGGTCACTAGGTTTACTAAATCGGTCCGACCGAGTTTGTTGATTTGGTCCCACCGAGTTTGGTAAATTGTGTGTAACGGTTAGATTTTGTGTGGAGGCTATATATACCCCTCCACCTCCTCTTCATTCATGGAGAGATCCATCAAAACAAACCTACACTTCCAACTTACCTGTTCTGAGAGAGAACCACCTACTCATGTGTTGAGGCCAAGATATTCCATACCAACCACATGAATCTTGATCTCTAGCCTTCCCCAAGTTGCTTTCCACTCAAATCTTCTTTCCACCAAATCCAAATCCTGTGAGAGAGAGTTGAGTGTTGGGGAGACTATGATTTGAAGCACAAGAGCAAGGATTTCATCATCAACACACCATTTGTTACTTCTTGGAGAGTGGTGTCTCCTAGATTGGCTAGGTGTCACTTGGGAGCCTCCGACAAGATTGTTGAGTTGAACCAAGGAGTTTGTAAGGGCAAGGAGATCGCCTAATTCGTGAAGATCTACCGCTAGTGAGGCAAGTCCTTCATGGGCGACGACCATGGTGGGATAGATAAGGTTGCTTCTTTGTGGACCCTTCGTGGGTGGAGCCCTCCGTGGACTCGCGCAACCGTTACCCTTCGTGGGTTGAAGTCTCCATCAACGTGGATGTACGATAGCACCACCTATCGGAACCATGACCAAAACATTTGTGTCTCCAATTGCGTTTGAATCCTCCAAGCCCTTCCTTTTACATTCTTGCAAGTTGCATGCTTTAATTTCCGCTGCCAAAAAACTCTTTGCATGCTTGCTTCAATTGTGTGAAGATGCTTGACTTGTTCAAAGATAGCTAAAATCTGCCAAAGTCTAACATTGGGAAAAGGTTAAGTTTTTAATTGGTCAAGTAGTCTAATCACCCCCCCCCCTCTAGACATACTTCAAGGTCCTACAAGTGGTATCAGAGCCTTGGTCTCCATTTGCTTTGATTTACATAGTTTTTGGTGGTCATAGCCTTGGTTTCACAACCTAGGGCCTTTGATGGCACTAATTTTTGCTAGTTGGAAGCATAAGATGAAAATGCATATTCTCGGACATAACCCATTGTTTGGGCTATTGTGTGTATTGGTTTGCAAGGTGAATTATTTGATGGGAAGAACCAAACCGTGAAGCTAAGCGGAAGAGTTGAAGATGCTGCAATACAACGCTCAAGCTTGTGATATCCTCTTCAATGGCTTGTGCCCGAAGAATTCAACAAAATCAGAGGTCTCGTCATTAGTGCCATTGCATATTAACAGCATTGCATATTCACACTTATGATGTAAACTAAGGAGAAGGCATTTCAACAAATTAGAAGCAATGAAAGCTAGACACCATATGAAAGATGCAATGAATATCACTACCAAGTTAAAACTGTCTGGCCATACGTGCCATTTCAACAAATTAGTAGTACAAGCTAGAAAAGAATGTGAGATGTAACCTATATCACACTCAAGTCAAACGTGTCTTATGATAAGTGATTGTTGCAGGTTACACAATAGTAGTAATTTGATGTAAGAACATGGTGTGATAGACAGATATTGTATGTTCTAGAAACAGAACACGGTCTTATTCAAGTATAATGTGTAAAGTAAGCTTGAAGAATTCAACAAAATCAGTCGCAATACAAGCTAGACATCACACATAACATGCAACCACATATAATAAAGGCCAAGTTAGAGGGAGCACCGTGATGCTGCACTAGGAGATGTGCTCATCATAAACACAGCTTTGTTGAGTGTCTATGCATGTGTTGTCTTGGAAATCATCTTGGGGTGTGGAGGAGAGAAACTGTAGAGGCCCTCCGCTCGAAGGAGCACCTTTATCCGCTGCCTTGCTAACTTCCTTCCGCTTTATTGATTTTGAATTGTCAAAATCGACAAGAAAAGCAATAAAATTCTCTTCTAACTCATTCATGCATGATACTCACAATCACTACTTTGATGTAAGGCAAACACATGATACTAGGATGGAATATGTACAAAAAGGGGACATGGCATGTTCACAACTGTTTGTGTAAACCAAGTAAAACCATTCCAGAATAAGAAGCAATGCAAGCTAGACACCACATGAAAGATGCAACCAATATGACTCTGCATGGTTAAAAGCGTCCCATCATAAATGGAATTTCAACAAATTAGAAACAAGGCATGCTATAAATCATATGAAAGATGCAACTAATATCGGACCGCATATACTAAAGGTATCTCGTCTTGAGAATGCAAAGGAAATTTGGGATACTATGATTGATATGCATGAAGGTACCAACTCCGTCAAGGAATCCAAGTTGGATGTGCTCCAAAGTCAGCTTGACAAGTTCAAAATGAAGGATGGTGAAGGTGTGGCTGAGATGTACTCTAGGCTTGCTCTTATCACAAATGAGATTGCGGCTTAGGAAGTGAAGAGATGACCAAGCGATTCATCATCAAGAAGATCCTAGTGGGAGGCGGGCTGCTTCGCCACCATCGCAGCTTTTAGTTGGCTTCCGGTGATGCCTATCTTTGTTGGCTTGTCACTGGCTCCAAAGGTTCTGACTAGCTATTTGTCTTCCGGTGCTCACGGATGGTGGTTCATGTAAAATATATCTTTCCTTATCTTACCGACTTCGCCTTTCAATACAAGCTAGACACCATATGGAACATGCAACCACATATGACACCGCTGGTTAAAGCAAGCACCTGGATGGTGGTTCATTGCGGCAGGTCATCAACTCCGAGCTACGCCACTGCTCTCCATCTCACGACACCGCACCCTTTATAGCTACAGAACGTCTTCTGCCTACCCGCATACTAAGTGGACACTTTCTCTCTTTTCTTTTGGCTTCTCTCATGGCAGCAGAGTCTGAAATACCCTTGCATAAAAACACAATAGTGAGAGTAAGGTGAAGTGTGCAGAACTAGTGACTGTAAAAGTAGCAGAGCATTGGATGGAAAATATGATACTATGTGCACATTGATCAAATGATGCCAAATTACAAAATCATTGGAAGAATTGCTCATGCGGAAGTCATTGGAAGAATTGTTGCTCATGCGGAAGTCATTGGAAGAATTGTTGCTCATGGGAATGCTTCCAGCATTGGGAATCAACTGCCAGAAATTGAAATTTGGGGGCGACGGACCTCTAGCTAAGGTGAAATAGTATATGAGGAGAAACCTGCATCATGTGAATAGTTTGTTGCACCATGGGGTAAATGTTCTTGAGTCGGGTAGTGGGTGGTTCCTTCACACAAGAAACAAGTCACCTTACTAGTTGGGCATTCCTCACTGGGTGTTTCTCCTCACAATGAGGACATCCATCCTTGTGTTCCTCCTGAGTGTGTCCTATTTCTCCGCAAAACTTGCAGGCACAAGGTTTATTTCTTGGTGTATCATGGTGCTTCCAGATAAGACGAGATCTTGTCAGAGTCTTCTTGAATTCGTCCCAAGTTCTTGATCCATTAAATCCTTGTATGGCTTGATGCATTTTCCACCAGGTTGCAGCACTTCCTACAAAGTACTGAAGAGCGTAAGATACTTCATTCTTCCTTGAAACCAAATTGCTCCAAGTGATTCTCCATGTTCGAATCCATAGCTCGCCTCCATTGAGTCTTGATCCGAGAATATCGAGCCAACTTCGTTCATCATCTATGGGGTCCAAAAGTTTTGGGATGAGATATGAGAGAGGTGGGGAGGGATATACACACAATACAAACAATAGTTTTTGAAGAAACGGGTTTTACTTTGTGGCTGTCGGAAAACATCAAACAAATGACAGCTCACAAATCACCGCATCTAACGTAAGTGTGTAACAGGGGTTTGGTCTTCTAAAGGTCAAATAATTCTTAAGATTCTTCAAATTCTTCTAGTCTTCGGAGTCTTCAATTGTTGCAGTTTCAACTCTTCTAATGCATGGTGAAATCCTCTTTACTCTGAAATGGCCATCAGTTGTCCGATATCTTTAATTCTTGGAGTGACTTCAGTTGATCTTCCGTGTGGTCAAAAGGGAAAGGTGTATATTCTAACTATTTGAGGTCAGAGGGACTACTTGATAAAATCAGAAAATACGAGAAGTAAAGGATCCTTTTGAAAATAAAGTTTTAGAGATTTCCTGTCCTAGGGGCTTTCCGATTTCTAGGGTCACGTCCTCACATCGACATGTGCTCGATACCATATCTCAGAGCGACCCGACCTCGAGACGGTCAAGCCTCGTGTTTCATGCCATCCTGGATCAGTATCTTTGCACACACAGTACATCAATGTATATATCAAAGTGCAATCACATGTATAAATAACGTAAAACTGATATATACCTCATAAGTCACAGCGGAAACAAATAGTCGGGTATGGAGTCCCATCAACGCCATCGGCAGGTTGAGTGTAGACCGTAACCCTGTACCATACTCTTACTCGTCGGAAGAAAGTATCTGCAACATGATACGTTGCAGCCGTGTAGGTCAGTACATTGAATGTACCGGCAAGATCACAACATGAGAAAACAGATGATAAAACTATACTATATGCAATATGGCTTTGTGGCTCTGTGTCTGAGTTTTGTTTGCATAAAAGCTGGTTTTATTTTCCCTACATCAAAGGAATATATGAAGTCTGTACTATAGAGTTTTCTATCATGACATGGTTCCGCCAACCGATGTCTCATAGCCCAAAATCATCATAAGTTGCCCACAATTATGTTATCAGTCCGGTGTTGAGAGTTCCGAGATAGATCCAAGTCCAGATGCTCAAATTGTCCGTAACCGGGGACACGGCTAATCGATTAGGTTTAAACCCTCTGCAGAGGTTTGTACACTTTACCCGCAAGATTCGATCCTCTTTTACGTTCTCGCACTTCAGGTGTTTGAGAACAAGATGACCGAAACATGGTCTTCCGAAGAGTTCCTCTGACCACTGTCCGGTGCTCATCCAATCCTACAGTAGTTCTACATCTGCTAGCACCGTCCCAGCCAGATTCACCGCTAAGGTCGACCAAGCCAGAGCCCATAGTGACTTGCGGTTGCACAGGTAAGCTTCCGGGCATGAAGTATTATTCCGTCTCTTTGAGTCTGGGTGAAGCTTTCCGCAAGATGTCATGGCGCTTCTCCATGCATCCCGGCCAACCACTGGTTTCTCCAGGGTGCCCGTCAACCATCCTTCACCCAGTAGTGTGTATTGAATTCTTGTCTCGAGTCTTGAAGTCTTGAGGCCTTGAAAATGCAGTCCTTGTAGATGCCATCATGGAGTTGTCGTCATTGACGTAGAGTCCTCCTTCTTCACACCACTCTCGAGCCCTCATACCAACCCCGTCTACTATAGCGTAGCATTAAAATAAATGACGTCCCGGGCTTGGTAACAGGGTGATGGGTTCCTACCTCATGCATACTACTCAACTACAAGAATCAATAACACTACTGGAGGGATTATTGCGAAGATGACACTAGATGCAATAAAACACATAGGTATGAAAAACATGGTCAAAGTGAACTTGCCTGGTATGTTGATGAAGATATAAACGCTCTCGGAAACTTGATAAAACTATTCGTCACTCTGATGTAAATCTATATAGTCAAACATGGTAATCATATAAGCAATCATTCTAGCAAACAATACCAGCAATCAAAATAATCATCAAAAAGCAATAAAT
This sequence comes from Aegilops longissima, assembly GCA_021605205.1. Lineage (NCBI taxonomy): Eukaryota > Viridiplantae > Streptophyta > Magnoliopsida > Poales > Poaceae > Aegilops > Aegilops longissima. Next base: position 414,759,321 of record CM038678.1, read on the forward strand.
AAATCCATAATGAAATCAAATAAAACCAAATAAAATTCCAAAGAAAACTTCAAGGAAAAGAAACCAACTCACACAATAATAGTCAATACTCTCGTAGCAACACTAAATTACTCTAATAAAAAATTACAGCAAAGAGAACATAATTCTAATGCAACAACGGAAAATAATTTACTAACTTAATAACTAGCAAAAGAACTAATATAAAACTACTATAACTATCTAGTTAACACTAGGAAACTATAACAACTAACAAAACACTAAGACAATAATGCACAATACTAAAATAATTATGAAAACTAATTTACTTCTAAATAACAGAATCAATCACAACATAGATTTAAGTGTCAAAAGAATTACTTTTAAAACTAATAAAACTATTTTATCAACTATCACTATGAACTAAACAAGCAAACACAAAACCAGTAGCTAAACACTAATAAATAACTACCAAAATTTATCTACTGTAGTATAACAGAAACATATAACAACATGTAAAAATTTACAAAAGAATTATCTAAAAATAATTAAAACACTAATTATATGACTAAAACAACTACATAGGAAAAACAGTACTGTTTTTAATAAAACCCTAATTTAAAATATTCAAAATTACCAAACTAAATCCTACAGCTAAACAATACCACAAGTGACCAGGAGCAAAAAGAATTAATTAAAAACCTATTTTTAAACTCAAGTTATGGCCAAACTACTAATTTGAACAAAATTTATCAAATTCAAATTTAAACTACTCAAATTTGAAATCCAGAGACACTAACAGAAACTTCAGCAAATTTGTGACACATAGCAATTGGAATCACTCAAAATACTAAAAACTCTAAAAGATATGAATTTTCTAAGATTGCTATTTTCTGAAAAAAAATGAATTACGGGATTTCGTGGATCTCACCGAGTAGTCGTCGGAGTTGGGGAAGAAGATCGGATCCGATGTTGCGTTGCTCCTAGAGGAAAGGAGATCACGGACGGTGGAGAGGAGATCATATAAACCTCGGGAGAGGTCGAGGCCAAGCGGCAGCACTTGGCGGCAAGGTGGCAAGCGGCGGTGGTGCTCCACTGCTGCTTCTGGAGAGGAGAGGAGAGGAGAGGAGAGGTGTTGGTTTGATGTGTTGGAGGGGTGCTTGGGTATTTATATTGGGGAGGAGGGTTTTGCTTGGGGTAGGGGACAAGAAATAGACTAGGATTAGGAAACAAAAGGAAAAGATCTAGAAACAAATCGAATAAGCGAACGGGATCAAATCCTACTAGGATTTGTAAAAGAATAGGAAACCTTGGCTCCTGGCTCCCTAGGTGCGTGCGTGCGATGGTCTTGGCCTTGGCCGGCCGGCAGGTTGGCGGCTCGGCCTTTGGCCCATAGCGCTGCGAATATATATATATATATATATATATATATATATATATATATATATATATATATATATATATATATATATATATATAACAAAAAGAGAGGAAAACAAAATGATAAAAAATAAAATGAAAATATTATATAGGCATATAATATATCAAAATTTTCAGAAAAAGATTTCCTACATGATGAACATTATTCTAGCGTTAAATAAAATACACACAAATTTAAATAAAGCAAAGAGTGCTTCTAGTCCAATAAAATCCAACAAAAATTATTTTAAAATACCAAAATGACTTCAAATTAATTTCTCTCCAATTTTCTGATGTATGGAATCATGTTACCCTATTTTCCATATATTTGTTTTTGGAGAAAATATTTTGAATAAAACTCAAATAACTCCAAATTGGAAATAAATTCAAAAGAACTTTGGATTTAATTCTTTTAAAACTCCCAACTCATATTTCATTTAATTTGAAGAAGTCATTTTATCTTCTCTCGTGAAAATCATTGAGTTGCATAAAGTTTCAGAATTGGAAATATTTTCCAAATAAAATTCAAATATTTTCAACACCCCTTGTCATTTAAATAAATGGAAGAAGTCATGTCATCTTCTCTCCAGGGTTTTGTGATGAAAAGAATTTGAATTCATGGAGATCATAAATGCAAGGTGGAAGTTTGGGGAAAGTCATTTCATTCCCTCTCATTCAACTTTCAGAAAGTTTCAAATTTCACTCAATTTCACACAAGCAACCACACCACTATTAAACAAACAAGCATAAATATTTATTTAATATAATATTCCAAAATTTAGAATTTTGGGATGTTACAACAAGTCAAGTGGTGCTTACAAAGCCTCATGAGAAGCCCCCACATCATCAAGTGAGAAACAAACCTTCAATGAAGAATTGAGCTTAATGGTGAAGAACTTCAACAAATTCTACAAGAGTAGAAGCAAATAAAGAAGCTCTAAGTCAAGGTCTTACAATGACAAAAGATATTCTAGTCGAGAGAGCAATTGCTATAATTGTGGGAGACCCGGACACTATTCCAATGAGTGTACGGCACCCTACAAAAGAAGAGAAGATTCTCCCAAGAGAAGAAGTAGAAGAGAAGCATCACCACCAAGAGAGAGAAGGAGTAGAGATGATCGTTATGAACAAATACCCTCACGGAGAAGCAAGGATTCGGAAAGGAAGGACAAGTCATCAAAGAGCTACACAAAACAAAGACATCAAGCTCACGTTGGTGAATGGGTATCCGGCTCCGACTCCGACAATCACTCCGAGAGAAGCTATCACTCCAACTCCGAATACACTCAAGATGAAGGTGTTGCCGGTCTAGCACTTGTGTCAACCAACTCCTACGACATATTTGAATCACCAAATGAAGGAATTGGTAGATGCTTCATGGCCAAAGGTCCCAAGGTAACACACCCCGAGTATGTTGATTTTGATAGTGATGAAGATGACTTGCTAGGTGATGATGATTTACTTGTTGACAACTCTAGTGATGAATACTATGATGAAACGTCAATTAATCATGCTAATCAAGATGAAGCGAATGACAATGATAAGGAGAAGATTGAGCTTCTAACTAAAGAACTAAACACTCTTAAGTTAGGTCATGAAACTATCTTCGAAGATCATCGAGAACTTTTAAGGGCTCATGAGAATTTACGCTTTGAAAAGCTCAATCTTGAGCAAGAGCATGAGTTCTTAAAGGCAATCAATGATGATATCCGTAAGAAAAGTTCTTCTTACATTGCCAAGCGTTTACTCTTATCTACTTACATGCCTCAAGTCAAGTCTAGTAACAAGAACAAGAAAGATTCTTCCTCTAGTAGTAACAATAACAATGCTAAATCCAATATTGTTGCTTCTAGTAGTTCTCTTGATTCCACTAATGATCCTCTTAGCCAAGTTACACTTGAGCAAGAAAACAGCTTATTGAAGGGAATTATAGAGAAAGGAGTATACAAGAGCCTTGCCGGGAGTAAGCAATTTGAGGAAATTGTACGCAAGCAAGGAAGGCACAGGAAGAATCAAGGTGTTGGTTTTGAACGAAAGTTCAATGCCAATGGAGTAGAGTGGGAAGAAGATCAATACCCCAAGACGAAGTTTGTTCCTCAACAAGAGAAGTATGATCCTACTTCCTTCAAGGGAACACAAGAACAAGATGATCTTCCACCACAAGACCACAAGAACAAAGGCAAGGACAAGCTTCAAGAGGAGATTAATGCATTTGAAGAAGCACCTAAGGCCTTGGTCCAGTGGGTTCCCAAGACTACGTCAAGTTCTACTTCATCAAGTACAACTACTACACCAAGGATTCCCATCAAGATGATGTGGATCCCGAAGAAGAAGAACTAGAGAGTTCTTGAGGGTGACTCTGCCAACATTATTCACTCATATCATTATGGCAAGGACAAGTGCAATCAACTTCCATATCTTGCACTAGTTCAAGGAGTCACAAACTCTCATGTTGGTAAGGCAAGGGACAAGGTAACCTAATGCTTTCATGGACATCATTTTGTGTGTGCATCACTCTATGTCTATGGATATTCTCGTTTGTTCCTTGTGGGACTAACCCATGTAGGTATTGAAAGTGCAACTCACTTCAAAGGATTGCTCCAAAAGATCTACATCAACTTTGAGCATCCACATCTTCAACACCTACATGAAGTCATCATCGACAAAACACAAGGTTAGTTCATCCCTCTAAGGGGGGATCTCACATCTAGGGGGAGCTTAACTCTAAGAATTGATTTAAAGCAACTCTAATGATGTGAACACATAAATGCTTTATGTAAAAGTGGTAACCCCACTTGAGCTTAAACGATGAGTATGACCTATGATCAAATGTTCTCATTTGACTCCTAAGTCAATATACTCATATATAGATGACCTAGTCATCGCCAATTGTTTGATAGATGCTAGAATCGGTTGTGCATGCTTTGTCACATATTTCATTTGTCATTTTATTGTGTGAGCATGTTGGTTGCATATTTTACTCATTCGAGGACATCCACTTGTTGTTTTGATTGAAAGGCTTCTTTTTTCTTTAGCCAAGTGGATGGACAAGAATGCCTAAGAACCTTCTCTAGCTATCTATGCTTTTCTCGTCTCAAACTCTATTCATGCTACATCACAAAAATTGATCAAGTCAGATTTGAACCACTCTGTGTGAGGAGCACTCGGAGTCCCCGATTCGTCATAGACTTAAACTTCCAAAACTTCTTTGTGATTTTCGGTCTGACCGATTCCTCCATTTCGGTCATACCGAGATCACTAAGTCGATCTAGGTTTTCATCTCGGTGCAACCGATTTGAACTTTTCGGTCACACCGAGTTGCTGTAACTGTTAACAGTTATGCATCTCGTTGCCACCGAGTTGTTCCACTCGGTCACACCGACAGTATCGGGCTATATATTCACACGGGAAAATTTTGGAAAACTTTCTCCGAAACTCCTCGCCGCGCATAGCTCGCTAAAGCCTACTAGGTCTCCGGATCGTCGACTTCGTCGCCAGCCACCTCCTGTCGCTGGTCTCCGCCGCCGTCAACGGAATTCTTCTCCGTCGTTGCCGCTGTAGCGAGTTCCCGCAGAACTAGGGTATGAACTCGATCACAGTGCTTTCCTCGTCTGATTCTCAGCACATTGTGTTCGTTATGCTTCTGGCCACGATTAAAACACTTCTATCCAGTCAAAACAATCCTTAGATAGTTGAGATTCGAAAATTTAGGGTTAGGTTTCCGCCGAAACCATCTCGGACCCACCGAGTTGAAAAACTCGGTCCCACCGATTTGGCTAACACCATTGCACTGGTAAGTCTCGGTCTGACCGAGAATTGCTAATCAGTGTGACCGATTTTAAAACTTTGTGAAACCCTAGCAGTCTCGATGCCACCGAACTGTGACTCGGTCTGACCGAGTTCACTAGTTTAGGTTCCAAAACTGCTTCGGTATCACCGAGTTTGAAAATCGGTAGATCCGAAATGCTTTCTGTGGGAAACTAAAACTAAGTTTTTTGAATCATTCTTTTGCAAAAAATCTCTGCATTTTGTGATGCTCATCCACTCTACCTCATCTATAACTATTCACAGGGTCAGCAGTCAGTGTGAGCAGCATGTCAGACCAAAGTGACAGCCAGAACAAATCAGAAGAGCCGATCCAATTGAGTGAGGGCACTAGTCCCTCCAGCAACTCAGATGAGGGGAGCAGAAGCACTCCCAGCAATTTTCCCAAGGCTGCCACAAGGACAAGGAAGAAGAAGACCTCAGAGTCTGAGGATGAGGATTATGTGGCAGTTGAGGATGAGGCCAGTTCAAAGAAGAAAGTGCTCAAGAAGGAGTACAGCTCAACAGCAGTTAAGCCTGGAATGAAGATCAAAAGGCCAGCAGGTAGACAACCAATGTCCAAAGACAGAGTCTCCACTCAAGCTTCTTTGGAGTCCCAACCCAAAGAGCCTGCTGCTGCTGAAGGAAAGAAAAGGAAGGAAAGGGTCACGAAGACCATGGCCAGAGTGATAGGAAAGCCTTCCATGATGGAAGAGGAAGAGGAAGAAGAAGAGGTTGCTGCACCAGCACCCAAGGCACAAAAGCTGATGGGTAATGCTATCAAATCAGGGGCTGCATCTTCAAAGCCCAAAGTAGCACCCAAAGCTGCCCCCAAGCCCAAGAGTGCACCTAAGAGGAATACCAGGAGTATACCAGCAGCTGAAAAAACAAGGCCCCAATGCCTGATGTTGATGCTGAGGAAGATGGAGAAGGGCAGGTCCTAAGGAAGCTCAAACCCAAGATTCCAGACCACAATGATGCTCATCCTGTGGCTGAGAACATGAAGATCAGGAGAGATCTAGGGTTGAGGCTATGGAGAGAGGCAGATCCCTATGCCACCAGGAGAAGGACTGCTGTAGATTACAGGTTCCACACCAAGGAGCAGCAGGACTTCTATGAGACCATCTTATTGGATAAGAAGCCCATAGTTTGTGATATGAGGTGGGTCGACTGGACCTACATTCAGGAGAATGCGAACACTATCCTGGAGTATATGATGCAGCTTGGTGCTTGTGGAGTTGCAGATTTTGTTGGGCGAAGCTCACAAACCGGAATGACGAGCTCATTATGCAATTCTACTCCACAAAGACATTTCTATCCAGATGGCGGATAGTTTGGATGTCAGAAGGAACGAGATACCAATCAACCATAGAGGAATGGGCAAGTCTGATCAATGCCCCAAAGGAAAGTGAAGATGACTTGGACATTTATGCCAAGAAGAAGATGGATCATAACTCAATGTCACAGATGTACAAGGAGATCCCAGATGATGCACTTGAGACTTTCAAGTTTGGATCCGTTTATTTTCTGTTGTCAGGGCTGCCTACGATCAACTGGATCCTAAGCCACACTCTGTTGCCCAAATCAGATGACCACAACATGATCAGAGGGCATGCAATAAATTTGCTTCACATTTTTGATGTTCCTCAGAAATTCAAGGTCATGAGCCTCATAGTTGAAACTATCAAGAGGACGGCAGTAGACCAGAAGAGGAGCTGTGGATATGCCCCACAGATTCAGGAGTTGATTAACTCAAAGATGGGCACAGGGAAGTATCTGTTGGATAAGGAACACATGGTTCTCTATCCTGAATTTGAGGACAATCAAGTTGTCATGACTGAGAATGAACCATCATCAGTACAAGCTCAAGAGAATAAGGAGAAGGCAAGGAAAGAGAAGGCTGCCAAGATGCCAACTCTAGCAGAGGCATCTGAATACTTTCTGAAGAACAAGCAGGAGCAGCTTGGTTACTTGATAGCATCAACTCTGGGATTGAGAAGGGGTTGGCCACCCTAACTCAAAACCAGGAGAGCCTGGAGAGAATCATGGAACAAAAATTCTATGATCTTGATGTCAAAGTAACTAAGATTCAGTCAGTTGTGGAGCAGCTACAGGACGACATGCAGGAGAGGAAGGGCAGGACAACAACTGATGCATTTGCCAGAGTGCCTCGGGCTCAGAGATCAGCTGCAGAGCCAGTACCAGTCACTAGAGTCACTTCATCTGCTCCAGCTACAGCTCCAGCACAACCAGCTCCAGCACCAACTCCTTCAACTCCTACCACATCTACTGAAGTCTTCGTCCAAGGAGCCATTTCTACGCCACCAGCAGAAGACCAAGCCTGAGAGACGATATAGTCCTATGCATTTTCTAGGAAGTTTTTGGTAACTTGTTGCCAAAGGGGGAGAAAATGTATAGATCATAGGCTTCGAGAGAGAGAGATTTGCTTTTGTTCTCTCTTGTCTTCTTGGTTGAACTTTGTTTGCTTTTGATTGCTTGAGACACTATGCTATTACCTGTGATACATTGATGATCATGTGTTTGATCATAAGCTACACTTATGCTTGTTACGATATTATCTTATTTATCCTTATATGATCATTCACTTTGCTTGGTGATGAGTGCATGTATTCAATCTTTATTATTTCGAGCGCTCCACCAAGATGTATGTGACATGGAAGAGTAACCCATGAGCCTAATTCCTTGTGCATGTGTAGTCCAAAGCAAATATTAAAATATGCACAAATTTAGGGGGAGCTCTTGCTTATCACATACTTCTCAAAGCGACGATGTTTTTCAATCTTATTATCATTTGTCGAAGCTTTGATCTATATGTTGTCATCAATTACCAAAAAGGGGGGATTGAAAGTGCAACTATCCCTAGGTGGTTTTGGTAATTCATAACAACATATAGCTCATTGAGCTAATGCTATTCCAAGACAAATATTTCAGGAAAGCTCAATGAATGGCATGGCATGGATGATGAAAGTGGATCCCTCAAAATATTAAGGACAAAGGATTGGCTCAAGATCAAACGCTCAAGACTCTACATTTTACATTTTAGTGATCCAAGATCACATTGAGTCTATAGGAAAAGCCAATACTATCAAGGAGGGATGAGGTGTTGCTTAATGAGCCTCTTGCTTCACATGCTCCAAAACCCTCCACTACTTTCTCACATCCACATCTGACCTAAATCTAAAGTCAAACTCGGCCCTACCGATTCTTTCTATCCGGCGCCACCGAGTTCAAATGTCAAAGCCACTGCCACAAACCCTAGGCAAATCGGTTTCACCGATAGGGATCTCGGTCTCACCGAGATGGGATTGTAATCTCTCTGTTTCCCTTCGTAATGTTTCGGTCTAACCGAAGTGAGCGATCGGTCCCACCGAGATTGCAATGTAAACTCTCTGTTTCCCTTTCGTTACTTTTCGGTCTCACCGAAAGATCGAATCGGTCCCACCGATTTTACCTGACCAACTCTCTGGTTAGCTAATTACCAAAATCGGTCTCACCGAGTTTGTGTAATCGGTCTCACCGAGATTACGTTATGCCCTAACCCTAACCATATCGGTCCTACCGAGATGCATGTCGATCCAATCAAAACCCTAACGGTCACTAGGTTTACCAAATCGGTCCGACCGAGTTTGTTGATTCGGTCCCACCGAGTTTGGTAAATTGTGTGTAACGGTTAGATTTTGTGTGGAAGCTATATATACCCCTCCACCTCCTCTTCATTCGTGGAGAGAGCCATCAGAACAAACCTACACTTCCAACTTACCTGTTCTGAGAGAGAACCACCTACTCATGTGTTGAAGCCAAGATATTCCATTCCAACCACATGAATCTTGATTTCTAGCCTTCCCCAAGATTCTTTCCACTCAAATCTTCTTTCCACCAAATCCAAATCCTGTGAGAGAGAGTTGAGTGTTGGGGAGACTATCATTTGAAGCAAAAGAGCAAGGAGTTCATCATCAACACACCATTTGTTACTTCTTGGAGAGTGGTGTCTCCTAGATTGGCTAGGTGTCACTTGGGAGCCTCCGACAAGATTGTGGAGTTGAACCAAGGAGTTTGTAAGGGCAAGGAGATCGCCTACTTCGTGAAGATCTACCGCTAGTGAGGCAAGTCCTTCGTGGGCGACGACCATGGTGGGATAGACAAGGTTGCTTCTTCGTGGACCATTCGTGGGTGGAGCCCTCTGTGGACTCGCGCAACCGTTACCCTTCGTGGGTTGAAGTCTCCATCAACGTGGATGTACGATAGCTCCACCTATCGGAACCACGACAAATACATCCGTGTATCCAATTGTGTTTGAATCCTCCAAACCATTCCCTTTACATTCTTGCAAGTTGCATGCTTTAATTTCAGCTGCTAATATACTCTTTGCATGCTTGCTTGAATTGTGTGAAGATTGCTTGACTTGTTCAAAAGATAGCTAAAATCTGCCAAAGTCTAAAATTGGGAAAAGGTTAAGTTTTTAATTGGTCAAGTAGTCTAATCACCCCCCTCTAGACATACTTCAAGGTCCTACAAGCAGCTAATTACAAGAGCCTCACAGTGTGCAATATAGCTACGAGATCCTGTCGTCTGTTGGAATTTCACTTTCGTATGATTGGCCTTGTTCTTTGAATAGTTCACCGACAAGAAGATAGATTTGTGTGGCACATGCGTAAATAGGACTTCAACATGTGATCTGATCACATATATATAATGTACCTGATACTTCGGATCAGACCAGTGTTTAACAAGGCCCCTCCAGTCTTCATCCGATATATATTCCACTGGAGATGTTTGGGAAAGTTCACTGTTAGCCTTGCCTTAAAAGTGAGTTTTCCTCAAGTTATACCGACATCTTGCAGAGCAGACTTGAAAACATGGGTGCAAGCTTGTCTGGTTGGATCATCTTGGCTATCCAACTTGAACCTCGTCTGTTGAAAATTATGAGAGTCTCATTATCAGCAACCTAGAAAGTATGGGACAGAGCAAGACGATATTACTAGTTTCCATACATAACCATACTTACAGATAAATGGTCGAGGAAGGTGTTGAACTGGGTTTCGTATTTGTCATTCTGTCTTTCAATCCATGTTGGGAGGATACGTACATGACACCTAACGGCAACCGCTGCCTCTCGATACTAACTTGGTGACTCAGAGCATCACGTGGCCTTTTAAACCTGCCTCAAAACGGATCTCCATTCTTCCTCCTCTAGATTTAGTTAACCTATCGAGCATTATCCCGATGTTTGTTTCCTCTTGCGCCTAGGTGCTAGTCCAACAACGAACATAGGAAGTGTTAGTATACATCAAACTGTGAGACTACATATAAAGAAGCATGCAACTATAACTTGACTCCAGCAACTACCTTCTTGTTGTTGAACCTCACAAGGTTCATTTGATATTGCCAACTCGTCTTGTGTCAAGAGTGCTTGGGAAGTAGTGTCAGGTGGCAAGGGAGCTTGGGAACGTGCTGCTAGCTCAGTTGGCCTTTACGAGTAAGTCGTGCACCGGTAGTACTGTGGTAGGTGTTGCAAGAACTAGGGTTGTCTCTGCTTGTTTGGTGGAAGCTATTTGTTTCTGTTTGGCTTTTTTGGCAACTTGTGTAGCATGGGATGCCGTGTTTGTAGAATTTTCCGCTGGACTATGACCTTCTATTGCACCATCAGTATTAGCAGAATCTGCAGGATTCATCCGCTTCTCATTCCCTGCCATTCTGTGTTTCTTGCTCTTTCTCTGTGCCATGTTAAGTCAAGCCGACAAGAAAAATGGATAACAATTTAGTTCTTCAGAACAAATTGATGCGTGATGCATTTAACTGAACTTTGATGTTATACAACCACATGATAGGAGGATGTAATATGTATGAAAAACAGGACGGAAGAGATAACCAGAACTATGTTGTGTAAACTAAGAAGAAGACATTTCACCAAATTAGAAGCAATGCAATGGAAGGTAGACACCATATGAAAGATGCTACAAATATCGCTCTGCCAAGTTAACAGTGTCTCATCATAAATGGCGTTTAAACAAATGTGAAGCAGTACAAGAAATAAATCATATGCAAGATGCAAACAACATCACACTACCATGTTAGAGGTCTCTCGTCATTAGTGCCATTGCATATTAACAGCATTGCATATTCACAGCTTATGATGTGTAAACTAAGGAGAAGGCATTTCAACAAATTAGAAGCAATGAAAGCTAGACACCATATGAAAGATGCAATGAATATCACTCTACCAAGTTAAAACTGTCTCGTCATACGTGCCATTTCAACAAATTAGTAGTACAAGCTAGAAAAGAATGTGAGATGTAACCTATATCACACCAAGTCAAACGTGTCTTATGATAAGTGATTGTTGCAGGTTACACAATAGTAGTAATTTGATGTAAGAACATGGTGTGATAGACAGATATTGTATGTTCTAGAAACAGGAACACGTGTCTTATTCAAGTATAATGTGTAAAGTAAGCGAGATGGAATTCAACAAAATTAGAAGCAATACAAGCTAGACATCACACATAACATGCAACCACATATAACGATGCCAAGTTAGAGGGAGCACCGTGATGCTGCACTAGGGAGATGTGCTCATCATAAACACAGCTTTGTTGAGTGTCTATGCATGTGTTGTCTTGGAAATCATCTTGGGGTGTGGAGGAGTAGAAACTGTAGAGGCCCTCCGTTCGGAAGGAGCACCTTTATCCGCTGCCTTGCTAACTTCCTTCCGCTTTATTGATTTTGAATTGTCAAGTAAAATCGACAAGAAAAAGCAATAAAATTCTCTCTTCAGAACTCATTCATGCATGATACTCACAATCACTACTTTGATGTAAGGCAAACACATGATACTAGGATGGAATATGTACGAAAAACAGGACGACATGGCATGTTCACAACTGTTTGTGTAAACTAAGCAGAAACCATTCCAGCAAATAAGAAGCAATGCAAGCTAGACACCACATGAAAGATGCAACCAATATGACTCTGCATGGTTAAAAGCGTCCCATCATAAATGGAATTTCAACAAATTAGAAACAGTGCATGCTATAAATCATATGAAAGATGCAACTAATATCGCACTGCATATACTAAAGGTATCTCGTCATGTTGATTGATGCGGGATACAAAAAAATAGTTTTATGTAAGGACATGCTTAATAGACAGATGTACTATGTACTAAATACAGGAAGGCATGTCACATTAACAGGTATAATGTATAAGCTAAGCGGACTAACACATGCAGTTTAACCAGATTGGAAGAATTACAATCTAGACACCATATGCAACATGCAACCACATATCACGCTGCCAAGTTAGATCAAGCACCTACGATGCTAGTGTAGGGGAAATGTTGTAATCAACTACAGAGCTACGTTCACTATCTTCATCTAGCATTTATGTTTCTTGAGAATCATGTCGGGAGGCTGACGTTGCATTCTTTAAATGAGGAGTAGTCCCCTTGGCTGCCTGCCTCGTCATAAGTGATTGATGAGGGATACACAAGAACATTAGTTTGATGTAAGAACATGGTTAGTACACAGATGTACTAGTATGTACCAAAAACAGAAAGGCATGTCATATTCAAAGGTATAATGTGTAAGCTAAGCGGATGCAATTTAACCAAATTGGAAGCAATACAAGCTGGACATCCGGCCGAGTGGTGAGCATGATCATCTAGGACCCGAGAGCCTAGTGGGAGGCGGGCTGCTTCGCCACCATCGCAGCTTTTAGTTGGCTTCGGTGATGCCTATCTTTGTTTGGGCTTGTCACCGGCTCGGCCAAGGCTCCGACTAGCTATTTGTCTTCCGGTGCTCACGGGATGGTGGTTCATGTAAAATATATCTTTCCTTATCTTACCGACTTGACCTTTCAATACAAGCTAGACACCATATGGAACATGCAACCACATATGACACCGCTGTTAAAGCAAGCACACAGGATGGTGGTTCATTGCGGCGAGTCATCAACTCGAGCTACGTTTACCGTCTCCATCTGCCGACACTTGCACCCTTTATAGCGCCAGAACGTGTCTTGCCTACCCGCATCTGAAGCTGGGCGACTTCTCTCTTTTCTTTTTGGCTTCTCTCATGGCAGCAGAGTCTGAAATACCCTTGCATAAAAACACAATAGTGAGAGTAAGGGTGAAGTGTGTGCAGAACTAGTGGACTGTAAAAGTAGCAGATAGCAGGTGGCTGGAAAATAAATGACAGGAGACATATGATAGCTCTACAACATTGCATGGCAAACAAAATTAGATTGTACTCTGTATGATTTTGTAATATATGAGCACAGGAAATGCAGGTACTCCTACAGCACACCACCACATGTGGTCATATCTAAGATAACAGTCGACTGAAAATAGATAGGTCAGTCAATTTTTTTTGATGAACCGTCCAATCTATAAGGAACGGGCAGATGGCCTTCGTCTACCTCCCGCCAGTCCTTGTTGATGATATTTCTCGAACCGCCACGCCACCGCCTGACCCTGCCTCCGCCGCCCGCCCTCCCATCGACCTCACACCACCGCCGTGCTTGGCAGCGCCCAGCCATCCCTTTAATCCCGGCCGACCTCCGGTCGGCGCGCCAAGAGTTCTAGGCTGCACACGCCTAAGATAAACACCATATGCTGCTTCCCGGTGTAATAGGCGTACTAGCGCTGTTACACGGGAATGCTTCCGTTAATTGGGAATCAATCGCCAGAAATTGAAATTGAGGGGGCGACGGACCTCTAGCTAAGGTGAAATAGTATATGAGGAGAAACCTTGTGCATCGCGAGTTACTAGGAACATCTAGTATCAAGACGAACGGTCAACTAGTGTCTTCGTGGGATGAATACCGTGCAAGCGAGACCTAAGATTTGCACGAATAAGGGAAGAGGAGTACCTTTTTGGTTGCTTGGTGTGGTCACCTACACATGTCACGCCGATCTTCTTCTTTTTACCGGGAAACCGATGTTACGGAGGGTGCAGCTTGGGCGAACCCATGGCCAAATTGTTGATCAGTTGCGGTGGCCGTATGTCGGCAGAGGGGAAGCAGATCCGAGGCGGCGAAGGATGGCGTGGCAGAACAGCTCGGTCGCGGTGGAGGGTGGCGAGTTGGAGCGGCAGCGGTGAGGCGCAGGACGGCGTGGTTGAACTGGCTCGCAGACGGCTCGGCCTCGGCTTCAACTACTAGCCGTGGAGGCGTGGCGGTTGAGGTTGCGGTGGACGACGGTTGGGGTATCGGCTCGGCGTGATGGAGGAGGGCGGCGGTTGATGGGTGGGATGGGGTGGCGGACGGAGGACGCCGGGTTTCATGGCTGGTGGAGAGGTAGTTTTGGTGCCCACAGTACGAATGGGGAATCGGACGGGTGGGGGGACCATGTTTGATCCAGGATCGCTTGTTTTGGCTTTTTGCAGAAGATGGGACACGCTTGTTTGAAATTTGGGGAAAGTACAAACTTTGCCCCCTCTTAAATTCGGACCTCTGCGGGTCGGGGTAGGATGGTAATCCTGTGTGTCCCAAATAGTGGGCGGAGCGATTTGACCAGCAGCATGTGTGCTTAGGCGGCCATTGTGTATGAATGTTTTTCGGATTAGGTTGCGTGGCATCTAGATGAAGCTACAAACATACCCCAGTTTAGACCTTTGGACGTCGGGCCGGTAGGTTTCACGGGTCGGAGTTATTAGAAAAGTAATTTCCTTGTACTACCAAACATTGGTCTCACGTGGTTTCGTGCGAGTAGAGGCTCTTTTGGCGCTTCGTTCGAAATTTTGAAACACAAGCATTCACGTTTAGAGTACTCTTGAACTATGAGGACTGACCTAAATAGACAACGTTATATTTGACCTTGTATGTTTGAAAACCTCATTAAATTATCCGCTTCTTTTTGAAATTTTGACACTTGAAAATCCTATAACTACGATTATTTTGGAATGGAGGAGCTAAATTTGAATCTATTTTGTACACGACTACATATGCTATTATGTACAAAATCAAAGAAAAGATTGGTGCCCCCATAATCTAGGTATGGTTTACAAATGCCATGATATCAAATTCAAATAATTGAATGGACTTCATGTTGAATTCGATTTTTTTAAACCACCTTAAGTTGGATTCAAATGTATGCTAGTTCATAGGTAGCTATTTATAATGTCCATTGTGTAACTTTCGTATGTATAATGTGCCTTACACACACAACATGAACTATACTCACGTTTATATTCGATTGCTAAAGCGATGCATTGTCCGGAGTTCAAAATACTAACTATGTGGATCAATTGTGTTGAATAATAACATAGACATGATCAAATTCGATAGAATCTAGATGTCTGATGGATCAATGACCGCTCCTTACGCAAATTGCAAATATCATGATCCCATCCTAATATTTGGATACAAATTATATCTTTAATCAATGTGTAGAGCAGTCTTTTACGTGTAGTTTCACTCTACATCGATGGTCTCTCACACATGCTCACACACTCTCTCCCGAGGTGTCTTTCTACACACATGCTCTAGATATAACCCTCCTCCCTCTCGTAACCATTTACAACTGTTTTCACTAACCTTTATCACAAGCACTCTTCCTCTCGCAAACATACACACGCACAATCTTCATCGACCCTTTCTATATACATGGACCTGCCTACGTGTCTCATGTACGCACATTATCTTTACGCATGTTTCTCACGCATTGTCTCACACCTCTCTTCCTAATCGACGAGTATGATTCTAGCAGAGCATTCTGTAGGATGCCCCTAAAGTTAGGTTGGATGAATAGTAATATCAGAGATAAAGGGGTTAGCTTAGTCCGAGAACCTAGGGTTACAAATCCTAGCCGGCTTTGTCAGTGGAAACAGAGTCCTTCACAATTATGCTATCTTTGTCTTGTACGACTAGTCATCCATGGGTCTTCCTAAATGCGTCACGGGCCGACCAATGTGGCGTAGGACAGAACCGAACGAAGGGCCTCACCTCGACCCACCGGACCTCACGCGGTGACACACCCTCTGCCCCCATGTCTCATTATCTTCTCACACCCACACATACCAACACAAACACCACACACACAGAAAATTTCTCCTGGTGCCTCTATTCCCTCCCCCTTGCATATACACACTCAAGGGAATGGAATCTCTTGTCGTGACGTCATATTCGTCTCTCTCTCTCTCTCTCTAGATCACTCTCATTTCTCGTGCTATCTCCCCCGTCGGCCCCTCTATCCATGCCTCTCTCGAATCGTAATACACACATACCTCTCTAGGCCCCGCCAAATGCATCAACTACACATTCACACATGTTACATCACGTACCCCATTGATCTAAAAAGCCCTCTCTTCACGTTTATTTCGCATACAATATTCCTTTTGAATAAAGTGTGGCCAAAAAATTATTTTAGAGTTTCTACATATATACAACATTACAAAGTTATATGGAGGAGTACGAATGCTAATTTGCATTGCATGGTGCCCACAATGATATTTATTCCGCACTGTGAATTTGTATATTTTTATACTATATACAAAGTTAGTCATAATAAAGAGAAACGAAGAGCATATCTCTCTCCATCACATACCCCCCCTGTACGCCCCTTTCACGTATGCACACAAAACTATCTCCAGGTCCTCTAAAAGTAAGCCCCCAGAAAATTCACGCATGTTTCATCTTTCTCTCGCGATATATGCAATGACAATCATTGTATTTGAAGCGAAAGCACGATACGTACATTGGACTTCAGAATCCACTCATTACGGTCACCATTTATGTTTAGTGGTTATTATACAGTCACAGGCTCACCGTACAACTCAGTATTTGCTCATGACATGACTAGTTGACGAGCTTAAACGCTCACGTGGCACCTCTAGTGTTGCATCACATTATCTCACTACCATCGTGCCCACACAATGGAAACTTGTATCTACTCTACATCTACACTCTTATAAAATACATAAAATACACTCTTGTAAAAAACAGAGTTGGTGATGTTGGTGTGCCCGCCATCTCAGAATATAGGCCGTCCGATTTATATCTGACGGGTAGGAAAGAAACTATGGCAATTTTGCAAAAAGGTACCCACACACCTCTCCACATTTGCAAAAAAGGCCATCCCTCGTTCATCCTTTTCTCTCACAAGATAAACAAGTCATACAAATGCATCTTGATGTTACGTGCAACGCACGGGCATCTTGCTAGTAAGAATGAAAACAAACGACAAAAATATATTTGGAAGGTGGTTCGAAGTCATGACCGCGGGCACAGCGGACAAGGTGGCCTTGTATTGGTATGTTGAGCCGTCTGTTTTAACACACAGGAGCTGGTGTGGTGATTATACACACACGCACGCATGCACACGAACTGCATCCATGCAACACTCACACAAACACATACACCCACGCACGCACACAACACTCACACGTACACACGCAGCCACGCACGCACGCAACACTCACACACACGCACGCAACACTCACACGCACACATGCACGCATGCATGCACACACTAGTACACCACACGATCAACACACACTCTCACGCTCAAGTGCTCAACCTACACGTGCATGCGCACACATCAGGCCCCGGCAGCACACATACACAACCAGGTGATTCCCGCAAGACGGGTTGGAGCCTTGTCGCACTGCGTAAATTTGTGTTTATCGACCTTTTGCCTATGCAAACTGACAGTGGGACCCACAAGGAACATGGTCAATTTAACTAGTCAACATGGCGCCATGCGAGACTATTTGGCCGGTCAACGAGTGCAATCCGATGTTGAACTGTGAGCAAGTGACCGTATAATCACCGCAAAACGTATATAGTGACCGTAATCAGCTTATTCTCAAGTTCGTGACCGATGGCCATGGAGATGCTAGATGTGGATGAAGCAGCGTGTGCAAAGTACTTCACCATGATGCTCGAAGCGGCCCGTGCTTGGTTGAAAACTTGCCACCCAATTCCATCGGTTCGTGGGCCCGATTCACGGGCTGATTCGTCAAATTTCAAAGATACGTAAGCAGCCCATGTTTGTGGTGGTGGACTTGGCGGCTTGTGTCGGTCTGATGGGAATCAACAACCCATTAGATGCATGGCGTTTGAAGTCTTACATTCTTCAGACCGGATCAGCGCTGATTATGATCTTGACCCTAGAGGGCAAGCTGCGATTTAAACCTTTAAAGTTGAAGCTGGGACGCATGAAGCGGTTTGCAATGACATGGGCACTCTCATGGGCGTTTTAGTGAAATAAGCTGATTACGATGGTACCAATGATCCCGAGTGATGATGATGATGGCAGGGAAGGAAGAAAGAGCGACAACTCCGAGGCCATGACATCACTCGGCGAGTAATGGTGGATGGCGTAAGCGAGCGGCAACATGGACTTCGTAGCCAACACCAACCACGCGGGACAAGGGCGGGGCCAAAGGGTAAACAAGTCGAATCGAATGCTTCTAATCCCAATCTGGACGATTGAACTGCTGTTGAATCAACCTGTCACAGAAGCATGGGACGGAAGGGCGCCAGCAAACCACCTCTAGAAGGATTGTTACATTATGGGAGTTCAAAGTTCTAATGCTTTCGGGTATGATCAAGGTTCGGCGGTGGTTGAAGTCGGCCGGGTCGGTGGAGAAATTCGGTCCAGGGTTTAATGGTAATCGGGCGGACATAACAATCGAACAATCGGAACAACCAAAGGTGGTTACAATCAGCGTGACCTTGATCCAGTTATCGAGAGCAACCAGCGGTTGAATGGTGGGCGTACCGTCTTCACCAGCTTAGACAAGCGGCCGGAAGCTTGAGCGGGCGATCAGCGTTGTTGAGCGGTGGTGCCTCATTACCTCGCTGGTCGAGCAGCCCATCGTGTGGAGTAGAGGATCATCCTCCCGGGTTGACAATCCGGATCAGCTATACAGTGGTGGCACCTCGGGTGGGAGGTTACAAGTTCACCAAGGTGCTTATGGGCGGGGAAGCACATCAACATCTGTTTCTGAGACCTTCCGTCGTATGGGGTTAGGATAAACATCTCAAACCAGTCAATACGGTGTTCCATGGTGTGGTGCACGGAAAGTCGGCATATCCGGTTGGTAAAATAGCTACGGAGGTGGCATTAGGGATGAACATGACTCGGATCGAAACATTGGCGTTTGAAGTGGTGAAAATTCAAAGTCCTTATCACGCATACATTTGGTAACTTATCTAAGTTCATGTACGACCTTGTTATATCTATTTGCAGCTCAAGATCGGGTCACAAGGGGCGATAACGGTTCATGGGGCCGCAAGATACGCTTTAGTGTGAGGAAGGTGATGCGGCTTCTGGAGTCGGTTTATGCCATAGAAGGCTGAAGTACTATAAGGATAATGTTGATCCGTGGACATGACTCTCGTTGAAGAAGCCAACTGGAGACCCGATCAAATACGAAGTCGCCGTAGGTGAGACTAAACTTGTTGACTTACCATTACTGGCGATTCGTCCAGCAGTTCATCATCGGTGCCAACTTGGATCCTAAATAGGAAAGCGCGCTCATGAGTTCATCCGTGACAGGACATTTTGCATGGAAGCCCGACATGCGGGTGTCTGGGGAGCTCGTTGAGCACACTCTTAATTTGATCCCAAGTATAAGCTGGTAAAACAGTTTCTCACTGGTTTAACGAGGCGTAAAGGCCATCGGGCCGGAGGTTGCGAGCTCTTAGCGGCAGGTTTTATCGTTGAAGTTTTCCATCGA
This sequence comes from Aegilops longissima, assembly GCA_021605205.1. Lineage (NCBI taxonomy): Eukaryota > Viridiplantae > Streptophyta > Magnoliopsida > Poales > Poaceae > Aegilops > Aegilops longissima. The sequence goes on from CM038678.1 coordinate 414,779,222, forward strand.
GTGGCTTGCTAATCCGGTGTTGGTCCTTAAAACGGCACTTGGCGCATGTGTGTGGATTACGGATCTTAAAGGCTTGTCGTGGATCCTTTGCCCTCCCGCATTGATTATTGATGCCACTCTGGGTTGTGGCGTTTGAGCTTTTGGATGCAATACGGATATCATCGAGATCAAGATGGCAGTTAAGGACGGGAGAAGACAACATTTATCACTCCTTTGGAGCCTTACGCTGTGTATCTATGCCTTTTGGGCTCAAGGCGTAAGCAACTTATATTCTTGTCTGGTGCTTGCATGAACAGTCGGCCGTAATGTGCATGCTTATGTGGATGATATTGTGGTTAAGTCAAGGAAGAAGGAAGCGATTGATGATTTGAAAGACCTTTGACAACCCTGCGGTTTACAAAATGATGTAACTTGCCCGCCAAATCGTTTTCGGTTATTCCGCGAGCAAGTTATTGGGTTTCTTGTGTCCAGCGAGAGGATTGAAGCTAATCAGGAGAAGATTACAGCTATCACCTCTGGCTAAACAAAGTGTATTAATGATGTCCGGCGTTTGGCGGGTTGCCGTCTTGGCGGTTTATCGGCCTCGGAGAGAGGCCATCCTTTGTACCGAATCTTTGAAGAAGGCGATCGGTTTATGCAGAGTCAATACGATAAACATTGGAGGACTTAGCGGTAATTGGCCAACCGCTTTACTTTCGCCGCCCCCATTGACAAGGCAGCTTCGCTATATGCTACTACTTGAAGCGATTAAGCGTAGCCATTAATGGTAGGCGAAAGAAGCGAGGAAGGAGCATCGGTTCAGCGTCCGGTTTATTATATCAGCGAGGTGCTTATTGAGTCTAAGAGATATCCATTGAGAAGCTGGTGTATGGAGTTTTATGGAAGCGGGCTGAAGAAGTATTTTCAAGGCATCCCATCACGGTGGTCGATTCGGTTCCTTAGGTGATATCATCTGAGCAGAAGCGGCGGCGGATTATAAGTGGGCTATAGAGCTTGGGCATACGGTTTGAAGTATGTACCTCGGGAATGAAGTCCCAAGCGCTTGTGGATTTCATTAATGATTGGACCGAGTTGCAAGCGCTGAAGAAAGGCGGATCATACCTATTGGACAATCCATTTGGCGGATCGAGGCAGTTGGAGGGCTGGAAGCTGGAGTCGTATTAACCACGAGTGACAAGTTTTATTCGTTCTCGCTTAATGTTCCTTGTACTAACAATGCGGTGAGTATGAAGCCTTGCTCCATGGTCTTCGGATGGCTGGAGATGAACCTAAGCGGGTTAAGTGCTTGGTGACTCGGACCTAGTGGCTCAATAGGTGTCAAGCACTTGATTCAGAGACCCTCAGCATGCTGCATATAAATGCGTGAGGTGGATGTTGTTGCAGGTCATTTCAAAGGCTATCGAGGACCATGTGGATCGTCGGAAGAGCGAAGCGGCGGGCGCTTTGGCAGTTGGGCTCTAGCATAAACCGGTCCTGCCCAATGTTTTTCTCGACGTGCTGCACAATCATCGGTCAAGCTCCTGATGAAGCGGTTTGGCTATTCCTGATCAAGGCTCGATTATTGGCAACCCTGCATGTCATTCGGATTGGGCGCTCCTTATCGGCGTTACATGAACCGGAAGCGATTCGGAAGATGAGATGTTGGCGGCGAGATAGTTGGTGGTCTAAGTCTATGACCATTGTCAATGGCGAGTTGCATCATTACGATTAATGTCCGAGGCGTTTCAGCATGTGTCCTGACTGTGAAATATTGCGTGAGATCCACGAAGGAGATTGTGGTCATCCGCGGGTTCAAATCCTTGGTGGCTAAAGGCGTTCATACGGTTTTATTGGTTGACTGCCCATCTTGTCGAGAAGATCTGGTCGACGATGTGATGGTTGCCAAAGTTTTCGAGACATGCTCATGTCGGCCCAAAATTGAGGATGATTCAATTACTTGGCGTTTGCGACTTGGGGCTGGATATGGTTGGACCTTTCAAGCGGTCAGGACAAAAGACACACCTATTGGTGGCGGTTGACAAATTTACAAAGTGGGTAGGCGAACACTTAGCAAGTGTGATCACGGCCCACGGCCAGTTGATTCATCAAAAGGTGATTTTCGGTTTGGTTTTCCACGGTATCATTATAGATAATGGTACCAATTTGTCAAAAGTGCCATGAAGGAGTTACGAGCAGGGCACATCGGGCGTTTCTTGATGCTCTCCCACGGTCCAATGGTCAGCGGAAGAGGCAATCAAGAGATCTGAGAGGCATCAAACCCGGCTTATGGTCCCTTTGCGGAGCTGGGTTGTTGGTAGAAGAGCTACAATGCGTTATGGAGTATAAATACTACACCTAACGAGATCCACGGGATACGCCGTTCTTTATGGTTTATGGAGCGGGCGGTTCTCCCAGCGACATCGTCATGACTCACCTCGTGTGGCAGCCTATGTCAGCGGATAATGAGACAACCTGACAGGGCCTTTGGATCAATGGATGAAAAGCGAGACATAGAGCTGCTGCTCGGCGATTTAGCGGGATCTTCGTCGTTATCATAGTCGTCGGTCGGGACAGAACCTTTCAAGAAGGAGATTTGGTGCCGGCTCATCCAAGACGAACGGACATGCACAGCTATCCCGCCTTGGGAGGGACCTTTTGTAGTCCCAAGAAATCTGCTGTGGTGCTACTATCGATCGATGTTAGAGAGCATAAAGACTCACGCGCGTCGAAGGGAGACCAACGGTAGGTGGAACATAGCTCATCTTGACCCTATTATACACATGAGCCATCGGCTCTACTTATGTACATATTATGATGTATATATTATGAATAAACCAATAAGCTGGAGCCTCGGCTAAGCGGGGTGTCAGTTACTTACATCATGCGTGGTTACATGGGTTGTTACGTCTTAAGCGGCCTCGGTTTACCCTTGAGTTGCTTTTCAAAAGCTTTGTGATATCACTTGGGGGCTTGGTAGTATCCGAACCAATGCAACACCTTTTGATAGAAAACCACCAGATCGCAGGGACATGGTCAGTCTAAACCAGTCACGCTTCTTGATCGGCCTAAGGCTATAGAGTCACTTGAGGGCTTGGTCGAACCGAACCATTGCCACGCCACTTGATCGGCACAATGCCACAGGTTTGATTGGGGCTGGCTGACTTGAACCATAGCTACACCTTATTGGGAGCTTGGTGGGTGTCCGACCATGGTAACACCATCTGATCGCTCGTAAAGCCTCCTTTTTGCAACGGTTTTATCATTGCCTTTGCTTCGTATTTTCCATCCTTTGTTATTTAATTTTGGTTGCGTTTTCTTAAACCGCAACATTGTTAAACCGTTTTCAAACCTATCGAGTTGATGGAATTCGGTCGAATCTGGCCGTGATAATTTCACGGTTTGATGTTTTCTTTTAACGTCCGATTATAGATGAGAGGCTTCTATGACGGCACAGTTTACATAGTAAATCGGCGTTATAAATGGCAGAGCTGTTTTCTCCTTTGACAGTGAGTTTATCCAACCTCGCTTCAAGATTGGCTAAGCCAACCCTATGCCCAACAATGGCGGTATTTGATATCATAAATTTTGGTTATATGCCTAAATATTCCATTATATGAATACATGAATATCACAAATCGGTGGCGGTATAAACATACGTGGCGGTTAAAATTTTATTCTTATGAGGGGCAATATAAGATGAAAAGTTTTGCATCATTCAAGCAACATGTATAGAAGCACCCTGTGCAGCTAAAGGCATGTTCCAAAGCAAGTGTTGGGTTATCCTAACCCGGCCTCTTCGTCTCTACCCGGCTGCTAGAAATCAACGGTGGTCGATCGATTCCATTGAAGCTTGAACAGCCTCTTCATGGATCAGAAGTTGGGTCAATATCGAGAGCATAAGTATGCTTACGGTTGGAGGGATGGGTTCTCGCTTGGGGATAGGGGCAGCCACTAAGCATTACGATCATCATCTTGAAGCTTGATAATCGACAAGTTGGCTTCTTCAGCTAATTGGCAAGCCAAAGGCGCGCACGGCCCGGTTATTGCTCTCAAGTCGTCTTCGTTGAATTACGAGCCGTCTTCCTTGGTAGGATAGCGAGCGCTTCAATGGGATGAAATCGAGCACCCATGCTTTGGCCCGGATTAAAGGCGTTGATGGGCGCCGGTTCGTGCAACAGATTTCTTGAGCTCTTCAATCCGGCGGGAAGGATGGACAACCTCTTAAGGGTATCCTGAATTAAGGAAAGCGTCGGTTGTTATGAGATGCGGTGGAAATGATCCGCTGCGCTCCGGTATCTGATTGCTCTATTAAGGTATAGGCAGCCTTCAATTTTTCGGACATCGACTAAGTGACCAATCGTGTGCCTCTGACATGCAAGAATACAAACGGACTTATCATAAGAAAGGTCGAAATTATCATAGAAACGAGAAACTTACGAAGATGGCAGCGGTCATGGAATGCACTTAAAGCTTCCATTGGTCGGCTCGTCTACCATCGGTTTAAGGGCAGCCTCGGCATTTCAACCTTTTTTGGTCAGCGTCCTTTTAGGTATCGGCCGGCCGGTCGGACTTGAACCACTCCTTGAGTTGCTCCATAGTAGTTAAAGCGGTTTCAGCTCATCCTTGGCCTTGGGTTTTACGATTGTTGAGATTTCAGATTTTCACGGAGGTCTGGTTTGTGAGGCTTGTTGGCGTATCTCACTCTACAACAAGGAAGCATGTTACATATCGTCATTTCAAGTCCCTAGTGCATAACCTGTTATACACTTGGCACTTGAGGCTAATGCATGTTTAATCTTCATCATTAGCGCAATCACAAAGTCCAAGCTCAATACAAATATTCAACTTGGCACTTGGGGGCTAATGGCTATTTATTCAAACATGCGGATGTGGCGATATAAATACAGTCCAGGTTTAACTAGGCTAGGTTGAACCGGCTCTGAGAAGGCTATGTGGATTACGAAGCATAGAGTCCCGTTTAACTATGCTAAGTTGAACAGCCCTTGAAACCTAGGAGAGTTAACAAAAATGGAAATATTAGGGCAAGGAAGAGAACATGGAGGTTACCTCGAGTTTCTCCTTCATCATTTCACCAGGCCAGCTTCATAGTCACGGCTGGTATACAGCGGTTCAAGTAAGCGGAGTGAAGGTCTTGAGGTTGAGCGGCATAAGTGGCCAGATCAACATCCCTTGCCCTTGCTCATAGTAGCAAACTCCTCCTTGGCGAATGTTTAGATAAAACCTTGGATTGCCGGTTCAACCAAATCCAGTAATTCACACGTCGTCATCCTTGAGCTACCGGTTTGACGAGGAACGTCGGTTGGTCGATGGCGGGAATGGTGAGTGGATTTCTCAATCCGGGTTGGGCTTCTAGGTTGATCGGCGGAAGAGGCGGTGTCGATGGCCTTTCTTGATAACAAGATCGTCATTTTTGTGGCGGATCATTGGGTGTGTCTTCGATTATCGGTTCAAGGTTTGGAGTGCTCCCGGTTCACGGCATTTCTTCGTCGGCGCTTTGCCCAGGCGAGCCTTTTGCTCGGTCTAGGCTGGCCCGAAAAAGCACAACAAGAGTTAAATCGGCATATACAACACAGTGATCTTTGAAGAAGGAATATGAAAGTATGACTTACCCAAGCAGTTTTTAGTGGCGGCTTGGTGAGTGGTGATTACGCCCGGATGAAGAGTGGGAAGTGACACGATAATCAGAATCGGGCGTATTAAGGGGTTAATGAAACCAGCTGCTTTAGGAGGAGCGACAAGCAAATTAGAGACCTCGAGAGCGGTGTTTCGAACGGACTGTTTGGTAAACGGTGGAGGTAACTACTGGCATTGTGCGAGTTGTGCAGTGACCGTGTTGTTGAGTCTTCATAAGATTGGGATCAAGTGCAGGGATGAGAAAATTTAATTTTCGGTTTGCTGACGGTTTTGTTAGCAAAGCGAAAGGTTTTGAGTCGAGAGAAGAAGCGGTTACCTCTACGGCGCGTTTCTGGCTTCAGCATCATCGACAAACATCATCGATAATTAGGCGTATGAAAGCACGAAGGGGCAGACCGGTCAAGACACGAAGATTTTCCGGTTCGTTCATCTTCTTCAGCGCCTCGGTGACCTCATCGGTAGCTGGATATTAATGTAGCCGGAGGGTGCGTCGACACTACCGGTGTACTCGCACATATGGGAAGCTGTTGGGAGAGGCGGTATGCTCCATGATATCCAACAATAGCATAAAGGTCGTTCGATTAACCGTTAGCCATGAAGGCTACGAGCTTGGAGAGTTGAGGCGCATATTTACTTCTCTCACGGCATAACCTTTGTGGAAAGGATGTGTGTTCTTTGAGTCGCTCGAGACGAAAACCAGGCAAAGTTCTCGTTGGCGGTGAAGTATCTTTGCAATAAAACCATGTTTGATTCCATTCCTTGGGGTGGCTGTGAGTTTAACATGAGGATAAGTGACCTCCTTTCTTTACGGTATGCGCCACCTAATTCCGTGTTAGGCCCGTTAGTGAATTCTGTGCGGCGGTTTATATGGAGCGATCTCTAAACAGCTCCTTTGTGGTTCTTCTGAAAGTATGCCTCACGAGCACTTGGAAGTTGCAGATATTAGTATGAGTGGGGCCTATGTCTTGTGGGCGGAGTTGAAAATTTGCTAGCACATCTCGATAAAATTTTGGCAGGCGGATTGAAGCCGGGCTAGGTGATCTGCGAAAACTACCTCTCTCCTTCACGAGGGGTGGGTGGACATTCTTTGCCGAGGACCCTCTAATGGATGTTATTTTCTTGGCTAAAAGCCCGGTCGAGGACCAGTTGTTTAATTGAGTCTCGGTGACAGGGAAGGCCCAGTTGCACTCATACACTTGTTTGGCCATCTACAAAATATATAAATCTGGTTCAAAAATATATGGCGGGATAAAAAAGAAGCTGGTGTACAATGCTAAGCGGAGTTTTGCTCTGAAGTGCAGGCGGTTCAACAAGGGGCTAATGGTGTGTACCGGCTCATCTAATTTTTCTATGTTAAGTTAAACAGCTTTGGTCTAAAGTCTAAATATTGAAAGCAATTAAGGTGGTGAGCGGCTAAGTGTCTGAGAAACAGGTTTATGATTTTTTCTAGCGAAGGATCGGCCTGGATCGAGAAAATAAAAATATTCAAAAAAGGAAGGCAATGAGCGGTATTGATGCAATGAGCGGAGATGGTGCACTAGACCCTTGGATGCCTTGCGAGACTACGGTAGACATAAAAGTTATTGCTAATCAAGCGCCAAAGTATCACGAGATATACTCAAAATCTGCTATAAGAACAAGTTCATGGAGTACAGCAAGGGCGAAACCCTAGAATGGATCTAGGTCGAAAGGGCGAGGACCTACCTCGGTCAAGCCGAAGGAATCTGCGTTTTCTACGGGTGTGTTCAGGTCGATCACGGCCCAAGGCGGTCTGAAGGTCGGCGGCAATGGCGAGACTCTGAGGCCATGACGAAAAGAAGGAAGCGAAAGGGGCGAAGGAAGAAGGATGACCCTTGGCCTATTTATAAGGCAGGATCCACCGTAGCCGAACACGAGAATCAAGGCAAGTAACCCTAGAGGCGGGCGAGTCGCCTCGATTATTGCGGATCTATAAAACAAAGAAGATATCGCGGATGCTATCTTTACGAGACGTCGGACGGTTTACAACATCGGAGAAAGTGACATCATGGCGGTTCAATGATTTCAAGAAGGTATTGAAGATGGTTTTTTTCAAGGATTGGCGTGAACTGTTCAAATCAATGGGGCTAATGTTGGGGATGTTACTCTGGCGTAAACCGGCCTATTTGGCGGGTTAACTTCATCGATGATTCAATAGTGGAAAAGCCCAGGGCATGGTGTAAGGCCCCAAGGCCTGTAGTGAGTTCGAACACCGTGGCAGTAAACCAGCTGATGTATAACTTGTATTGTAAGTTAGGAATAGAGAAAACCAACAGGACACGAATATGAACGGAGGTTGGGACTCTCTGAGCGACAGGCGTCACCCGTGTATATAAAGGGGCGACCGAGGCGGTTCAAAGACAGAACAACAACAACTCGAGGCCTAAGCTGACTGTTTGCTCCTAGTCATCGAGACCACATCAATCCATCACAAACTAGGCGAGGCTTTTACCTTCGCCGAAGGGGCGAACTAGTATAACTCTCATGTCTTTGCGTCCGCTTTAACCCCTCTAAGTTAACGTAGCGATGGCTCCGTGACTAAGTCCTTTCATAAGGACATGCAGCCGTGACAAAACCACGACACATAGTAAACCAATGCATAGTATAAGGTTTCTTGCAATTTTTCGTGTTGGAAATATAGAGAGGTGGAGATATAGTTCCTCTCTCATAATAATTGAAAGTAGGAGCAGCAAGCACATGCATATTATATCTATCAAAATCATCATGTACAGCGGTAAAAGAAACCCATCAATATAATCCTTAATAAGTGCAAACTTCTCGATATAGTGTAGTCGGAGAATTCAAAAGGTAATAGGACTATCATGCGTGGGTGCAATAGCAACAATTTCATGTTTAACATAAGGAACTATGCAAGTTCATCTCCATAAGCATATTTCATATTGGCATCGGGCCACAAGCATAGCAAGCATCATCAAAAGGGATATTTCAAGAGAATCAATGGGATCATATGATCATCATAGCAATCATCCTTGAGTAAGCAGAAGGAAATTAAGTAATGTATGAGTTGGAGGTTACTCTCATTAGAAGGTGAGCGGGGTGATCAATCCGCTCTTCCTCCTTTTGTTCTTAGCTCTTCTCCTCATCTTTTCATCCAATGAGCTCACGTTTCATCAACTTCTTCTTCCATAGATTCTGCCAAAATATTAGTCTCTTCTTGGACAGCGGAAACTTTCTTAATAAGTGCATTAATTTCGTAATTGTATTCATAATTCTCATAGCAATATCGAGGATAGCTAAATTTTCAGATCTATAAATAGCATCATCAAAATCTTCAAACTCTTTACACATAGATTCAATTTCATAAGCACCCATAAAAGCAACAAATTATTCTATTTGTTCCACATCATAGTAATCATATATACCATTAGCATAAGAAGCTAAGGTTTTATTATCATTAAATTTGTAGAGGCGTTGCATAAAATAAAAATTCCTACGTTCACCAAGATCCATCTATGAGTTCATCTAGCATAGCAGGTAGAGATGCATCTACATACCCTTTGTAGATCGCGTGCGGAAGCGTTCAAGAGAAGCGGGTTGAGGAGTCGTTCTCGTCGTGATCCAAATCACGGAGATCCTAGCGCCGAGCGGATGGCACCTCCGCATTCAACACATGCGGTCAGCGTGGCGTCTCCTCCGTCTTGATCAAGCAAGGGAGGAGAGGTTGATGAAGATCAGCAGCTTGACGGCGTGGTGGTGGATCTGCGATCTCCGTGAGGCTTAGCCAAGCAAGCTGGGGAGGAGGAAGGGTGTGGCAGGGAGAGCAAGTGCAAGGATGGCTGCCTCCTCCCCTCTATATAGGGTCCCCAGGCGGCCCTAGGAGATGGGATCTCCTAGGGGCGGCGGCAAGGGGTGGAGTGCCCCCAAGGCAGAGTGGGCGCCCCTCCCTGGGGTTCCCAACCCTAGGCGCGAGAGGGGGCCCGAGCGCACCAGCCACAGGGGCTGGTTCCCTCCCACTTCAGCCCATGGGGCCCTCCGGGATAGGTGGCCCCACCGGTGGACCCGGGACCCTTAGGTGGTCCGTACAAAGCCGGTGACCGAAACTTTCCGATGGCGAAACAACACTTCCTATATATAATTCTTTACCTCGGACCATTAGGAACTCCTCGTGGCGTCAGGGATCTCATCAGGGACTCGAACAACTTTCGGTTTGCTGCATACTCATATTCATACAACCCTAGCGTCCTTTGAACCTTAAGTGTGTGACCCTCGGAGTTGGGAGACATCTGACATGACGAGAGCGGCACTCAGTCAATAACCAACAGCGGGATCTGGATACCCATGTTGGCTCCCATACTCTCGATGATCTCATTGGATGAACCACGATGTCGAGGATTCAAGCAACCCGTATACTATTCCCTTTGTCGGACGGTATGTTACGCGAGATTGATCGTCGGCATCCCAATACCTCGTTCAATCTGTTACGGCAAGTCACTTTACTCGTACGTAATGCATGATCCTGTGACCAAACACTTGGTCACTTTGAGCTCGTATGATGATGCACTATCGAGTGGGCGGTGATACCTCTCCGTGTCTGGGGTGACAAATCCGATCTCGATCCGTGTCAACGCCGGACACTTTCGAGATACCTGTAGTGTACCTTTATAGTCACCCGATTCGTTGTGGCGTTGGTACACCAAAGCACTCACGGTATCTGGAGTTACGATCTCATGGTCCAAGGAAAAGATACTTGACATTGGAAAAGCTCTAGCAAAAGCGAACTACGATCTTGTGCTATGCTTAGGATTGGGTCTTGTCCATCACATCATTCTCCTGATGTGATCCGTTATCAATGACATCCAATGTCCATAGTCGAAACCATGACTATTCTATCGATCAACGAGCTAGTCAACTAGAGGCTCACTAGGGACATGTTGTGGTCTATGTATTCACACGTGTATTATGATTTCCGGATAATACAATTATAGATGAAGAAAAGACAATTATCACGAACAAGGAAATATAATAATAATCCTTTTATTATTGCCTCTAGGGCATATTTCCAACGATCTCCACTTGCACTAAAGTCATAATCTAGTTACATTGTGATGAATCGAACACCCATAGAGTTACGGTGTTGATCATGTTTTGCTTTCATGGAAGAGGTTTAGTCAGCGGAGTCTGCGACATTGATCCGTATGCACTTTGCAAATTTCTATGTCTCCATCTTGAACATTTTCACGAATGGAGTTGAGCGGCAGCTTGATGTGCCTGTCTTCTTGTGAAACTGGGCTCCTTGGCAAGTGCAATAGCTCGGTGTTGTCCGAGAAGAGTTTGATCGGCCCCAGCATTGGGTATGACTCCTAGGTCGGTGATGAACTCCTTCACCCAAATTGCTTCATCGCTGCCTCCAGGCTGCCATGTACTCCGCTTCACCGTAGATCCGCCACGGCGCTCGCTTGCAGCTGCACCAGCTTCACTCCACCATTCAACATATACATTATCCGGTTTGTGACTTAGAGTCATCGGATCGTGTCGAAGCTAAGCGTCGGCGTAAACCTTCTGACGAGCTCTTCGTCACCTCCATAAACGAAACATGTCCTTAGTCCTTTTAGGTGCCAGGGATATTCTTGACGATGTCAGGTGTTCCTTGCGGGATTACTTTGGTACCTTCCTACAAACTTCGGCAAGGTTCACATCAGTATGGTACCAGCATGGCATACATAATAGATCCTATGGCTGAGGCATAGGGATGACGATCATCTCTTCTATATCTTCTTGTGGTGGGACATTGAGCGAGCTCAATTTCACCTTATATGTACAGGCAGAACCCTTTCTTGGACTGATCCATTTTGAACTTCTTCAATATCTTATCAAGGTATGTGCTGTGAAAAGACCTATAGGCGTCTCGATCTATCTCTATAGATCTTGATGCCTAATATATAACCTTCTCCAAGGTCCTTCATTGAAAACTCTTATTCAAGTAGGCCTTAATGCTGTCCAAAGTTCTATATCATTTCCCATCAAAGTATGTCATCTACATATAATATGAAATGCTCTGAGCTCCCTCACTTTCTTGTAAGCGAGGCTTCTCCATAAGTGCATAAACCGCCCTTTGAACATCTCATCAAAGAGAATGTTCCAACTCGAGATGCTTGCACCAGCCCATAAATGGATCGCTGGAGCTTGCATACCTTGTTAGCATTCTTAGGGTCGACAAAACCTTCGGCTGCATCATATACAGTTCTTCCTTAAGATAGCCGTTAAGGAATGCCGTTTGGCGTCCATTTGCCATATCTCATAATCATAGTATCGGCAATTGCTAACATGATTGAGAACTTCACTTAGCTGCGGGAGAGAAAGTCTCATCGTAGTCAACCCCTTGAACTTGCCGATAACCTTTAGCGACAAGTCGAGCTTTATAGATGGTGACATTACCATCTGCGTCCGTCTTCTTCTTAAAGATCCATTTGTTTTCTATTTCATGCCGATCATGAACGAAATCGAAGTCCATACTTTGTTTTCATACATGGATCCTATCTCGGATTGCATGGCTTCAAGCCATTTGGAATCTGGGCTCGCCATCACTTCTTCATAGTTGAAGGTTCACGTTGTCTAACAACATGATTTCGGGCAGGGTTGCCATACCACTCTGGTGTGGGCGTGTCCTTGTGGACCTACAGTTCAGTAGCAACTGATCGAGAAGTACCTTGATCATCATCATTAATTTCCTCTCCGGTGGGTGTAGGCACCACAGGAACATTTTCTGACTGCACTACTTTCGGTTCAAGAGGTAGTACTTCATCGAGTTCTACTTTCCTCCACTTACTCCTTTGAGAGAAACTCTTTTCGAAGGATTAGTTCTTGCAACAAAGATCTTGCCTTCGGATCTAAGGTAGAAGGTATACCCAATGGTTTCCTTAGGGTATCCTATGAAGGCGCATTTTTCGACTTGGGTTCGAGCTTTTGAGTTGAAGTTTCTTGACATAAGCCGCATCCCCAAACTTTTAGAAATGAGACAGCTTAGGTTTCTTCCCAAACCATAATTCATACGGTGTCGTCTTGTGGATTTAGATGGTGCCCTATTTAAAGTGAATGTAGTTGTCTCTAGGCGTATCCCCAAAATGATAGCGGCAAATCGGTGAAGACATCATAGATGCACCATATCAATAGAGTGCGATTACGATGTTCGGACACACCGTTCTGAGGTGTTCGGCGGCGTGAGTTGTGAAACGATTCCACATTTCCTTAAGTGTGTACCAAATTAAACTTAAATATTCTCCTCCGATCTGATCGTAAGAACTTTATTTTCGGTCCGTTGATTCTCTACCTCATTCTGAAATTCCTTGAACTTTTCAAAGGTCTTAGACTTGTGTTTCATCAAGTAGACATACCCATATCTACTCAAGTCATGGTGAGGTGAGAACATAACGATATCCTCCATGAGCCTCAACGCTCATTGGACCGCACATCGGTATGTATGATTTCCAATAAGTTGGTTGCTCGCTCCATTGTTAGAGAGCGGAAAGTCATGAAAAGGAAATATAGATCCCGTTTGCCTTCAGTTTTTGAGGGAAGAGACCTCTTCAACACCCCAGGAGCAGGGACCAGTAATCCGCCGGTGGTAAACCGGGCGGAAGCACCTGGGACGGGCATGCCGGTTCAGCCCCGCGTAATAGATCTACCTCGCCATCATACCGGCACGCCTCAGGCTGTGCAAACACCTCCAGGTCACTACTCCAACCCGATGGATAACCTTGTTGCGGCTGCGGCACGGTTGGAGGCGATTCCAATTGAGGGCGATTCACCACAGGCGGTGGAGACGCGCCGGGTCAAGGAACTCCTTAGGACAGCTCTGGTCCAACAGGAAGCGTATTCGTACAACCGCGATCGGATCCACTCTACCCCCCGCCCAAGACGGAGCTATAGAAGGCGCGTGGCTGAACCGGCCGTATCAAGTAATGCACGGCGCGGTGCGCCCCGTGGCAACAACCCGGCGGGTGGTTTCGACAACACTCAGGAGGTGGTGGACCGGGCCCGAGCACGTAGGGAGGCCGAGTTAGCAGCACAGCATCAGGATTATCAGCTTACGCCGGTTCCTCCGACCATCTTTGAGCCTCGGGTTACCTCCAGCTCTTTGGGGGTGCCTTGCCTCATCCCCGCTTTACGCAATGTACGCTTGCCTAAGGATTTCAAGGGGCCGCGCAAGGTGCCGAATTATACCGCCGATTTGGCTCCACAAGCATGGATAGAGAGTTATGAGATGGCCATGGAGATGCTAGATGTGGATGAAGCCGCGTGTGCAAAGTACTTCACCATGATGCTCGAAGGCACGGCCCGTACTTGGTTGAAAAACTTGCCACCCAATTCCATCAGTTCGTGGGCCCAGTTACGGGCCCGATTCATTCAGAATTTCAAAGATACCTGTAAGCAGCCCATGTTTGTGGTGGACTTGGCGGCTTGTGTCCAGGCTGATGGGGAATCAACAACCCATTGGGTACGCCGCGTTTCGGAAGTCTTACATTCTTCAGACCGGATCAACGCTGATTCCGCGATCTTGACCCTAGAGGGCAACTGCCGATTTAAACCTTTAAAGTTGAAGCTGGGACGCATGAAGCGGTTTTGCAATGACATGGGCACTCTCATGGGCGTTTTAGTGAAGTAAGCTGATTCTGATAGTACCAATGATCCCGAGTCTGATGATGATGATGAGACAGGGAAGGGAAAGAAGAACAGCAACTCCAGAGGCCAGCAGCATCACTCGGCAGGTAATGGTGGAGGTAAGCGTAAAGCGAACGGCAACATGGACTTCGTAGCCAACACCAACACGCAGGACAAGGGCCAGGGCCGCAAGGGTAAACAGCCGAATCGAGGTGGTGCGCCTAATCCCAATCTGGACCGATTGAACTATCTGTTGAATCAACCCTGTCCGAAGCATGGGACGAAGGAGGCGCCAGCAAACCACCTCTAGAAGGATTGTTACATTATGCAGGAGTTCAAAAGTTCTAATGCTTTCCGGTATGATCAAGGTTCCGGCGGTGGTTCGAGGTCCGCCCGGTTACGGTGGAGGAAATTCGGTCCAGGTTTAATGGTAATCCGGCGGACATAACAATCGAAACAATCGGAACAACCAAGGTGGTTACAATCAGCGGCAGAGCAGCAGATCGGGTTATCGAGCAACCCAAAGCGGTTGAATGGTGGGCGTACCACGTCTTCACCACCAGCTTAGACAAGCGAGACCGGAAGCTTGAGCGGGCGATCAACGTTGTTGAACCGCCGTGCCTCATTACCTCGCTGGTCGAGCAGCCCATCGTGTGGAGTAGAGAGGATCATCCTCCCGGGTTGACAATCCGGATCAGCTAGCCACGTGGTGGCACCTCGGTGGGAGGTTACAAGTTCACCAAGGTGCTTATGGACGGGGAGCAGCATCAACATCCTGTACTACTGAGACCTTCCGTCGTATGGGGTTAACAGATAAACATCTCAAACCGTCCCAATACAAGTGTTCCATGGTGTGGTGCCCGGAAAGTCAGCATATCCGGTTGGTAAAATAGCTCGAGGTGGCATTCGGGATGAACATGACTCGGATCGAAACATTGACGTTTGAAGTGGTGAAAATTCAAAGTCCTTATCACGCCTGTTTGGGCGGCGGCTTATGCCAAGTTCATGGCACGACCTTGTTATATCTATTTGCAGCTCAAGATGCCGGGTCACAAGGGGCGATAACGGTTCATGGGAGCCGCAAGATCGCTGGAGTGTGAGGAAGGTGATGCGGCTTACGCAGAGTCGGTTTGTGCCACCAAGAGCTGAAGTACTATAAGGATAATGTTGATCCGGCGGACATGACTCCGTTGAAGAAGCCAACTACAGAGCACGATCCGGCCCTGAAGTTTAAACCGGCAGCTGAGACTAAACTTGTTGACTTCGTACCTGGCGATTCGTCCAAGCAGTTCATCATCAGTGCCAACTTGGATCCTAAATAGGAAAGCGCGCTCATCGAGTTCATCCGTGACAACCGGGACATTTTTGCATGGAAGCCTTCTGACATGCCAGGTGTACCGAGGGAGCTCGCTGAGCACACTCTTAATGTTGATCCCAAGTATAAACTGGTAAAACAGTTTCTCCGCCGGTTTAACGAGGAGAGGCGTAAGGCCATCGGAGCGGAGGTTGCCAGGCTCTTAGCAGCAGGTTTTATCGTTGAAGTTTTCCATCCAGAGTGGCTTGCTAATCCGGTGTTGGTCCTTAAGAAAAACGGCACTTGGCGCATGTGTGTGGATTACAGATCTTAACAAGGCTTGTCCAGCAGATCCTTTGCCCTCCCGCATTGACCAGATTATTGATGCCACTACGGGTTGTGGCGTTTGAGCTTTTGGATGCATATTCTGGATATCATCGAGATCAAGATGGCGGTTAAGGACCAGGAGAAGACAACATTTATCACTCCCTTTGGAGCCTTACGCTATGTGTCTATGCCTTTTGGGCTCAAGAGCGCCCAAGCAACTTATCGGCGTATGTCTGAAATTGCTTGCATGAACAGATCGGCCGTAATGTGCATGCTTATGTGGATGATATTGTGGTTAAGTCAAGGAAGAAGGAAACACTGATTGATGATTTGAAAGAAACCTTTGACAACCTGCGGGTTTACAAAATGATGCTTAACCCGCCAAATCGTTTTGGTGTTCCGCGAGCAAGTTATTGGGTTTTCTTGTGTCCAACGAGGGGATTGAAGCTAATCCGGAGAAGATTACAGCTATCACCTCCTGGCTAAACCAAAGTGTATTAATGATGTCCAGCGTTTGGCGGGCGGATTGCCGTCTTGAGCGGTTTATCACCGCCTCGGAGAAAGGCCATCCTTTGTACCGAGATCTTCAAGAAGACAGATCAGTTTATGCAGAGTCCAGCCGCGATGAAGCATTGGAGGACTTAAAGCGGTAATTGGCCAACCCGCCTGTACTCGCCGCCCCCATTGACAAGGAGCCGCTTCTGCTATATGTCGCTGCTAACGCCAGGGCAGTTAGCGTGGCCATTGTGGTAGAGCGAAAGGAGGCAGGGAAGGAGCATCCGGTTCAACGTCCGGTTTATTATATCAGCGAGGTGCTTATTGAGTCTAAACAGAGATATCCGCATTGGCAGAAGCTGGTGTATGGAGTTTTTATGGAAAGCCGGAAGCTGAAGAAGTATTTTCAAGGGCATCCCATCACGGTGGTCAGTTCAGTTCCCTTAGGTGATATCATCTGAACCGAGAGGCGATCGCGGATTGCCAAGTGGGCTATAGAGCTTGGGCATACGGTTTGAAGTATGTACCTCGGACGGCAAAGTGAAGTCCCAAGCGCTTGTGATTTCATTAATGATTGGACAGAGTTGCAAGCGCCTGAAGAAAGGCCGGATCATACCTATTGGACAATCCATTTTGACGGATCCAGGCAGTTGGAGGGCTCGGGGGCTGGAGTCGTATTAACTTCCCCACGAGGTGACAAGTTTTGTTACGTTCTCCGCTTAATGTTCCCTTGTACTAACAATGCAGCTGAGTATGAAGCCTTGCTCCATGGTCTTCGGATGGCTAAGGAGATGAACCTAAGCCGGGTTAAGTGCTTCGGTGACTCGGACCTAGTGGCTCAATAGGTGTCCGGCACTTGGGATTCCAAGGACCCACTCATGGCTGCATATCGTCGTGAGGTGGATGTTGTTGCAGGTCATTTCAAAGGCTATCAGGTGGACCATGTGGATCGTCGGAAGAACGGCGGCGGACGCTTTGAGCAGTTGGGCTCCCAACGCAAACCGTCCTGCCTAATGTTTTTCTCGACGTGCTGCATAATCCGTCACCAAGCTCCTGATGAAGCGGATTTGGCTATTCCTGATCCGGAGGCTCGATTATTGGCAGCCCTGCATGTCATTCCGGATTGGGCGCTCCCTTATCCGGGCGACATGAACCGGGCGAAGTTACGGAAGATGAGATGTTGGCCCGCAGATAGTTCGGCGGTCTAAGTCTATGACCATTGTCAATGGCGAGTTGCATCATTGCGAAGGTGTCGAGGCGTTTCAACGCTGTGTGTCCCCGAGGAAGGCTGTGAAATATTGCGTGAGATCCACGAAGGAGATTGTGGTCATCACGCGGTTCAAAATCCTTGGTGGCTAAGGCGTTCCACGGTTTTTATTGGTTGACTGCCCATGCCGATGCGTAAGATCTGGTCGACGATGTGATGGTTGCCAAAAGTTTTCGAGACATGCTCATGTACCGCCCAAGAATTGAGGATGATTCCAATTACTTGGCGTTTGCGACTTGGGGCTGGATATGGTTGGACCTTTCAAGCGGTCCAAGGACAAAAGACACACCTATTGGTGGCGGTTGACAAATTTACAAAGTGGGTAGAGGCGTAACCTGTTAGCAAGTGTGATGCGGCCACGGCGGTTCAGTTCATCAAAAAGGTGATTTTCCGGTTTGGTTTTCCACACAGTATCATTATAGATAATGGTACCAATTTGTCCAAAGGTGCCATGAAGGAGTTCTGCGAACGGGAGCACATCGCTTGACGCTTTCTTGATAGCTCACCCACAGTCCAATGGTCAAGCGGAAAGAGCCAATCAAGAGATCCCGAGAGGCATCAAACCCGGCTTATGGTCCCTTTGCAGAGGACGCCGGGTTGTTGGGTAGAAGAGCTACCGTCTGTGTTATGGAGTATAAATACTACACCTAACAGATCCACGGGATACACGCCGTTCTTTATGGTTTATGGAGCGGAGGCGGTTCTCCCCAGCGACATCCGTCATGACTCACCTCGTGTGGCAGCCTATGTCGAAACGGATAATGAGACAGCACGACAGGACGCTTTGGATCGGCTGGATGAAGAGCGAGACATAGCAGCTGCTCGCTCGGCGATTTACCAGCAGGATCTTCGTCGTTATCATAGTCGTCGGGTCAGGACCAGAACCTTTCAAGAAGGAGATTTGGTGCTTCGGCTCATCCAAGACCAGACAGACATGCACAAGCTATCCCCGCCTTGGGAGGGACCTTTTGTGGTCAGCAAGAATCTGCACAACGGGTCGTACTATCTGATCGATGTTCGAGAGCATAAAGACTCACGCACGTCAGAAGAGGAGACCAACAGGCCGTGGAACATAGCTCATCTTCGGCCCTATTATACATGAGCCATCAGCTCTACTTATGTACATATTATGACAGTGTATATATTATGAATAAACCAATAAACTGGAGCCTCGGCTAAAGCGGGGTATCCGTTCTGTTACATCATGCGTGGTTACATGGAGTTGTTCTGTCTTAAAGCGGCCTCCGGTTTACCCCTTGAGTTTGCTTTTCAAAAGCTTTGTGATATCACTTGGGGGCTTGGTCGTATCCGAACCAATGCAACACCTTTTGATAGGCGAAAGCCACCAGATCACTTGGGGACATGGTCAAGTCTAAACCAGTCACGCTTCTTGATCGGCCTAAGGCTATAGAGTCACTTGGGGGCTTGGTCGAACCCGAACCATTGCCACGCCACTTGATCGGCACAATGCCACGGTTTCAGTTGGGGGCCTGGCTGACTTGAACCATAGCTACACCTTATTGGGAGCTTGGTCGTGTCCGACCATGGTAACACCATCTGATCGGCTCAGTAAAGCCTCCTTTTTGCAAAACGGTTTTATCATTGCCTTTGCTTCCGTATTTTTCCATCACTGTTATTTAATTTTGGTTGCGTTTTCTTAAACCGGCAACATTGTTAAACCGTTTTTCAAACCTATCAGTTGATGGAATTCGGTCAAATTCTGAAGCCGGCGATAATTTCACCGGTTTGATGTTTTTACTGTTAACGTCCGATTATGGAGTAACAGGGGGGCTTCTATGACCCGGCACAGTTTACATGGTAAATCGGCAGTATAAATGGCAGGAGCTGTTTTCTCCTTTGACGGTAAGGGTTTATCCAACCTCCGCTTCAAGATTGGCTAAGCCAACCCTATGCCCAGCAATGGCAGGTATTTGATATCATAAATTTTGGTTATATGCCCTAAATATTCCATTATATGAATACATGAATATCACAAATCAGGTGGCGGTATAAACCGCCGTGGCGGTTTAAGATTTTGTTGCTGCAGGCAATATAAGATGAAAAGTTTTGATCATTCAAGCAAGAGTATCAGCACCCATGCACTAAGGCATGTTCAAAGCAAGAGTGTTGGCTATCCTATTACAAGGCAACATGGTGCCCAAATAAGATCATTGTTTCTGGACGGAATGTAATAAAGCAGCTCTTCAAACCGGCTTCTGGTTCATTCTTGTTCGCTGCCCCGGTTTGATGGTTGTGGATCGTCCTGCGCCGCTTCAGCCTCTTCGTCTCTACCCAGCTGCTAGAAATCAACAGTGGTCCAGTCGATTCCCATTGAAGCTTGAAAGACAGCCTCTTCATGGATCAGGGAAGTTGGGTCAATATCAGGAGCATAAGTATGCTTACGGATTGGAGGGATCAGGTTCTCCGCTTCAGGATAGGGGCAGCCACTAAAGTTACGATCATCATCTTGAGCTTGATAATGCGACAAGTTGGCTTCTTCAGCTAATTGGCAAGCCAAAGGGCGCACGGCCCAGTTTATTGCTCTCAAGTCGTCTTCGTTGAATTCTGAGCCGTCTTCCTTCAGACTGGGATAGCCCTGAGCCGCTTCAATGGGATCGAAATCAGGCACCCATGCTTTGGCCCGGATTAAGGCGTTGATGGCGCCGGTTCGTGCAGCAGATTTCTTGAGCTCTTCAATCCCGGCGGGAAGGATGGACAACCTCTTAAGGGTATCCTGAATTAAGGAAGGCGTCGGATTGTTATGAGATGCGGTGGAAATGATCCGCTGCGCTCCGGTATACAGTTGCTCTATTAAGGTATAGGCAGCCTTCAATTTTTTCCGGACATCTGACCCCAAGTGACCAATGCGTGTGCCTACAGCATTGCAAGAGAAATTACAAACCGGACTTATCATAAGAAAGGTCAAGATTATCATAGAAACCAGAGGAAACTTACCGAAGATGGCAGCAGTCATGGAATGCACTTGCCGCTTCACGCTGGTCAGCTCGTCTACCATCGGTTTAAGGGCAGCCTCAGCATTTTCAACCTTTTTGGTCAAAGCGTCCTTTTCAGTATCCCAGCCGGCCCGGTCAGACTTGAACCACTCCTTGAGTTGCTCCATAGTAGTTAAAGCGGTTTTCAGCTCATCCTTGGCCTTGGAGTTTTCTGATTGTTGAGATTTCAGATTTTCCTGGAGGTCCTGGATTTGTGAGGCTTGTTGACGTATCTCACTCTACAACAAGGAAGCATGTTACATATCGTCATTTCAAGTCCCTAGTGCATAACCTGTTATACACTTGGCACTTGGGGGCTAATGCATATTTAATCTTCATCTGTTAGCGCAATCACAAAGTCCCAAGCTCAATACAAATATTCAACTTGGCACTTGGGGGCTAATGGCTATTTATTCAAACATGTACGGATGTGGCGATATAAAGTACAGTCCCGGTTTAACTAGGCTAGGTTGAACCGGCTCTGGGGGGCTACATCAGCGGATTCTGAAGCATAGAGTCCCGGTTTAACTATGCTAAGTTGAACCGGCCCTTGGGGCCTAGGAGAGTTAACAAAAATGGAAATATTCAGGCAAGGAAGAGAACATGGAGGTTACCTCGAGTTTCTCCTTCATCATTTTCACCAGGCCAGCTTCATAGTCACGGCTGGTATACAGCCGGTTCAAGTAGCCGGAGTGAAGGTCTTGAGGGTTCAGAGCGGCATAAGTGGCCAGATCAACATCCCACTTGCCCTTGCTCATAGTGGCAAACTCCTCCTTGGCAGAATGTTTAGATAAGGCAACTGGATTGCCCGGTTCACTGTGGCCAAATCCAGTAATTACGACGTCGTCATCCTTGGAGCTACCGGTTTGACCAGGAACCGTCGGTTGGTCAGTAGGCGGGAATGGACTGGTGGATTTCTCAATCCGGGTTGGGCTTCTAGGTTGATCAGCAGGAAGGGCGGTGTCAGTAGGCCTTTCTTCAGTAACAAGATCGTCATTTTGCTGTGGCGGATCATTGGGTGTGTCTTCACAGTTATCCGGTTCAAGGTTTGGGGTGCTCCCCGGTTCACGAGCAGTTTCTTCGTCGGCCGCTTTGCCCAGACGAGCCTTTTTGCTCGGTCTAGGCTTGGCCCCGAAAAAGCACAACAAGAGTTAAATACGGCATATACAACACAGTGATGCTGAAGAAGGAATATGAAAAGTATGACTTACCCAAGCACCGTTTTTAGTGGCGGCAGCTGAGTGGCTGATGATTCGCCAGATGAAGAGTGGGAAGTGACCTGATAATCAGAATCAGACGTATTAAGGGGTTGACGAAACCAGCCTGCTTTAGGAGGAGCACTGACAAGCAAATTAGAGACCTCTGAACGGTGTTTCCGAACCGGACTGTTTGGTAAACCGGTGGAGGTAACTACTCGGCATTGTGCCGAGTTGTGCGGCGAGCTTCGTGTTGTTGAGTCTTCATAAGAAATTGGGGATCCAAGTAAGCAAGGGGATGAGAAAATTTAATTTTCCGGTTTGCCTGACGGTTTGTTAGCAAAGGCAAAGGGTTTGAGTCAGAGGAGAGAACGGTTACCTCTACGGCATCAGCGTTACTGGCTTCAGCATCATCCTGACAAACATCATCAGTAATTAGGCGTATGAAAGCACAGAAGGGGAGCAGACCGGTCCGGGCACAGAGATTTTCCGGTTCGTTCAGCATCTTCTTCACTGCCTCGGTGACCTCGTCATCGGTAAGCTGGATGTTAATGTGTCGGAGGGGGTCGTCGACACTACCAGTGTACTCGCACATTAAACCGGAGCGCTGGAGAGGGGCAGTATGCTCCATGATATCCAACAGCGCAAGGGTCAATTCCGTTAAACCGTTAGCCATGAAGGCTCGAGCTTGGAGAGTTGAGGCGCATATTTACTTCTCTCACGGCACTTAACCTTTGTGGAAAGGGATGTGTGTTGTTGAGTCGCTCGGGACGAAAACCGTGCAAGGGATTCTCGTTGGCGGTGAAGTATCTTTGCAATAAAACCATGTTTGATTCCATTCCTTGGGGTGGCTGTGCAGTTTAACATGAGGATAAGTGACCTCCTTTCTTTTCTGAATCGCCACGCCACCTAATTCCGTGTTAGGCCCGTTAGTGAATTACATGCGGCGGTTTATATGGAAGCGATCTCTAAACAGCTCCACTGTGGGTTCTTCCCAAAGTATGCCTCACAGAGCACTTGGAAGTTGCGAATATTGGTATGTAATTGGGGCCTATGTCTTGTGGACGGAGTTGAAAATTTGCTAGCACATCTCGATAAAATTTTGAGCCGGCGGATTGAAGCCCGGGCTAGGTGATCTCTGAAAACTACAACCTCTCCTTCCCGAGGGGTGGGTGGACATTCTTTGCCAGGACCCTCTAATGGATGTTATTTTCTTGGCTAAAGCGCCCGGTCAGACCAGGTTGTTTAATTGAGTCTCAGTGACACGGGAAGGAGCCCAGTTGCACTCATACACTTGTTTGGCCATCTACAAAATATATAAATCTGGTTCAAAGAAATATGGCGGGATAAAAAGAGAACTGGTGTACAATGCTAAGCCGGAGTTTTTGCTACAGAAATTCTGGCGGTTCAACAAGAGGGCTAATGGTGTGTACCGGCTCATCTAATTTTTTCTATGTTAAGTTAAACCGCCTGGTCTAAGGTCTAAATATTGAAAGCAATTAAGGTGGTGAACGGCTAAGTATGCAGAAACAGGTTTACATAAGTTTTTCTACAACGAAGGATCGGCGCTTGATCGTAAAAATAAGAAAATATTCAAAAAGGAAGACAATGAGCAGTATTGATGCAATGAGCGTAGATGGTGCACTAGACCCTTGGATGCACGCACGAGACTACAAAGCGAGCATAAAAGTTATTGCTAATCAAGCGCAAAAGTATCACAGATATACTCAAGAATCTGCTATAAGAACAAGTTCATGGAGTACAGCAGGACGGAAACCCTAGAATGGATCTAGGTCAAAAGGAACCGAGGACCTACCTCAGTCAAGGAGAGGCGAAGGAATCTGCGTTTTCTCTGGTGTGTTCAGGTCGATGCAGCGGCCCAAGACGGTGCAGAGGTCGACGGCGGCGGCGGAGCTCTGAGGCCAGCGACGCGAAGAAGACGAAGAGAAAGGGGACGAAGGGAAGAGAAGGGATGACCCTTCGGGCCTATTTATAAGGCAGGATCCCTGTGTCAGGCACGGGAATCAAGGAACCGTAACCCTAGAGAGCGGAGCGGTCGCCTCGATTATTGCGGATCTATTAAAACAAAGAAGATATCGCGGATGCTATCTTTCTGAGGACGTCAGACCGGTTTACAACATCGGAGAAAGTGACATCATGGCGGTTCAATGATTTCAAGAAGGTATTGAAGATAAAGGTTTTTTCTCAAGGATTGACGTGAACCTGTTCAAATCAATCTGGGGCCTAATGTTGGGGATGTTACTACTGGGCGTAAACCGGCCTATTTGGGCCGGGTTAACTTCATCAGTAGTTCAATAGTGGAAAAGCCCAAGAGGCATGAGTGTAAGGCCCCAAGGCCATGTAGTCGATTCGAACACATGGCCGTAAACCAGCCTGATGTATAACTTGTATTGTAAGTTAGAATAGAGAGAAACCAACCGGACACGAATATGAACCGGAGGTTGGGACTCTCGAGCCGACAGGCGTCACCCGTGTATATAAGGGGACGACCGGGGCGTGTTCAAGGGACAGAACAACAACAACTCGAGGCCTAGGCGGCTGTTTGCTCCCTAGTCATCGAGACCACATCAATCCATCACAAACTAGACGAGGCTTTTACCTTCATCGAAGGGGCGAACTAGTATAACTCTCATGTCTTTGCGTCCGCTTTAACCCCTCTAAGTTAACCCGTAGCGATGGCTCCGTGACTAAGTCCTTTCATAAGGACATCTGTCGTGACAAAACCACGACACATAGTAAAGGCCAATGCATAGTATAAACAGTTTCTTGCAATTTTTTCGTGTTGGAAATATAGAGAGGTGGAGATATAGTTCCTCTCTCATAATAATTGAAAGTAGGAGCAGCAAGCACATGCATATTATATCTATCAAAATCATCATGTGCAACGGTAAAAGGAAACCCATCAATATAATCCTTAATAAGTGCAAACTTCTCCGATATAGTGTAGTCAGGAGAATTCAAAAAGGTAATAGGACTATCATGCGTGGGTGCAATAGCAACAATTTCATGTTTAACATAAGGAACTATAGCAAGTTCATCTCCATAAGCATATTTCATATTGGCATCTGGGCCACAAGCATAGCAAGCATCATCAAAAAGGGATATTTCAAGAGAATCAATGGGATCATAACAGTCATCATAGCAATCATCCTTCGGTAAGCACGAAGGGAAATTAAGTAATGTATGAGTTGGAGGGTTACTCTCATTAGAAGGTGGGCACGGGTGATCAATCCGCTCTTCCTCCTTTTGTTCTTCGCTCTTCTCCTCATCTTTTTCATCCAATGAGCTCACAGTTTCATCAACTTCTTCTTCCATAGATTCCTGCAAAATATTAGTCTCTTCTTGGACAGCGGAAACTTTCTTAATAAGTGCATTAATTTCGTAATTGTATTCATAATTCTCATAGCAATATCTGAGGATAGCTAAATTTTCAGATCTATAAATAGCATCATCAAAATCTTCAAACTCTTTACACATAGATTCAATTTCATAAGCACCCATAAAAGCAACAAATTATTCTATTTGTTCCACATCATAGTAATCATATATACCATTAGCATAAGAAGCTAAGGTTTTATTATCATTAAATTTGTAGGGGAACGTTGCATAAAATAAAAAAATTCCTACGTTCACCAAGATCCATCTATGAGTTCATCTAGCAACGAGTGAGAGAGATGCATCTACATACCCTTTGTAGATCGCGTGCGGAAGCGTTCAAGAGAACGGGGTTGAGGGAGTCGTTCTCGTCGTGATCCAAATCACCGGAGATCCTAGCGCCGAACGGATGGCACCTCCGCATTCAACACATGTACGGTCAGCGTGACGTCTCCTCCGTCTTGATCAAGCAAGGGGGAAGGAGAGGTTGATGAAGATCCAGCAGCACGACGGCGTGGGTGGTGGATGCAAGAAGATTCTCGGCAGGCTTCGCCAAGCAACTGGGGAGGAGGAAGAAGTGTAGCAGGGGGAGGGAGGAAACAAGTGCAAGGGTGCGGCTGCCCTCCCTCCCCCCTCTATATATAGGGTCCCCAAGGGGGCGGCCCTAGGAGATGGGATCTCCTAGGGGCGGCGGCCAAGGGGTGGAGTGCCCCCAAGGCAGTGGGCGCCCCCCCTAGGGTTCCCAACCCTAGGCGCAGAGGGGCCCAGAAGCGCACCAGCCCACCAGGCTGGTTCCCTCCCACTTCAGCCCATGGGGCCCTCCGGGATAGGTGGCCCCACCGGTGGACCCCGACCCTTCGGTGGTCCCAGTACAAAACCGGTGACCCCAAACTTTCCGATGGCGAAACAACACTTCCTATATATAATTCTTTACCTCCGGACCATTCCGGAACTCCTCGTGACGTCCGGGATCTCATCCGGACTCGAACAACTTTCGGTTTGCTGCATACTCATATTCATACAACCCTAGCGTCCACCGAACCTTAAGTGTGTAGACCCTACGGGTTCGGAGACATCTGACATGACCGAGACGGCTCTCCGGTCAATAACCAACAGCGGGATCTGGATACCCATGTTGGCTCCCACATACTCCTCGATGATCTCATTGGATGAACCACGATGTCGAGGATTCAAGCAACCCCGTATACTATTCCCTTTGTCAGACGGTATGTTACTTGCCCGAGATTCGATCGTCGGCATCCCAATACCTCGTTCAATCTCGTTACCGGCAAGTCACTTTACTCGTACCGTAATGCATGATCCTGTGACCAAACACTTGGTCACTTTGAGCTCATTATGATGATGCACTATCGAGTGGGCCCAGTGATACCTCTCCGTAATACGGAGTGACAAATCCCAGCCTCGATCCGTGTCAACCCAATGACACTTTCGGAGATACCGTAGTGTACCTTTATAGTCACCCATTCGTTGTGACGTTTGGTACACCCAAAGCACTCCTACGGTATCTGGGAGTTACACGATCTCATGGTCCAAGGAAAAGATACTTGACATTGGAAAAGCTCTAGCAAAACGAACTACACGATCTTGTGCTATGCTTAGGATTGGGTCTTGTCCATCACATCATTCTCCTAATGATGTGATCCCGTTATCAATGACATCCAATGTCCATAGTCAGGAAACCATGACTATTCTATCGATCAACGAGCTAGTCAACTAGAGGCTCACTAGGGACATGTTGTGGTCTATGTATTCACACGTGTATTATGATTTCCGGATAATACAATTATAGATGAAGAAAAGACAATTATCACGAACAAGGAAATATAATAATAATCCTTTTATTATTGCCTCTAGGGCATATTTCCAACAGTCTCCCACTTGCACTAGAGTCAATAATCTAGTTACATTGTGATGAATCGAACACCCATAGAGTTCTGGTGTTGATCATGTTTTGCTCGCGGAAGAGGTTTAGTCAACGGGTCTGCGACATTCAGATCCGTATGCACTTTGCAAATTTCTATGTCTCCATCTTGAACATTTTCACGAATGGAGTTGAAGCGGCGCTTGATGTGCTGGTCTTCTTGTGAAACCTGGGCTCCTTGGCAAGTGCAATAGCTCCAGTGTTGTCACGAGAAGAGTTTGATCGGCCCCGACGCATTGGGTATGACTCCTAGGTCGGTGATGAACTCCTTCACCCAAATTGCTTCATGCGCTGCCTCCAAGGCTGCCATGTACTCCGCTTCACATGTAGATCCCGCCACGGCGCTCTCGCTTGCAACGCACCAGCTTCTTGCTCCACCATTCAACATATACACGTATCCGGTTTGTGACTTAGAGTCATCGGATCGTGTCGAAGCTAAGCGTCGGCGTAAACCTTCTGACGAGCTCTTCGTCACCTCCATAAACGAAACATGTCCTTAGTCCTTTTCAGGTACTTGAGGATATTCTTGACCGATGTCCAGTGTTCCTTGCCGGGATTACTTTGGTACCTTCCTACCAAACTTACGGCAAGGTTCACATCAGGTATGGTACACAGCATGGCATACATAATAGATCCTATGGCTGAGGCATAGGGGATGACAGTCATCTCTTCTATATCTTCTTCCGTGGTCGGACATTGAGCCGAGCTCAATTTCACACCTTGTAATACAGGCAAGAACCCTTTCTTGGACTGATCCATTTTGAACTTCTTCAATATCTTATCAAGGTATGTGCTTTGTGAAAGACCTATGAGGCGTCTCGATCTATCTCTATAGATCTTGATGCCTAATATATAAGCAGCTTCTCCAAGGTCCTTCATTGAAAAACTCTTATTCAAGTAGGCCTTAATGCTGTCCAAAAGTTCTATATCATTTCCCATCAAAAGTATGTCATCTACATATAATATGAGAAATGCTACAGAGCTCCCACTCACTTTCTTGTAAAAGCAGGCTTCTCCATAAGTCTGCATAAACCCAAACGCTTTGAACATCTCATCAAAGAGAATGTTCCAACTCCGAGATGCTTGCACCAGCCCATAAATGGATCGCTGGAGCTTGCATGCCTTGTTAGCATTCTTAGGGTCGACAAAACCTTCCGGCTGCATCATATACAGTTCTTCCTTAAGATAGCCGTTAAGGAATGCCGTTTTGACGTCCATTTGCCATATCTCATAATCATAGTATGCGGCAATTGCTAACATGATTCGGACGTACTTCAGCTTCGCTGCGGGAGAGAAAGTCTCATCGTAGTCAACCCCTTGAACTTGCCGATAACCTTTAGCGACAAGTCGAGCTTTATAGATGGTGACATTACCATCTGCGTCCGTCTTCTTCTTAAAGATCCATTTGTTTTCTATCGCTCGCCGATCATCGGGCAAGTCTGTGAAAGTCCATACTTTGTTTTCATACATGGATCCTATCTCGGATTGCATGGCTTCAAGCCATTTGTTGGAATCTGGGCTCGCCATCACTTCTTCATAGTTCGAAGGTTCACCGTTGTCTAACAACATGATTTCCGGGACAGGGTTGCCATACCACTCTGGTGTGGAGCGTGTCCTTGTGGACCTCTGAAGTTCAAGAGCAACTTGATCAAGTACCTTGATCATCATCATTAATTTCCTCTCCGGTGGGTGTAGGCACCACAGAACATTTTCTGAGCTGCACTACTTTCCGGTTCAAGAGGTAGTACTTCATCGAGTTCTACTTTCCTCCCACTTACTCCTTTCGAGAGAAACTCTTTTCGAAAAGGATTCGTTCTTGGCAACAAAGATCTTGCCTTCGGATCTAAGGTAGAAGGTATACCCAATGGTTTCCTTAGGGTATCCTATGAAGACGCATTTTTCCGACTTGGGTTCGAGCTTTTCAGGTTGAAGTTTCTTGACATAAGCATCGCATCCCCAAACTTTTAGAAATGACAGCTTAGGTTTCTTCCCAAACCATAATTCATACGGTGTCGTCTTGACGGATTTAGATGGTGCCCTATTTAAAGTGAATGTAGTTGTCTCTAGAGCGTATCCCCAAAATGATAGCGGCAAATCGGTAAGAGACATCATAGATCGCACCATATCCAATAGAGTGCGATTACGATGTTCGGACACACCGTTCTGTTGAGGTGTTCGGCGGCGTGAGTTGTGAAACGATTCCACATTTCCTTAAGTGTGTACCAAATTCGTGACTTAAATATTCTCCTCCACGATCTGATCGTAAGAACTTTATTTTTCGGTCACGTTGATTCTCTACCTCATTCTGAAATTCCTTGAACTTTTCAAAGGTCTTAGACTTGTGTTTCATCAAGTAGACATACCCATATCTACTCAAGTCATCAGTGAGAGTGAGAACATAACGATATCCTCCGCGAGCCTCAACGCTCATTGGACCGCACACATCGGTATGTATGATTTCCAATAAGTTGGTTGCTCGCTCCATTGTTCCGGAGAACGGAGTCTTGGTCATTTGCCCATGAGGCATTGGTTCGCATGTGTCAAATGATTCATAATCGAGAGACTCTAAAGTCCATTAGAATGGAGCTTCTTCATGCGCTTGACACCAATGTGACCAAGGCGGCGATGCCACAAGTATGTGGGACTATCGTTATCAACTTTACATCTTTTGGTATTCACACTATGAATATGTGTAATATTACATTCGAGATTCATTAAGAATAAACCATTGACCATCGGAGCATGACCATAAAACATATCTCTCATATAAATAGACCAACCATTATTCTCGGAATTAAATGAGTAGCCATCTCGCATTAAACGAGATCCTGATACAATGTTCATGCTCAAACTTGGCACTAAATAACAATTATTGAGGTTTAAAACTAATCCCATAGGTAAATGTAGAGGTAGCGTGCGACGGTGATCACATCGACCTTGGAACCATTCCCGACGCCAAGATCGTCACCTCGTCCTCCGCCATCTCCGTTTATTCCGCAGCTCTGCTGTGAGTTACAAATATGAGCAACGGCACCGTATCAAATACCCAGGAGTTACTATGAGTAATGGTAAGGTACACATCAATTACATGTATATCAAATATACCTTTAGTGTTGCCGGCCTTCTTGTCCGCTAAGTATTTGGGGCAGTTCCGCTTCGATGGCCCTTCCCTTTGCAATAAAAGCACTCAGTCTCGTGCTTGGGTCCATTCTTTGACTTCTTCCGACAACTTGCTTACGGGCGGCAACATCCTTGCCGTCCTTCTTGAAGTTCTTCTTACCCTTGCCCTTCTTGAACTTAGTGGTTTTATTGACCATCAACACTTGATGTTCCTTCTTGATTTCTACCTCTGCGACTTCAGCATTGAAAATACTTCAGGAATAGTTTTCACCATCCCCGCATATTGTAGTTCATCACAAAGCTCTTGTAGCTCGGTGGGAGCGATCAAGGATTCTGTCAATGACCGCCTCGTCCAGGAGGTTAATGTCCAGTGGGACAAAGCGGTTGTGCAACCCAGACATTTTGAGTATGTGCTCACCGATGAACTATTTTCCTCCATCTTACAACTATAGAACTTGTCGGAGATTTCATATCTCTCGACCGGGCATGAGCTTGAAAACCATTTTCAGCTCCTCGAACATCTCATATGCTCCGTGTTGCTCAAAACGCTTTTGGAGCCCCGGTTCTAAGCTGTAAAGCATGCCGCCTTGAGCGAGGGAGTAATCATCGACATGAGACTGCCAAGCATTCATAATGTCTTGGTTCTCTGGGATGGGTGCTTCACCTAGCGGTGCTTCTAGGACATATTGTTTCTTGGCTGCTATGAGGATGATCCTCAGGTTCCGGACCCAGTCCGAATAGTTACTGCCATCGTCTTTCAGCTTGGTTTTCTCTAGGAACGCGTTGAAGTTCATGGTGACATGAGCGTTGGCCATTTGATCTACAAGACATTTTGCAAAGATTTTAGACTAATGTTCATGATAATTAAGTTCATCTAATCAAATTATATAATGAACTCCCACTCAGATTTGGCATCCCTTTAGTCATCTAAGTGTTACATGATCCGAGTCGACTAGTCCGTGTCCGATCATCACGTGAGACGAACTAGTCATCGTCGGTGAACATCTCCATGTTGATCGTATCGTCCATACGACTCATGTTCGACCTTTCGGTCTCTTGTCTTCCGAGGCCATGTCTGTACATGCTAGGCTCGTCAAGTTAACCTAAGCGTTTGCATGTGTAAAACTGTCTTACACCCGTTGTATGTGAACGTAAGAATCTATCACACCCGATCATCACGTGGTGCTTCGAAACAACGAACTTTAGCAACGGCGCACAGTTAGGGAGAACACTTTCTTGAAATTATTATAAGGGATCATCTTATTTACTACCGTCGTTCTAAGTAAACAAGATGCATAAACATAATAAACATCACATGCAATTATATAGTAGTGACATGATATGGACAATATCATATAGCTCCTTTGATCTTCATCTTCGGGGCTCCATGATCATCTTGTCACCGGCATGACACCATGATCTCCATCATCGTGTCTCCATGAAGTTGCTCGCCAACTATTACTTCTACTACTATGGCTAACACGTTTAGCAATAAAGTAAAGTAATTTACATGGCGTTTCTCAATGACACGCAGGTCATACAAAAATAAAGACAACTCCTATGGCTCCTGCCGGTTGTCATACTCATCGACATGCAAGTCGTGATTCCTATTACAAGAACATGATCTCATACATCACATATATATCATTCATCATTCATCACAACTTTGGCCATATCACATCACAAAACACTTGCTGCAAAAACAAGTTAGACGTCCTCTAATTGTTGTTGCAAGTTTTTTACGTGGCTGCAATAGGGTTCTAGCAAGAACGTTTTCTTACCTAGGTGAAAGCCACAACGTGATTTGTCAACTTCTATTTACCCTTCATAAGGACCCTTTTCGTTGAATCCGCTCCAACTAAAGTGGGAGAGACAGACACCCGCTAGCCACCTTATGCAACTAGTGCATGTCAGTCGGTGGAACCTGTCTCACGTAAGCGTACGTGTAAGGTCGGTCCGGGCCGCTTCATCCCACAATACCGCTGAAGCAAAATAAGACTAGTAGCGGCAAGAAAGTTGACAACATCTATGCCCACAACAAATTGTGTTCTACTCGTGCAATAGAGAACTACGCATAGACCTAGCTCATGATGCCACTGTAGGGGAACGTTGCATAAAATAAAAAATTTCCTACGTTCACCAAGATCCATCTATGAGTTCATCTAACAACGAGTGAGAGAGATGCATCTACATACCCTTTGTAGATCGCGTGCGGAAGCGTTCAAGAGAACGGGGTTGAGGGAGTTGTTCTCGTCGTGATCCAAATCACCGGAGATCCTAGCGCCGAACGGACAGCACCTCCGCGTTCAACACACGTACGGTCAGCGTGGCATCTCCTCCGTCTTGATCCAGCAAGGGGGAAGGAGAGGTTGATGAAGATCCAGCAGCACGACGGCGTGGTGGTGGATGCAGCGAGATCTCGGCAGGCTTCGCCAAGCAAGCTGGGGAGAAGGAAGAGGTGTATCGGGGAGGGGGGCGCCAAGTGCAGGGTGCGGCTGCCCTCCTCCCCTCTATATATAGGGTCCCGGGGCGCCGCCTTAGGAGATGGGATCTCCTAGGGGCGGCGGCAAAGGGGGTGGAGTGCCCCCAAGGCAAGTGGGCGCCCCCCCCAGGGTTCCCAACCCTAGGCGCAGAGGGGGTCCAGGGGCGCACCAGCCCACCAGGCTGGTTCCTCCCACTTCAGCCCATGGGGCCCTCCGAGATAGGTGGCCCCACCGGTGGACCCGGGACCCTTCCGTGGTCCGGAACAATACCGGTGACCCCGAAACTTTCCCGATGGCCGAAGCAACACTTCCTATATATAATTCTTTACCTCTGGACCATTCCGGAACTCCTCGTGACGTCCGGGATCTCATCCGGGACTCCGAACAACTTTTGGTTTGCTGCATACTCATATTCATACAACCCTAGCGTCACCTAACCTTAAGTGTGTAGACCCTATGGGTTCGGGAGACATGCAGACATGACCGAGACAGCTCTCCGGTCAATAACCAACAGCGGGATCTGGATACCGATGTTGGCTCCCACATACTCCTCGATGATCTCATTGGATGAACCACGATGTCGAGGATTCAAGCAACCCCGTATACTATTCCCTTTGTCAGACGGTATGTTACTTGCCCGAGATTCGATCGTCGGTATCCCAATACCTCGTTCAATCTCGTTACCGCAAGTCACTTTACTCGCATGCCGTAATGCATGATCCCGTGACCAAACACTTGGTCACTTTGAGCTCATTATGATGATGCACTACCGAGTGGGCCCAGTGATACCTCTCCGTGTACGGAGTGACAAATCCAGCCTCGATCCGTGTCAACCCAATGACACTTTCGGAGATACCTGTAGTGCACCTTTATAGTCACCCAGTTACGTTGTGACGTTTCGTACACCCAAAGCACTCCTACGGTATCCGGGAGTTACACGATCTCGTTGTCTAAGGAAGAGATACTTGACATTGGAAAAGCTCTTGCAAAATGAACTACATGATCTTGTGCTATGCTTAGGATTGGGTCTTGTCCATCACATCATTCTCCTAATGATGTGATCCCGTTATCAATGACATTCAGTGTCCATAGTCAGGAAACCATGACTATCTATTGATCACCGAGCTAGTCAACTAGAGGCTCACTAGGGACATGTTGTGGTCTATGTATTCACACGTGTATTGCGATTTCCGGATAATACAATTATAACATGAATAAAAGACAATTATCACGAACAAGGAAATATAATAATAATCCTTTTATTATTGCCTCTAGGGCATATTTCCAACAAAATTTGCATGAAAAGGGAAGGTGTGGAGCCTTCATCCTAGAGCAACAAGTATAATCATAACTCACACATAGTTGCCAAGCATACCACTTCAATATATGAATTTGATCCCATAATAGTTTCCCTTTTTGTGTCAAGCGATAATCCCTAAAGTATTCACGTTGATCCAACGTTACTCCCATTACCAAATTGAGTGAGGTTTTCTCAGGATTATCGAAGTGGTACATAATATTTTTCACATATTGAGCATCGAGGGTTTTAGGAGGTTCCCCATCTCCATGAGTGGCAAGTACACCTAATATTTTTGGTATTTCGTGTTCCATACCCATGACTAAAGATAGGAAACAACTAAGAACAGCAAATAAAAATTACTTAGTGATAAAGCAAACAAGCACAACGAGAATATTCACCCCACGCTATTGCTCCCCGGCAACGGCGCCAGAAAAAGGTCTTGATAACCCACAAGTATAGGGAATCAATTGTAGCCTCTTTCGATAAGTAAGAGTGTCGAACCCAACGAGGAGATAAAGGTAGAACAAATATTCCCTCAAGTTCTATCGACCACCGATACAACTCTACGCACGCTTGATGTTCGCTTTACCTAGAACAAGTATGAAACTAGAAGTACTTTGTGGGTGTTTTTGGATAAGCTTGCAAGAAAGTAAAGAGCACGTAAATAAAGACTAGGGGCTGCTAAGATAAAAACACAACTAAAGTAAATATGGCGAGTGTGAAAAAGTGGTGATAGGTGTGGCAAAATTGTCCCTAGGCAACTGACTATGTTACTAGACCGGTAATCACTATTGCAATTCTATTTGAGGGAGAGGCATAAGCTAACATACTTTCTCTACTTGGATCATATGCACTTATGATTGGAACTCTAGCAAGCATCCACAACTACTAAAGATTCATTAAGGTAAAACCCAACCATGGCATTAAAGTATCAAGTCCCCTTTATCCCATACGCAAACAACCTGCTTACTCGGGTATGTGCTTCTGTCACTCATGCCACCCACCATAAGCAAATCATAAACATATTGCAAACCCTACAGCGGGAATCCCTCACGCTTGCGCGACACGGAGGGCACAATAGGACAACACCAATAATAAAACATGCAATTCAAACCAATCATAGCAATTCATCAATCACCGATAGGACAACGAAAATCTACTCAGACATCATACGATGGCAACACATCATCGGAAAATAATATGAAGCATAAAGCACCATGTTCAAGTAGATGATACAACGGGTTGCGGGAGAGTGGACCGATGTAGATAGAGGGGAGAAGGTGATGGAGATGTTGGTGAAGATGACGGTGGTGTTGGTGAAGATCGCGATAATGATGATGGCCCCCGTCAGCGATACGGCGCCACCAGAAGCAAGGGGGAGAGAGGCCCCCTTCTTATTCTTCTTCCTTGACCTCCTCCCTAGATGGGAGAAGGGTTTCCCCTCTGGTCCTTGGCTCCCATGGCTTGGGAGGGGCGAGAGCCCCTCCGAGATTGGATCTATCTCTCTGTTTCTACGTTCTCCCCTAGCTCTGTTTCACCGTTTCGCGTATATATGGAGATCCGTAACTCCGATTGGCCTGAAACCTTCGCCGTGATTTTTTTTCCGAATATTAGATTTCTTGCGGCAAAAGAAGAGCGTCAACCGCCTTACGGTGGGCTCACGAGGGTAGGGGGCGCGCCCAGGGGGGTCAGGCGCGTCCCCCTACCTCGTGACCACCTCGGGCACCATCTCGCGTGGATTTTTCTTCCGGAATTTTCCATATTTTCCAAAAATAAGCTCCGTCTGTTTTTATCCCGTTTGGACTCCGTTTGATATAGATATTCTGCGAAACATAAAACATGCAACAGACAGGAACTGGCACCGGGCACTGGATCAATATGTTAGTCCCAAAAATAATATAATAGGTTGCCAAAAAGTATATGAAAGTGAATAATATTGGCATGGAACAATCAAAAATTATAGATACGACGGAGACGTGTCACCCACCAGCTGATTTCTTTCTGCGTGCTGTTATAATTTGGTGCATCCATGATTATCCAGCTTTGGGCACTATGTCAGGGTGAATGACACATGGTTACAATGCATGTGTTTGCTCTGACAGGAATCCGCTGTCATATGCAATACTTAGCAAGATCTGTTACATTGGACACCGTCGTTTCCTTACCAAGGACAAGCCGCATCCTAGAAAATACTGAAGACATGTGTTCAATGCAAAGCATGAAAACCGTGATGCGCCAAAGAGGCTCACCGCCGATGAGTTGCAAGTGGAATTAGAGAAGGTCAGGCATATTATACCAGGAAACCATCCTGGTAATGGTAGCGGGAAAAGGAAGGGTGGCAGGGTAGAAGAGAGATTATTGTTTACCCACAGGTCCACTTTGTGCGACTTGGAGTGTTGGAAAGATTTGGATCTGCGGCATAATCTTGATGTGATGCACATCGAGAAAAATATATGTGACAGCATTATCGGCACACTTCTTAATATTGAAGGCAAGACGAAAGATACCTTAAAATCTAGGATTGATTTGACACACAGGTATCGAAAAGGATTTGCGTGTGCAAGATGAAGGTAAACCACGGGATATGGCACCAGCTGTGTATGTCTTGGACAAGGTAAAAGAAAAGAATTCTGCGAGGTCCTCACGTGTGAGATTCCCACATGGATTTGCTTCCAACCCCGAAAGGAGAGTCGGTCAGAGATGGAAACAAGGTACAAGGGTTGAAAACTCATGGTGACACGTCCTACTTCAAAGGGTTTTACCTGTTATCCCTAGAGGATTGGGCATACGACTTATCTGAGCGATTGCGAGTTGGGACAATTCTTGAGGAACTCTGCAGCAGAACATCGGGATAGATGCTTTGGGCGTCTTAGAGACAAGATACCAACTATCCTATCGACCTTGAGAAGATATATCCTCCAGCCTTCTTTGATGTGATGGTGCATTTGGATGTTCATCTACCTGATGAGGCACTACTTAGAGGTCCAGTATAGTATGGCTAGATGTACCCTATTGAAAGGTGGCTAGGCACTTTCAAGGGCTATGTTAGGAACGAGCTAGACCCGAGGGTTCCATTGCAGAGGCCTACATTGCTACTGAAGCGTTGACATTCTGCTCAAAATACATTGAAACAGCTGATCAGCTTAGCAAAGAGGTGGGTGAAGACAATCCCGGCTCAATGTTTTCGATTATTCTGCTCCGATTCATGTGGAAGAGTCGACAAGAGGACAAACCTAAAGATTTGGACAAAATGGTTTGGTATGTGTTGAATAACTGTCCTGAGATACTACCTTATATCAAGTAAGTGCAGTACTACAGTTTATACATCGTAATCTACTAAACTTGCAGCACATTCTTATATATTTAGATGTTTAACGCGATCACTATGTTGTGCAGCATCTACAAAGAGGAGTTACTGCTGCAAAATCCAAGAAACATTGACAAACTGGTTATGGCAGGATTTGCGAAATGGTTCAAGAACCATGTAAGTTTTTGAAGTGCACTGTTAGTTTTTTTAATATATTGAGTACATAAGATGATCAGCTTGTCTATTTTCTAACCATAGGTTAAGAAGATGCGGGAGGATGGGAAGGCAGTTGATGATGCCCTTTACTCACTAGCAATGGGTCCTGATACTCGGGTAAGACATTATGAATCTTGCGTTGTTGGAGATGTGCGTTACAACACCCTTGCACGAGACGAAGGCAGGAAGACACAAAACAGTGCCATCATGAGCACGGATACGTATGACACAAGAGACAAATGAAATGTATACTAACATAACAGACATTGTTCGATTGCGATATATCTCCGATTTGAGGATCATCGGTGTGTGGTTACATTGTCTTTGTCGTTGGTATAACCTGTTTTCCAGGATCACAAAACCCAGAGCTGATGATTATTTCAAATCCATCAATGTCAAGGCGGCGTACCAGACCAATGAGCCTTTTATTTTGGCAAATCAAGCAACACAGATATTTTTCTTGGAAGACACATTTGCACGTAGCGATGACTGGAGAGTATTGCAAAGGTTTGAGCAAAGGAATTCGTTTAATGAAGTTGCACAACAAGATGATGCTTACACTGCTCCTGATGTACAAGATAACACAGATGTTCTTGATATCTTTGAGAACCATCACGTCAATGACGCCGGCGAAAAGATTGCCTATCGTGTTGTGGACATACAAGAGTTGATCAAGAAGAAGCCAACATTCGAGGACGTTGAGGACGAAGAATAAGATGACACCGTGGGGAATTACGATTCAAACTGATACACATGGCGAAGATGTTGATGCTGCTGCTGCGGATGATGATTACATTTCTTTTGTCGTATTTTCCTGTCAGAAGACGTTTTTTTATCTACTATGTGAAATTGTGTTTGCTATGACAACTGAAACCTGATGAACATTTGTTTAGTACTTTGCTGTGAGAACATCACTTGTTATGTATGCTGATTTGTGTTTGGTGATTGTATGACAACTAAAACATGATGACATTGTTGTTTAGTTGTACTCATATTTGGCTCTGAAACTTGAATTTGATGACATAGTTTGTTGTTGGACTGCAATTTTCTCGACGTCTTCGAATGAGAACAAAGCTGACCCGACAGGGCCTCTGCTATTTATTTATTTATATGAGCAAAAGGGGATACCCCCTGATTTCCATTAATAGATATCATTAGATGTTCACAACACTACGCCCAGCCTGCTACACAGGTTTCATTCATTACTAGTTTCACCAAAGTGCTCATGTCGGCCCTTTGAATACATCACGAGTGCTACATACACTGCAAATAAAGAGACAACCATCCTCTGAGCACATCGATTTTGCCCATTATCTTCACAAGCTCTTTCATCTCCTCATTCTTTGTCAAGGCTGTTCAAAGAACTGTTGCTTGGCCATGATCGGAGGAACTGCATCTTTAACCTTCTGGTCTCATCTTCCTCTTCTGCCGTTCCTTCAGTTACTTGTCCAACACCCCAACCTGCTGGTATTGGGATTCCTCGGCTAACCAAATAATCAGCGTAGTTGCATTCCCCCACATTAGCAACTTCCTAGAAATACAAATCACACGAATCTTCCCTTTTCTGCACGAATCAAATTGGAAGATCATCAACCAAACTATTAAAAAAATCAGCAACTGAAAGCAGCAGAACAACACTTAAACATATTATTACCCCATGATTCGGGTATTTGTAGAAGACTTGGCCAGGGTTCCGGATTGTGGTTGAGACGCGACGGATGACTCTGTGTGATTTGCAGCAGTGGCACCACACCAACGGTAGTGTGTTGCGATGAGCAATCGGCTGCGGTGCGCGTGCCGACAGGGGTGTGATGAGACCCACAGGCGATGGTACGGGTGGCGACTTGGTGCATATCTGGTTCTTGCCTGCTGAAGAGCAGGTGGACGAGCAGCCAGCGGACATGGTTGCTGCGGCCAGAGCTTCTGATGCTAGGCAGAGTAAGTAGAGAAGAGGAGAAGCGAACGTTGGATATGTCAGTTTCATTACTTGCGGAGTAGCATAGCACCATATATAGTCATAGTCTAGGTTTGGATTTGAACTAGCTACAGGAGCACGTCTTTCTTTTTTCTAAAACGCGGCAACGTCTCTTTACTGGTACACTAGCTTGTTCTGTACGCCTTCCCAATTCTTTGATTTTCTTTCCCTTTTTTTGCAAGGAAGGAAGGAGGACAAAATTGAGAGTTCCTGGGACTCGAACCCAAGACCTCTCGGTTGAAAACCAAGGGTGCTAGTCACTTATGTGGCGAACGTTCCCTGTGAGGAGGACGGCAGACGAACGCATTTTCCTCGCAGTTTTCTTCCTATATCCTATATATATAAAAGTATGCTACTTGGTGTCCGCTTAGTCAACAAACAATTGTGCCAACCTTGACCGTTGGATTGACATTCAACGTCTGTCGCATTTCTTCAGTCTCTTCTTCCTCGAGCCGCCAAAGCCAAACCAGCGCCGGCGGGACCGCTGCTCCGCCTCACGGGCTGGTTGTGATCTTCCCAGCTCCTGTTAGTTCCGTCGAGGCGCCATCATCGTCCTCCGCTTGGTTCACTCTTGTGGCGCCGCCCTCGGTGTTGTCAACATGGTCAACAACCGAGAGGAATAAGGAGATATTTGTACATCTTGAGGATGACATAGGGACCCAAGACATGCTACTGTAATTTTGTTTTTCGGACGGAGGAGGGTATCAAGCTGGGTTGTGCAGGACCCGTGGCCCGTCTAGCCTGTGCTTTTATTTCATATGTTTAGCACATGACCAGCCAGTTTGTTTTTTTCCTTTCGAAAATGGCTAGCCAGCTATTTTGTTTTTTTGCGAATAACCAACGAGGCCTACTTGCTTTTCTACGCCATGCTGGGCCGGAAATCTTTCAAGACGAGGAGGGATGAATTTTGCCTAGAAAATGGGCTATAAGTAATAAGAAATGGGCTATAAGTAATAATAAATGGGCTGTAAAATGAAAAAATACAGCAAACAGGCTCCAAAATACTGTTTTCTTTCGGATTTTGATATTTTAAATTTGTTTTTGTGCGGGTAAAATTTCATTGAATTTAAATTAAGGTATATTTAGATTTAAAATTAATTTGAATCTGGCTAGAAATTTCGGGCTGTATGCTGTTTGGGACAGATTTGGAGGCTGACTTGTGGGTCTACTAGGTTGACGTTTACTTTGGCTTTGTCAACTTAGTCCACAAACGATTCTAGAAGCAGTGACCGTTGGATGTTAATCCAAAGGCCGTGCTGCTTCTTCAATATCTGCTCTTCTTGCTCCAAATACCCAAACCAGCTCGGTGGGACTGCACTGCCCCGCCTCCGTGGCGGTGGGCTGCCGCCTGAGCCGCACCGCCCCACCCTACTTCATTGCTGGCCAGGCCATTCCTCTACTCACTCACACCTCCTGTTATTTTCCGGTGACGGCAGCTGGACCAGTAATCCCTCGTACTCCCCACCGCGTGGGCAACCATTGCCGAGTCTTCCCCGGCTCCGTGTCGTTCCCTTCCTAGGCCTCGCCATCGTCCACCACCATGGTGCTCTCGGCGCGGCCTGGTCAACGTGGTCAACGAACAACATCCATCGGCTGTGGACTGTCAGCGCAAAATAATGATTCCTCCACCGACAGTGGGACCCACCGGAAGGGCCTCAGATTTCGTGAAAAAACGTTCCCCGGCCGACATGTCGGACCCACCAGCTATATCTTCGCACGCAAGGAAGTGCCTCCTTATTACGCACAAAAATGAATACCCCACTAGCTGGGACCCACCATAGTGGGAGGATGACTTGTGGGCCAACTAAGTTGACGGGGACAGAGGGCTTTGTCAACTTAGTCAATATGAACGATTCTAGCTCCAGTGACCGTACGATGTCCATCCAACGGCCGTAGTGCTTCTTCAACCTCTGGTCTTCTTGCTCCAGCCACCCAAAGCAGCGCCAGTCGTGCCGCATGCTCCTGCCTCCCATGGCCGGATGTGCTGCCACAGAGGCCTCACCGCCCCATACTATTCCCACCGCTGGCCAGGCCCTGCGGCGACGGCAGCCTCACACCACAGCCGAACCAGTGAACCCTCATACTCCTCTCCGCGCGGGCTTCCACTGCCGCGTCTTCCCCGGCTCCACGTCGTCCCTTTCCTAGGGCTCGCCGTCGTCCACCACCGTGGTGCTCTCGGCGCGGCCTGGTCAACATGGTCAAGGAACGACTTCCATCAGACGTGGATTGTACGTGGAGAGGCTAACAGCTGGGTCCACGGCCGCAGCAAGGAAGTGCCTCCTTATTATGCGGAAAATAATGATTCCTCCACCTGACAGCTGGGACCCATCGGACGGGCCACTGTATTTCACGGAAAAAATGTTTCCTCCTGACTGTTGGGACCCACCAGCTTCATCTTCGCACGCAAGGAAGTGCGTCCGGGCAAAAAAAACCATTCGCCCCCTGACTGCTGGGACCCACCAGCTACACCTTCGCACGCAAGGAAGTGTGTCCGGGCAAAAAAAACGATTCGCCCCCCTGACTGCTGGGACCCACCAGCTACATCTTCGCATGCAAGGAAGTGCGTCCAGGCAAAAAAAACGATTCGCCCCCCTGACTGCTGGCACCCACCAGCTAAATCTTCGCACGCAAGGAAGTGCCTGACAGTCGGGACCCACCTGGTCAAAGCGTATGTAGCGTTGTCATTTTGGTCGCGAACGTGTACTTACATACTGGTCGATGTAGAGGCGCGCACGTGTCGTTGTAGAGGTGCGCACGTGTCATAGTAGAGGCGCGCACATAGCATGTACCCGTCGTCAGCAGCCGTGGTGCAAGAAAGAAAACTGCCACGTATGTGTACATCTGGCGGGTCTCGACGCCGACTTCAGCATACGTGCGGCCAGGGCCCGTGTACATGGCTGGGTCGGAACGGAGAAACAAAGATCTTCGTCGTGTTCATGGGGAGGCAAATAATGCGTTGTGTTCATCGGGAGGCAGCGGGCGCGTGGAGCCAACCGCTGGGTCGGAACGGAATGCGTGGTCATGTTCGTCGGGGCGGCTTGGACGGAACAGCGATGGAAGCGAGGCTGGCGTACCGCTGGCGGAGGAAACGGACCTCCCACGTTCGAACAGGATCCTGTTGATCGGGAGGCGTGTGGCGTCCGCAAAACGGAGAAACGGGCCTCCTACGGTCGAAACGCAGGGTCTGTTGATCGGGTGGGTGTGGCCTACCGCCAAAACGGAGAAGCGGACCTCCTACGGTCGAAACGAGGGTCTGTTGATCGGGAGGTGTGGCTTACCTCAAAAGCAGATTTAAACGGACCTCCTACGGTCGAAACGGGGTCCTGTTGATCGGGAGGGTGTGGCGTCTTGCAAAAGCGGACTTAAACGGACCTCCTACGGTCGAACGGGGTCATGTTGATCGAGAGGGTGTGGCGTATCGCAAAATGCATTTAAACGGACCTCCTACGGTCGAAACGGGGGTCCTGTTCATCAGGAGGGTGTGGCATACCGCAAAACGGGACTCCACGGGATACTGTGCATGTCCACCATCGACCTCCTCCAGCCTCCACGGGCTACCGTCGACCTCCTCCAGCCTCCAAGGGCTCCTGTTCATCCAGCCTCCACCGCGCGCTACTCCACCGGCTCCTGTTAAACCACCCCTCCACGGGCACCCCTCCACCATCTACTATTCATCCAGCCCTCCACACCACGGGGTCCTGTTCATCCAGAGGCAACGCCACCGCTCATCGCTCATCCAACCCCCCGCAACGCCACTGTTCATCAATCGATCGGCTTGATTAGCGGCGATAGCGAAGAATCGCTCGATCGGGTTCGATTAACAGCCATCGATCGATCGCTCGGGTTCGAATGCGTAGCCGCAAAGGCAATCGCCGGGTTGATTAGAAACCAACGCCTCGCGCACGCAGCGCATCGTACGAGAGAAATGCACATCACTCGGGCCCCGACCTCCCAGCGTAACCGGGAACTCCCGGAAATTTTCCTCCCCCTCGCTTATACCACGGTTTTTTCCGTCATGGACGGCCCAAAGAATGTCATGCAGCTGCGTCTCCGGCCCACCCAAGACGAAAAGCCCATTTTCTGTCATGATTTTTTGTCATAGAAGTAGGAGCCCACCACATCTAGGATGATACCGGGTTGTCACAATTATCGTCATAGAAGTGTCATATGTATGACACAAAAAAATTCATTCAGCCCAAAATGTCACGGATGTGTCTTTTTTTTGTAGTGTCGGCTGCTAGAGCCGCCACATATTCCTCCGCATGTAAGGAACGCTCTGAGTTTCCGCTAACTATGATGATGCCACGTATACCGGGCATCTTAAGCTTAAGATAAGCGTAATGTGGTACTGCATTAAAACGAGTGAAGGCCGTTCTTCCGAGTAGTGCATGATAGCCGCTTCGGAATGGAGCGATGTCGAAGGTTAATTCTTCGCTTCGGAAGTTGTCGGGAGAACCGAATACAACCTTTAGTACTAGAGAGCCCGTGCAGTGGGCCTCTCGGCCTGGTATTACTCCTTTGAAGGTAGTATTGCTTTGGCTGATTCTTGTCGGGTCTATCCCCATTTTGCGGACGGTGTCCTGATATATCAGATTAAGACTACTGCCGCCGTCCATAAGGACTCGGGTGACATGGTATCCGTCAATTATTGGGTCTAGCACCAAGGCAGCCGATCCTCTGCGCCGGATACTAGTCGGGTGATCCCTGCGATCAAAAGTGATCGGGCAAGCCGACCAAGGGTTGAACTTGGGGGTGACGGACTCCACGGCGTATACGTCTCGGAGTGCGCATTTGCGCCTCCTCTTCGGTATGTGAGTTGCATAAATCATGTTCACTATTTTGACCTCTGGTGGGAATTTTTTCTGTCCCCCAGTGTTCGACTGGCGAGGCTCATCCTCGTCTTCACTAGGTGTCTCCCTCCCCTTGTGTTCGGCGTTTAGCTTGCCGGCCTGCTTGAAGACCCAGCATTCTCTGTTGGTGTGATTTGCAGGTTTGCCGGAGATGCCGTGAATCTGACATAATCTGTTGAGAATCTTGTTTAGGCAGGACGGTCCATCTCTGCTGCCTTTAAATGGCTTTTTCCTTTGACCGGGTCGAGAGCCCCTGAATCCGGCGTTTA
Source organism: Aegilops longissima (assembly GCA_021605205.1). NCBI lineage: Eukaryota > Viridiplantae > Streptophyta > Magnoliopsida > Poales > Poaceae > Aegilops > Aegilops longissima. Next base: position 414,823,923 of record CM038678.1, read on the forward strand.
CCGCCGTGTTGTCTGGGCAGTCTTCATTATTTCGACGCTTGATTTTATTGCATCTTGGTTTCCCGTTGCCATCCCGACTTCGAGATGTGCGGGTTGTTTGGTGCCGCCACGGCCAGCTAATCTTTCGCCAGCAAAAAAGCGGGTCATAAGGTTTGTTAGGGCTGTCATTGTCCTCGGTTTTTCCTGGCCGAGGTGTCTAGCGAGCCATTCGTCCCGAGCACTGTGTTTGAAAGCCACTAAGGCTTCGCATCCGGCAATCGATTTATTTGATTCTTCTTCGTGAGAAATCTGTTCCAAAGCTTTGGGCTGACTCTCCGGGCTGTTGAATTATGTGACTTAAATCGCCTCAGATCCGGAGGTCGGACATAGGTCCCTTGAAAATTAGCCCTAAAAGCATCCTCAAGCTCTTCCCAACTTCCAATTGAGTTTTCGGGGAGGCTTTTAAGCCAGTGTCGAGCTGGTCCTTTCAACTTGAGGGGCAGGTATTTGATGGCGTGGAGATCATATCCGCGAGCCATGTGGATGTGAAGGATAAAGTCCTCAATCCAGACCCTAGGGTCTGTCATTCCGTCGTATGCCTCTATGTTCACGGGTTTGAATACCTCTGGGAATTCGTGATCCAGCACATCATCGGTGAAGCATAGGGGGTGTGCGGCACCCTGTATTTGGATGTGTCATGGCATTCTGACGGTTGTAGTGTTCGGTTTTGATTCCGAGCTGTTATTCAATCAGTATAGTTGTTTGGGCGGCCATGATTCTGTGCCGGAATGCGCTTCCTAGATCCGTAGATGGACCTGGCCAAACCGGCTTTTTGTGCAGGTCCTCACGTAGATCGTGCGTTGACTTGTGTGTGATGTCGTTAGCCGCCCTGTCGCGGCCATGGGGTGGTCGATCTGGCTGATCGGCCATTTTATTTTTCAGCTGAATGGGCTCTAAAGCCTCGTCATCGAATTCGGGCAGCAGCTTGAGCTTTGGATAGCTCTTTGTGTGCCGACTGCCACCGTACTTTTCTTCAGTGTCAAGCACTTTGTTCCATCTGCTGTTGAGCGTATTCTGCGTGGCCTTAAGCCTTTGCTTCTGCTTCTTCAGACTCCTCGCGGTGGCAATAAGCCTTCTATGGAGGTTCTCTTGTTCCAAGTGCCTTTCCGGGATGATGTGTGCATCATCGTCCGGACTGTTCTCCTCTCCGGAGACAGGTTGATGAGCTTTACCCTTGGCGTCGCCGTGATCGGACAGCGGCTCTGTACTATGTTCACCGTCCGCTGGCTGATTCCGCTCCATCGCTGGGTCCATGTGGTCGTCGTTTCCTTTGGAGTCGACCGGGGTATTATTCTTTCTTGCGCTATTATCGTTGTTTTTGCTGAGGTGGGATTTGGAGCGGCGCCTACGTCGTTGCTTTGGTTGCTTCTCGAGGGGATTGTCCTTCGCTACATCCTTCCATTCCTCGTCGTTATTTTCTTTGGGTGTATCCACCATGTATATATTGTATGATGAAGTGGCTGTCCAGTGCCCTATGGGTGGAGGTTCCTGTTCCTCTCCTGCATCGTCGTCCATACCGTCGATGTCTTCGGAGTCGAAATCAAGCATGTCGGTTAAGTCGTCGACAGTGGCTATTAAGTGGGTGGTGGGTGGGGAACGAATTTCTTCGTCGTCCGCTTCCCACTTGAGCCAGACATAGTTCGACCGAGGGTCTCCTGTAAAGGAGAGAGACCTCAATAAATCTAGCACGTCGCCCAAGGGCGAGTGCTGAAAAATATCCGCAGAGGTAAACTCCATGATCGGTGCCCAATCAGATTGGATAGGCACGGACGCAGGCGGTTTGGAGCCCGTGGCCGGGGATGAATCCAAGGGTCCGGCAACACAGGTCTCATAGGAGGTGAAGTCAGTATTCGGCTCTATCGCCGCTGAGTGTGCGGCCTCCGTGGCGGGGTCTATCTACCCGTCCTCGGACGGCACGATCTGCTCCAGATTGAGGACCGGAGTAGCCACAGGTGTGATCTCCCGAACACCGTCCAAAAGCAGAGCTAAGTCGTGCTCGTCGTGACTGTGCGGCGCACCTGACATGAGCTCGAATCCGTCAAAGATCAAGTCTCCGTGGATGTCGGCAGTGTACTTCAAGCTTCCAAACCTGACCTGATGGCCAGAGGCGTAGCTCTCGATCTGCTCCAGATGGCCAAGCAAGTTGGCCCGCAGTACGAAGCCACCGAATACGAAGACCTGTCCGGGGAGAAAAACCTCACCCTGGATCGCATCATTGCCAATGATCGAAGGAGCCATCAAGCCTTTATCATGACGGCACAGTGGAACTCTCAATGAAAGCACCAATGTCGGTGTCAAAACTGGCGGATCTCGGGTAGGGGGGCCCGAACTGTGCGTCTAAGGCGGATGGTAACAGGAGGCGGAGGACACAATGTTTAGCCAGGTTCGGGCCCTCTCAATGGAGGTAATACCCTACTTCCTGCTTGATTGATATTGATGATATGAGTATTACAAGAGTTGATCTACCACGAGATCATAGAGGCTAAACCCTAGAAGCTAGCCTATGATTATGATTGTTGTTGTCCTACGGACTAAACCCTCCGGTTTATATAGACACCGGAGGGGGCTAGGGTTACACAGAGTCAGTTACAAGGGAGGAGATCTACATATCCAAATTGCCAAGCTTGCCTTCCATGCAAAGGAGAGTCCCACCCGGACACGGGATGAAGTCTTCAATCTTGTATCTTCATAGTCCAACAGTCCGAGAAAAGTATATAGTCCGGCTATCCGAGGACCCCCTAATCCAGGACTCCCTCAGAAAGCAACCTGATTCTTGTGAGGACTTGGTCGAGGACCTCGTCCAGCAGCAGACTTTGTCTTCAGCAGAGAAGGGCCAGCTGAGGAACTTGAAGTAGCTGAGGAACTTGCAGAGGCTCCTGAGGCAATAGATATGCATGCATTCCTTTGGCACGTGGCGAGATGCACAGGTGCTAAGGATTTAGTCGGAGCAGCCGAAGACTTTGGCGGAGGAACTGAGGACTTTGGAGCGGGAGCAGCATGAGGAGTTGGCCGTGAGAGCTTTGAAGATTCTGGCCGTGAGGGCATTGAAGGTGAAGCACTTGGCTTATGTGCAAGATTCTTTGCCATGGCCTTCTTCGGCTTGCTAGCAGAGGCCTCAGCAGTGGTAGCAGTAGCAGCAGAGTCTTCGTTGAATTTCCTCACTGCTTCTCTGGCTTGTCTAGCCAACTTGGCCTGGCGCCTGGCCCATTCTTCAGGATAATCCTCACCGTGCTTGAGGCTAGTGGGATCTGCTTCTTGGCCAGGTGCCAATGGAGGTCTTGGGCATGGAGGATTGAGAGCAAATTTCCTCATGTACTTGGGGGTAACATACATGTACTCCCTCCACTCTCTTGCACATCTCCTCTCTATCCTTTGGATGCGCACTTTGCGCTGATTCTTGTCCTCCTTACCAAACTTGGCCTCATCAGGAGTACAGTAATCTTTGTATATGTCATCAGGGATCTCAAAAGCAGTGTTGATGTCAGGCCTCTTTCCTCCCTTCTGTGGCTTCTTACCATCAGCCATTTTCTTCAGATGAGGAATTTGAACAATGGAATTCTCTGAAGATGTATGCAACTTTTCTTCGAGGGACGCTGCAAATGAGTTAAGTTGATGAGAACCTAGTGATTTAGCAGCGGACATGAGTACATGTGAACAGAGTACAGTCGCGAGGAATTTGGAGAGGTCACATGCATTCTTAGAAGGTTTTTCAAAAAGAACAAGTTTGAGGAATTTAACCAGATGAGTCTTGAAGAATTTCACTAAGCGTTCTTTGTCTTAGGTTCCAGAGTTGTATAGATCAAAGATCCACACAATTGAGGAATCTTGAAGAAAAATTGTTGCTTAGAGAAACGAATCAAGAACAGATGACATGTGAGGTGTTTAGTGTGTGAAGATTTGAAAGAAAAAAACACCTTTGAAGATTTTGTAGTAATCATTTGAATCAAAGAGGGTAGTAAAAGTAAATTTTAATTACCCTGGACGAAGAACACGACGAACTGAGAAGTGGAGATGTGAAGTTCGTCAGTGCAGATCTTCCACGCCCTAACTCGGAAGAGGAAGACAGCTACGGCGACGGCGGAGTGAATAAATCCGCGGCCGGCGTGAGTACGGCGGCGACAAGGTCGAGGCAGTGAAGCTCTTCCTCACCGGCGACGATGAAGTAGCGGCGGCGCTAGGGTTTGAGAAGCTCGAGCTGGAGTGAGGTCGAGCGGAGTGAAAGAGAAGTGAAGAAGGGGAGGGGTATTTATAGCCACAGTGAAAAACTGTTCGCCCGAAGAAATTGGACGAACGTGCCCGTGACCCTTATCATTCGCTTGACATGTGTCACCCACGTACTGAGAAGTGGAGATCGTGTGAGATCGTGGGTGAATAGATAAGTATTTCATGGGATGCGGAACGGTTTGAGCGGCAAAGCCGAAAATTTAGATAGGATAAGTTAAAAGTTCCGTTCGCAAATTCTTTAGCTGACAAGGACAGTGAAGATTTTGAACGAGTGTCAAATAGAACGCACATGAAGAATTTGTGAATAGATTGGGTTGAGTTTAGCATAGAGGGGGAAGGGTCCAATCACATTCACTTAGCAGAAAAAGCAACTTGAAGAAATAGCAATAAGTGAATGTTGTAGAGGACATAAACTCATATATATATATATATATATATATATATATATATATATATATATATATATATATAGCCAATGAAGAAAAACGGCGGAAATGGTGAAGACAATGCAAAGTTGAAGAATTTGAACAACTGAGGAATTTCAAAACGAGGAAAAACTCAAATTGAAGATTTTCAACTTTTGGTGGTGGCGTGACCCACCGTATAAGAATGATGATTTCAGACACCGCGTACAATTGTCGTAGGGTTCTGAGAATCAAATTCTTCGTTAATTTCTTCACACTTAGATTGTTAGTCTTCATTGATTGAAGAAAAACTTTACTTCATGTGTTGCACATCTAAGTCATCAATTTTTGCATAAGTGTTCGGATGAGTGTCCTTTTCAAAGAACATTCGAAGATTCTAAGATATTTAGCTCACACCGCAACTTGCTAAATCTCTTCTCATCTAAGGGCTTTGTGAAGATACCGGCTAGTTGTTCTTCAGTCTTCACATGCTCAATAGAAATGTCGCCCTTCAACACATGATCACGAAGAAAATGATGACGAATCTGAATGTGCTTTGTCTTCGAGTGCTGAACTGGGTTGTGAGTAATCTTGATGGTACTCTCATTGTCACAGAAGAGAGGCACATTCTTCACGTTGACGCCATAGTTCTTGAGAGTTTGCTTCATCCATAGCAATTGAGCACAACAAGAACCAGCATCAATGCACTCAGCTTCAACAGTAGACAGTGATACGCAGTTCTGTTTCTTCGAGGACCAACAGACCAAAGATCGTCCATGGAAATGACATGTACCAGATGTTGAGTTGCCGTCCACACGATCACTAGCATAGTCAGAGTCAGAATATCCAATGAGATCAAAAGCCGAGCCCTTGGGGTACCATAATCCAAGTGTTTGTGTGTAAGCCAGATATCGAACAATATGCTTCACAGCCTTATGGTGTGATTCCTTCGGTGTAGCTTGAAATCGGGCACACAAGCAAACACTAAGCATAATATCTGGCCTAGATGCACATAAATACAATAAAGAACCAATCATGGAGCGGTATACCTTTTGATCGAAGTCAATACCATTTTCATCAGTGCACAGATGGCCATTTGTGGGCATAGGAATTTTGACGCCTTTGCAATCTTGCATGCCGAATTTCCTCAGTACATCCTTGAGGTATTTCTCCTGAGATATGAATATGCCATTGCGTTGTTGACAAATTTGAAGACCTAAGAAGAATTTCAATTCTCCCATCATAGACATTTGATATTCTTCACTCATCATATAGGCAAATTCATCACTATAACGTTGGTCAGTACAGCCAAAGATAATATCATCAACATATATTTGGCACACAAACAGTTCACCATCATAAGATTTAGTGAAAATAGTAGGGTCGAGTGAACCGGGTTTGAAGCCTTTCTTCATGAGGAATTCCTTCAAAGTATCATACCACGCCCGAGGGGCCTGCTTGAGGCCATAGAGGGCCTTATTGAGTCTGAAGACTTTGTCAGGATGCTTTGGATCTTCAAAACCTGGGGGTTGAGCAACATATACTTCTTCCTCAAGCTTACCATTGAGGAATGCACTTTTCACATCCATTTGATATAGAGTAATATCATGATGGTTAGCATAAGCAAGTAATATGTGAATAGCCTCAAGTCTAGCAATAGGTGCAAAAGTTTCATCGAAATCAATTCCTTCAACCTGTGTGTAGCCTTGAGCTAAAAGTTGTGCCTTATTCCTCACCACAAGACCATTTTCATCTTGCTTGTTGCGGTAGATCCACTTTGTGCAAATGATATTGTGCTGGCGAGGCTCTGGACGTTTGACCAGTTCCCAGACGTTGTTGAGCTCGAACTGATGTAATTCTTCTTGCATGGCCTGAATCCACTCAGGCTCCAGAAATGCTTCATCTACCTTAGCGGGCTCTGTGATAGAGACAAAAGCAAAGTGCCCACAGAAGTTAGATAAATGTGAAGCCCTTGAACGTGTGAGAGGACCTGGTGCTTCAATGTCATCGATGATCTTCTCAATTTTCACATCTTTTGCAACGCAAGGATGAGCTAGTTGTCGTCGAGGAATTTGATCAGCATTTTCTTCAGCACCATTTTCTTCAGGTGCCTCAGCTCGACGTTCTTCACATTCTGGAATGAATTCTTCAGCAGATTCTTCGGTAGGAATGACATCCTCAGTAGACTTGAATTTGATAGATTCCTCAGGTGTTGGTTCATCTATCACAGAAGGTAGGTGCTCTCTTTGCGAGCCATTAGTTTCATCGAACCGCACATCTACAGTTTCAACAACCTTGTGAAGAACGTTGTTGAAGACTCTGTAGGTGTGCGAGTCATTTCCGTAACCAAGCATGAAAACATCATGTGCTTTCGGTGCAAATTTAGAGTTGTGATGAGGATCTCTAATCCATCATTTAGCACCGAAGACTTTGAAATAACTCACATTAGGTTTCTTGTTAGTGAGGAGTTCATAGGCAGTCTTCTTGAAGAATTTGTGAAGATATACTCTGTTGATGATGTGGCACGCAGTATCAATTGCATCAATCTAGAAACAACGAGGCATTTTGTATTCATCAAGCATTGTGTGAGCCATCTCAGCAAGAGTCATATTCTTGCGCTCCACGACGCCATTCTGCTGAGGAGTATAAGGAGCAGATAATTCATGAGTAATACCAAGTTCATCAAGATAGTCATCAAGACCAGAATTATTGTACTCGGTTCCATTGTCACTTATGATGTGCTTGATCTTCACACCAAAGTTGGTTGAAGCCCTCGAGGAATATCGTTAGAAGACTTCCTGCACTTCATGTTTGTAAGTAACAATGTGTACCCATGTGTAACGAGAGTAATCATCAACAATAACAAAGCCATATTGAGATGCTTCATTTGAGATTGCGGAATAATGATTAGGACCAAAGAGATCCATATGAAGCAATTCAAATGGTCGAGTAGTGGTCATGATAGTCTTTGCTGGATGCTTGGCCTTGGTCATCTTTCCAGCTTCACATGATCTGCATAAGTGATCCTTGAGGAATTTGACATTCTCAATGCCAATGACATGCTTCTTCTTTGCAAGCGTGTGCAAATTCTTCATGCCTGCATGACCAAGTCGTCGATGCCATAGCCAGCCTTCTGAAGCTTTTGCAAGTAGGCACACGGCTGGTTGTGGTCCTGAAGAGAAATCAACAATATACAAGTCTCCTCTCCTAAAGCCTTCGAAGACTTTGGAATTGTCAGCTTCCATGATCACAACACAATGATACTTGCCAAAGACAACAACCATATCAAGATCGCAAAGCATTGAGACAGACATGAGGTTGTATCCTAAGGACTCGACAAGCATGACTTTGTCCATGTGTCGATCCTTTGAGATCGCAACCTTACCTAGACCCAATACCTGACGTTTGCCTTTGTCAGCGAAGATGATATGCTTCAGATGCGATGGAGATAAGGGAGCATCCATCAATAGATTCTTGTCACCAGTCATGTTATTTGTACATCCACTATTGAGGACCCACCCAGTGGCTTTGGGTTGATCATCCTGCAGATGAATTAGTGCAACTTACGAACTCATATACTTCATCAGTGAAGAATATGACATCAATTCATCAGATCAATTTCATCAAGCAATAGACAGATAAAGCAGTATGAGGACGTGAGAAATGAAAGTTCATTTCTTCATGATTAGCCTGCGTCCTTTTAGGCATTTCTCAGGTCTCCAGCAAATTCTTCAGACGTTTTAGCACGTCTGGAGACCTGACCCTGCAGAAGAAATTAGTTATTTTTCTTCACCACCCACATCTAAAGGGGTGGCAAACAGTTCATCACTCTGCGAGCTCCATATGAGAAAGGTGGCATAGAAGCCACTCCATTTCGTTTCACATAAGAGTAGTTAGGATAAGCATATGAATAAGCAGAGAAATTCTTCGAGGACTTATGAACATAATGGTTTGAAGAATAATGCACATATTCATAGCCCTTAGCTCTTCCCTGCGAAACAGAGTTGTTAGCACGATGATGATCATATGAGGACTTTGATCCTTTTCAGGAGTTTGATCCACGTGAGGAATTTGGTCCGTATGAGGACTTGGATCCATATGAAGAATTTGATCCATATGAAGAATTTGATCTGGGGTTCCTATTCTTCACAGGTGGTGTCATGAGGACATTCACCTGAAGACTTTCAAGGCACCTTTTGGTAACCCAGATTTTCTTCATAGGGGGACTGTTCCTGCAGTTAGTGCCAACATATCTAGCAAATACTTCACCATTCTGATTTTTGAACAGTTTATAGTTGGAGTCAAATGACTCATCAAAAGAATGAGGAGATTCGCATGTAAAGCCAGATAAATTGGATGGATCAACTGGAGGTCCCTTTGCAGCAACCCATGAGGTTTTGGGGTACTGCTTAGGCTTCCAATATGTACCATCAGCATTGAGTTTCCTCTCAAAGGCAATACCCTCTTTCCTAGGGATCCTGTTGAGGATCTTCTTTTTAAGCACATCACAAAGAGTCTAATGCCCTTTGAGGCTTTTGTACATGCTTGTCATGTACAATTCCTTCAGTCCTGCATCATCAGTGATACTAGCAATGTCCTCAGATGAGGAATTAGTGATAGCAGAGACAGATGAAGAATTTGTAACATTAGAAGCATTTGAACATTCAGGTGAAGAATTAGCAGATTCACGTTCAATGCACTTCAAACATGGAGGAACAAATTCTTCCTGAGCAGCGCTGATTTGTTGAGCAAGTAATGAATCGCGCTCCTTCTGAAGATCTTCATAACTCACTCTTAGCTTCTCAATATCTTGCTTTCTTTGAATAAATTCATAAGAAAGCTTCTCATGATCAGATAAGAAAGTGTTATGATGACCTTGAAGGTTGTCAAACCTAGTCTGAAGTCTCTGAAGATTTTCAGTCAAGGTTTTAGTGCGATCCATTTCTTCACCCAGCATATCATCACTTTTGTCTAGCATGTTTTGAACCTTTTCAAAAGCCTTTTATTGTTTCACATCAATCTTAGCAAGTTTAGAGTATCTGGGCTTGAGGTTTTCATCAGATTCATTCTCACTTGATTCAGAGGAGGTATATTTGAGTACCTTGGCACCCTTTGCCACGAAGCAATAGGTGGGAGCGTAGTCATCATTGCCTTCATCAGCCTTGCTAGGGAGGTCATTTTCTTCAGAGTTGAAGATAGACTTGCTAACGAGTGCAGCAGCGAGAGTGATACGTCTCCAACGTATCTATAATTTTAGATTGCTCCATGCTACTTTATCTATTGTTTTGGACTATAATGGGCTTTATTTTCCACTTTTATATTACTTTTGGGACTAACCTATTAACCAGAGGCCCAGCCCAGAATTGCTGTTTTTTGCCTATTTTAGTGTTTCGAAGAAACGGAATATCAAACGGAGTCCAAACGGAATGAAACCTTCGGGAACGTGATCTTCTCACCGAACGTGATCCAGGAGACTTGGACCCTACTCCAAGGAGTGCTAGACGCGGTCACGAGGGTGGGGGCGCGCCCTCCCACCTGGGCGCGCCCCCCTGCCTCGTGGGCCCCCTGACGCTCCACCGACGTACTCCTTCCTCCTATATATACCTATGTACCCCCAATAGATTAGGGATGGAGCCAAAAACCTAATTCCACCGCCGCAACTTCCTGTATCCATGAGATCCCATCTTGGGGCCTGTTCCGGAGCTCCGCCGGAGGGGGCATCCACCACGGAGGGCTTCTACATCAACACCAAAGCCCCTCCGATGAAGTGTGAGTAGTTTACTTCAGACCTTCGGGTCCATAGTTAGTAGGTAGATGGCTTCTTCTCGCTTTTTGGATCTCAATACAATGTTCTCCCCCTCTCTCGTGGAGATCTGTTCGATGTAATCTTCTTTTTGTGGTGTGTTTGTTGAGACCGATGAATTGTGGGCTTATGATCCAGCTTATCTATGGAAAATATTTGATTTTTCTCTGAATTCTTGTATGTATGATTGAGTTATCTTTGTAAGTCTCTTCGAATTATCCGTTTGGTTTGACCAACTAGATTGGTAGTTCTTGCAAAGGGAGAAGTGCTTAGCTTTGGGTTCAATCTTGCGGTGTCCTTACCTAGTGACAGAAGGGGTTGCAAGGCACGTATTGTATTGTTGCCATCGAGGATAACAGGATGGTGTTTTTATCATATTGCATGAATTTATCCCTCTACATCATGTCATCTTGCTTAAGGCGTTACTCTGTTTTTAACTTAATACTCTAGATGCATGCTGGATAGCGGTCGATGAGTGGAGTAATAGTAGTAGATGCAGAATCGTTTCGGTCTACTTGTCTCGGACGTGATGCCTATTGTAGGTGTCAAAACCGGCGGATCTCGGGTAGGGGGTCCCGAACTGTGCGTCTAGGCGGATGGTAATAGGAGACAAGGGACACGATGTTGTTACCCAGGTTCGGGCCCTCTCGATGGAGGTAAAACCCTACTCCTGCTTGATTAATATTGATGATATGGGTAGTACAAGAGTGGATCTACCACGAGATCAGGAGGGCTAAACCCTAGAAGCTAGCCTATGGTATGATTGTTGTTCGTCCTACGGACTAAGACCCTCCGGTTTATATAGACACCGGATAGGGTTAGGGTTACACAGAGTCGGTTACAATGGTAGGAAATCTACATATCCATATCGCCAAGCTTGCCTTCCACGCCAAGGAAAGTCCCATCCGGACACGGGACAAAGTCTTCAATCTTGTAGCTTCATAGTCCAGGAGTCCGGCCAATGATGATAGTTCGGCTATCCGGATACCCCCTAATCCAGGACTCCCTCAGTAGCCCCTGAACCAGGCTTCAATGACGACGAGTCCGGCGCGCATATTGTCTTCGGCATTGCAAGGCGGGTTCCTCCTCCGAATACTTCATAGAAGATTTTGAACACAAGGATAGTGTCCGGCTCTGCAAAACAAGTTCCACATACTACCGTAGAGAGAATAACCTTTGCACAGATCTGCTGACGTATTCCGCGGCGTGACATCACACCACGGCCAGGCATTTATACGAATCATTTTTACCGTTCCACCTCAGCGCGTTTAGCGAGGCGGTTTCCTTGGCATGTCTTATCAGAGCGGAGATCGTGCCCCCTTATTCCGGGATTCCCATCAATACGGATGTGGGTAACCCAACCGCGCCATTGATTACGGCGCTTGGGAGATAAGCGAGTTTTACCAGGTGGCGGGGACGATAGCCGTCCGTCCATATAAGGGATAAGGATCCACCTTTTCACCTCGCCTTCTTCCTCCTTTGCTCATCCATTTCACAAGACTCGAGCTCCAGCGTCCAAGTCCGCACATCCCACCTCAACCTTCTCCAACTATGTCCGAGCGGGGGAGGCAGTGGATGGCCTCCTCCGTCACGGAGGGGCACATCAAAAGCTGCGGAAGGCGGATACTTGCCCAGCGACATCGTGCACCGCTCCCCGACGAGGGGCAGCTTATTCCCACCCCAGGCCCCATGAGAGGGTGGTGTTCTCACCCACTTCCTCCATGGACTAGGTTTTCCACTTCACCCATTTGTCCGAGGGCTCATGTTTTACTACGGCCTGGACTTCCATGATTTGGCCCCGAATTTCATCCTCAACATCTCGGCGTTTATCGTCGTGTGCGAGGCCTTCCTCTGCATTCAACCCCACTTTGGCTTATGGCTAAAGACCTTCAATGTCAAGCTGAAGGTAGTGGGCGGCCGCCAAGCGGAGTGCGGAGGCGCCATGGTTGCCAAGATGGCCAAAGTCCTATGGCTCGAGGGCTCCTTTGTGGAGACCATAAAGGGGTGGCAATCGGGGTGGTTCTACATCACCGAGCCATGCGACTCTCAATGGGCGGCGGCCCCAATTCGATGTGGCTTCCCACGCTGCTCACATCATGGAAAGAGACGGGCTGACGTGGGGTGATTCGGACGAGCTGTCCGGACTCCAAACCTGCGTCTCAAACCTGGTGGACAAGAATCTCGGGCTTGTCAACGTAATCCAGGTGATGCTCATCCGCCGGATTCTCCCATGCCAACAACGGGCCTTCAAATTGTGGGAGTTCGATCCGGCATGGCACCAAACTCTGAAAAGGCTCTTCGACACTTCGTACGAAGATGCCTGGAAGGTGCTGTTCAAGAGCGCCGAAGCTCCCACATCCGCTACCGAAGATCGCAGATTCAGCTCGCAGCGTCAAGCCAGCGAGGTAAGTTATTTTACCCTTTATGGGACTCTTTTTTCATAGTTTGAGTTTATTCGGGATCTAAAACTCCCTAACCTTTGACAGGACTGGCTGAACACGACCGGACAGATTAACTATCCGGCCCCCTTGCCAGAAGACCCAGCGGACGCCCGATTGACGGGGCTGCTGGCTCCGGCGCCTCACGTGGTGCCGAAGAAGAAGGCCAAGAAGAAGGCCACGGGAACTTGAAGGAGCTCCCGGCGCCAGGTGCTGTCGGACTCATCGTCCGACGACTCTGAGGCGGAATCCTCCCCTGAGGAAGAGGAGGAGGAAAAGGAAGCCTCTCCGCCAGCGGGGGGAGATAAGAAAAGGAAGGCCTCCCCGACTGGGGAGGCCGGAGGGTCCAAGAAAGGAAGGACCCTTCCTCCGGACTTCTCCACCAACGCCGACAACGACGAGGAGGAGTGGCCAACAAGGGCCAAGCCCCTGGCGAGATCGTAAGTGTCCGGACTCCGGAATAGTTCATGAATTTTTATTTTTCGCATAGTGTCTTCTAACGCCGAATATGACCATGTAACCGCCCAAGGACGAGCTCGCCGCTTCATCGAGCGGCTCCCTGGATTCGTCAGATGTGAATAGCACTTCACTTCCGACCGCCTCCTTTCCTCGTGTCACCGTGGACACCGTGGTGGAGTCCCAAAAGGGGCCCAGCCAGGAGGAGGTGGTCCTGGAGGCGCCGCAAGGCGACCTCTCGGACTCTGGGTGCAAAGGGGGCGAGACCCCAGAGGGCTCTAAGTCCGGCCCTGTGCCGGACTCTGTACCGAAACTGTAACGCCCCGGATTCGATGCGCCAGGTGTCCGCCAGTTATTTGCCGTCCTTGCCATGTCATTTGCTTGCGTGTTGCACTTTGCCATGTCATCATTTGCATTTCATATCATGTCATCATGTGCATCTCATTTTGCATACGTGTTCGTCTCATGCATCCGAGCATTTTCCCCGTTGTCCGTTTTGCAATCCGGCACTCCTATGTCTCCCGGCGCCCCCTTTTACCTCTTTTCATGTGCGGGTGTTAAACGTTCTCGGAATGGACCGAGGTTTGTCAAGCGGCCTTGGTATAGCACCGGTAGACCGCCCTTCCGCGCCTCGCCGCTCCCTGCCGACCGTCGCCGCCTCCCCGACCGTCCCCGGTCCCGGATCCGGCCGCGGGAGCTCCGGCCGCCCCGGATCCGCCCGCCTCCGGCGTCCCCCTCCTCTCCGGCATCTTCTCCGGCGAACTCCGGCGATCCTCGTTAACCGTGCAACCCGAGGTTGACTTTCTTCTCCTCCCCCGAAATCCACCAAGTCCCGAATCTGCAGATATTTTCATGCATTTTCATCGCATCATAACTCTGTAATAGCTGCTTCGTTTTGTGCGTGTAATATGTCAAATTGTTCGTCTCGAAGAGTAGATCATTTTATCTCATTGAATCATTTTCATTTGAGCTCATCTTGATGCCCGAAATGCTGTTGGAAGAGTGCTATGTGATGTTAGTTTCTGATTCTTATCAGAACATGCACTTTTGTCATTTTTGCCATCATTGATGTGTGCACCCTATGAACTTGAGTCCTACATGTGTTTTGTAATATGCCATGCCATCTTTCTAGAGGTGTATGCCATGTATTTTGGTGATCTATGTGGTGACTAGCACAAGCATGCAAACTAGGCTTCCTGATGTTGCTGATTTCAGCCCCTGTTCTGCTGATATTTTTATGCCATGTAAACTTGATGCTACAGAGAGATCCATGCTTATTTTGAGATACTTCAGTAAGGATGTTTTGTTCTACATGTCTTGCTCTATCCATCCATGCCCTTGTTTGCAATTATGGACTGCCATAGCTTGAGTCAATCGAGCTCTACTTTTGCTATAAAATGTTTCCTGGCAGATTGTTTACATGTTATTCAATTTTGCCAAGGTTGTTATAGTTGATCCATGCACCCTATGATGTTGTTCTTGCCATGTATAGCTTCTATGCCATGTCTTCTTGCTGTGAGTTGCCTTGCCATTCCATGTATTGCTCTGTGGTGAGTGGTTCAAGCTCACCAACATGCCTACTTATTGTTGTTCCTGCCATGTATGAATCTGTAATATAACTTGCTATGTTTACATGGGTGCCATCATATTTTCTGATCCTTTTTGGCTTATGGTCAGTAAGGGACTTTTGATCTATGCAACTAGTAGATTCATGCCATGCCTTTGTTTGACATGATAAGTTCCTGTAGCATGTTGTTTGATAGCTCTCAACATTGCAACCTGATGTTATTTCTGCTGAAGTCTGAAACTGTTATTATATGCAATCTTGCCATGTGTGTTTGAGCATGTTCTAGTGATTTATGGAGATAGCTCAGTGTTCATGTTTTGTCATGCTTTACCTGTACATCATTCCCATGCCTTTTGTTATTACGATGAGGTCCTGTAGCATGTTGTTTTGATGCTTGCAATATGCCTAGTTGCTGTTTTGGACAGATTGTTACTATGACTTGTAAGTGTGTATGTGTTGAACCGTTGCTCCGTTTTGAGTGTGCTCTATATGAAACTTCCTTAGAATTGCATGTAGCTCCATATTATCATGTTGCATCCATGTTTTGAGAGTGTTTGCTTGATGTTTGGGTGCATTTTGCATCAATGCCATGTTTAACTTGTTTTGCTCATATCTTCTAGGTCGTAGCTCCGAATCTAATGAACTTTATATTTAACTTGACTAGAATTTCGTGTAGATTATCGTGGTGCATTTTAACTTGCTGTTTAACAACTTGAACATAAGGTTTATTCAGATCTGGACCAATTTCGAAATTTGCATATGAGGACTTACCGGAATTGTTATATGTTGTTCCCGGCCTCGTTTAAACTTGCCTGGATGTGTTGCTCTTGTTTGCATCATCTCTTGCCATGAGTAGCTTCATGTAGCTTTGTCATGCATCATGCTTGTTTGTGCATCATGCCTTGTTCATGTGTGGTGTGTTTACTATGTTGTGTGCGCCTTCTTGTTAGTTCCCGCTTACGTTATGATCGTGAGGATTCGTTCGCTCACGCTTGGTTCGGCTTCATCCGCTCATCTTCTTCATGGACTCGTTCTTCTTCCTTGCGGGATTTCAGGCAAGATGACCGCTACCCTGGATCTCACTACTATCATTGCTATGCTAGTTGCTTCGTTCTATCACTATGCTGCGCTACCTATCACTTGCTGCTCAAGCCATCCCAAATTGCCATGAACCTCTAACCTTTGTCACCCTTCCTAGCACACCGTTGTTTGGCTATGTTACCGCTTTGCTCAGCCCCTCTTATAGCATTGTTAGTTGCAGGTGAAGATGAAGTTTGTTCCTTGTTGGAACATGGAGATGTTGTTCCTTGTTGGAACATGTTTACTTGTTGGGATATCACAATATATCTTATATTATTAATGCATCTATATACTTGGTAAAGGGTGGAAGGCTCGGCCTTATGCCTGGTGTTTTGTTCCACTCTTGCCGCCCTAGTTTCCGTCATATCGGTATTATGTTCCCTGATTTTGCGTCCCTAACGCGGTCGGGTGATTTATGGGACCCCTTGACAGTTCGCTTTGAATAAGACTTTTCCAAAGAAGGCCCAACATTGGTTTTACCATTTGCCTCACCTATGCCCTTTTTCCCTTGGGTTTCCGGAGCCCGAGGGTCATCTTTATTTTAGCCCCCCCGGGCCTGTGCTCCTTCGAGTGTTGGTCCGAACCGAGCAGCCTGCGGGGCCACCACGGGGAAACTCGAGGCTTGGTTTTACTCGTAGCTTGACTTATCCGGTGTGCCCTGAGAACGAGGTACGTGCGACTCCTATCGGGATTTGTCGGCACATCCGGGCAGCTTTGCTGGTCTTGTTTTATTGCTGTCGAAATGTCTTGTAGCCGGGATTCCGAGACTGATCGGGTCTTCCCGGGGAGAAGGAATATCCTTCGTTGATCGCGAGAGCTTATCATGGGCTAAGTTGGGACACCCCTGCAGGGTATAAACTTTCGAGAGCCGTGCCCGCGGTTATGTGGCATATGGGAATTTGTTAATATCCGGTTGTAGTAAACTTGAAGCAAACTCTCCTAAAATACACCAACCGTGTGTGTAACCGTGAGTGTCTCTTTTCGGGGTTGATCGAGAGGAGAACACGGTTTCTGGGTTATGTTTGACGTAAGTAGGAGTTCAGGATCACTTCTTGATCATTACTAGTTGACGACCGTTCCTTTGTTTCTCTTCTCGCTCTCATTTGCGTATGTTAGCCACCATACATGCTTAGTCGCTGCTGCAACCTCACCACTTTACCCCTTCCTTTTCCCATTAAGCTTTGCTAGTCTTGATACCCATGGTAATGGGATTGCTGAGTCCTCGTGGCTCACAAATTACTACACCACCAGTTGCAGGTACAGGTTTGCGATGATCATGTCGCGACAGCGATGTTTGCTTGTATTGGAGTTCTTCTTCTGATTCTTCTTCGATCAGGGGATAGGTTCCAGGTCGGCAGCCTGGGCTAGCAGGGTGGATGTCGTTTGAGTTTCTGTTTATGTTTCATCCGTACTCGGATGTTGATCTCTTGTATATGATGTTGATGTATTCTTGTGGCATTTGTGCCTTATGTATGTATCCCCATCTATTATGTAATGTTGATGTAATGATATCCACCTTGCAAAAGCGTTTCAATATGCGGGTCTATCCTTGGTGGGACTGTCGAGTTCCTTTTGGATAGGGTCGCATATTGGGCGTGATAGGAACCTTCAGTGGTTCCGAAGTCTGGCAAGCGGCCCCTTCGTAAGAAGGGCGAGACTGCGACGCCGGTGACCTCCGTCCATCCGGAGGCACCGGATAGCTTGCTGGAGGCGCTTAACGGCGCCTCCATCGAAGAGGAGCACCGCACTGTTATGAGCGTGGTGATCCAGAAAGTTCAGTCCGCCAAGAGCGGGCTGACTGAAGCCTGTACCAGCATTCTAATATGCTTTAGGTAAGTTTAGAATATGTAAAAATATTACTGCATAGACAGTAGTTCTCGATGCTTAGTTCGTGTTCGAAAGAAAAGCCGGACTAAGGATCTAAAAAGATATACGCAGGAGTCTAACATAAGTATGTCAATATGGGAGTGCAGGTTGCGCTGCTGACCTCTGCCGCACTGACTGCGGAGGTCAATGCATTGAAGCAGAGCCTCGAGCGGTCCGAGAACGAGCTCGGCCTTGCCAAGAAGCAGCTAGAGGACAAGGAAGGTAAGTAATACTTTATTAAAGAAATACCTTATAGAAAGGATTTGGTTGCAAAAATGACAGGATTAACATGGGTATTGTAGGGGCCACGAACGAGGTTGCGACCCTGAAGGAAGCGGCGTCCACGGCCGAAAGCAAAGCGGCCGCGGAGCGCACCGAGCGAGAGAAGCAGGAGGCGCGGGTGGCGGAGGTGCGGCAAGAGCTCCAGGCTCTCGTGGAAAAACACGAGAGTTTGGAGCGTGACTCGAAGACTCTAGAGTCCGAGCTCGCATCGGCTCTTGAGAGTGTCAAAGCCGCCAAGGCCGAAGCCCAAAATGCCCTCCAAGAAATTGAATCAATAAAGAAGATAGCGGCGGGTAAGGCATTCTTTATGCAAAGCAAGCATGTGAAAGTGAATTACCTATTACTTACCCGAATCCGAGCTCTCCAGAGCATTCGCAGATCTGCCCGTGAGTGTCTCGATGCTGCTGCTTTCTCTGCATGCCAAGGAGGGAGCTCGACGGAAAGGTGTTCTGGTCTCAAGATGCTGAGGCCGGACATCCGGTGCCCCTGAGCGACCAGCTGAACAGCTGGTCGAGCTCCACAAGGTCGCCGAACAGGCCATGAAGGGCCTAATAATTCGGCTGTGGCCATTGGAAGCCATGCCTGGGAGCTACTTCGGGTTAGTGCGGCAGCTGGTGGACGCCTGTCCATGGATTGAAGTCATCAAGCGCTCCGTCTGCATTGAATGTGCCAGTCGGGCCCTTGCCCGTGCTAAAGTGCACTGGGGCAAGCTGGATGCGGAGAAGCTTGTGACGGACAGGCCACCGAAGGGCAAGGAGCATCGCAAGCCCGAAATGTACTATGAGGGCGCTATGAAGGGTGCCCGCCTTTATAGCGGTGAATGCTCCAAAGATGTAATTTTTAATAGACTCGCATTTGTTATCCTCAGACGCTGAAAACTTGTTCACATGTGCTAAGAAACGCTTGAATTTAAAATATTACCTTCAGGCGGCCGCTTATCAAATTTGAGAGATGGCAAGTCGTTGGCTTCAGCCCCCATGCCACAGTCTTTGGGGTGTTCGGGATAAACTTGAGCGCTCTTGTTCCCATTCTTGGGTCCTTCGAGGAGGCGCCAACGCAACGAACAAGGCAACCGGACTATAGTGCTTGAACACTCTCACTTAGCCATAGAATTCTATAATTTTAAATTTCGTGAAGCCCCTAGTATTCGAAGACCGAGTTCGGGCGCTATCCACGCCTTTGGCGGACAATGCCGACTCCTCGCTCTAAGCGGCATAAGTCTTTAGGGACCCGAAAAAACCTCTCGAACAGCGATCGGCTATCGCCCTATCATGACGGTCAGTTTTAGCTTTCTCCACTGAGGTGCTCAACCCAGCTCAACCGGGGCACAATCACAGTGGTTCTCCCAGCGCTACCTTAGCCGATAAAACAGAATGTAAGGTACCAAAACACGGGAGCCGGGAAAACCCAACTATTGACCCAAGACATGATTCGGAGCCGATGCATATAATGCTATAAGTTTGGGGTGCCGCACTTGTGAAAGTGTTCGGACTTATCACAACATATTTTTGGGGTACTTAAGCCCCTGGTGTATTGGCCGTACCAAAGTGTACGGGTGCAACATGTCATAAATGAACATATATATGGATAAAGAAAGGAGTGCAATAATAGGCAAAATCTATGTATTGTTTATTCAAAAAGGTACTACAATGAAAGCAGAACGATACAAATAGTGCGATAAGCAAGGGATGGGACTATTTAACATGTCCTCTCCAGGGGTAAGCTGCGGATGGTATGTAAAACAGGTATAATGCTCGTAGTAGAGACCACCGACACTCAACGAAGCTCACGCTTCCTGGCTGTTGCATCGTGAGTTCGGCAATTCTAGTGCCGACGGGCTTCCGGAAAACGGAGTCCTGAAAGTAAGAGAAAAGAAGAAAGAAAAGAATGACACAATCGGAGCCCCAGTGCGGTTGAGCCGCATGCAGGCGTGCCGTGGTCGTGCCCCTCCCTTATGCCCATGGTATCTCCAGAGCGTAGTTATGTACGCGTAGTACTGGCTTCGCAATTTCACGAGGGTTGGGGTGGGGGCCGGATTGCTACGCTTGCTCGAATCGTGCCAGGCGGTCTTGTTGTTGGTTACTCTGGGCGCGCTTGACGGTGTCCGGACGTTTAATAGCCGGACTCGAGAATTGCTGTGAGAGGCTGCTTTGCACCTCCGCTGCGAGGGCCGCCGTGAGCTCCTCCGCTCGAGAGAGCGCTCGTGTTTCCATTGACCGTGATTACTCTCGAGGGCCCGGCATCTTGAGCTTGAGGTACGCAGCGAAAGCGGCACCGCATTGAACTTTGAAAATGCGGTTTGTCCATGCAGTGCGTGATAGCCACTGCGGAATGGGACTATGTCGAAGATTAACTCTTCGCTTCGGAAGTTATCCGGGGATCCGAAGACCACTTCGAGTGTAACTGAGCTTGTACAATTGGCCTCTACACCTGGTATGACGCCTTTAAAGGTCGTCTTTGTGGGTTTAATCCTTGAGGGCTCTATGCCCATTTTGCACACTATATCCTGATAGAGCAGGTTCAGGCTGCTACCGCCGTCCATCAGGACTCTAGTGAGGTGAAATCCGTCAATGATTGGTTCAAGAACCAATGCGGCGAATCCACCGTGGCAGATGCTAGTGGGGTGGTCCCTTCGATCAAAGGTGATCGGGCAGGAGGACCATGGGTTGAACTTTGGGGCGACTTGCTCCATCGCATATATGTCCCTTAGCGCACGCTTCCGCTCCCTTTTGGGTATGTGGGTTGCCTATATCATGTTCACCGTCCGCTCTTGTGGGGGGAAACCTTTCTGTCCTCTATTGTTCGGCGGCCGGGGCTCCTCCTCGTCATCGCTATGCAGCCCCTTGTCATTGAGTTCGGCATTTAACTTGCCTGCCTGTTTGAACACCCAACAATCCCTGTTGGTGTGGTTGGCTGGTTTTTCGGGGGTGCCATGTATTTGCACGAGCGATCGAGTATTCGGTCCAGATTGGACGGGCCTGAGTATTTCTTTTGAACGGCTTCTTCCGCTGACCGGTTTAGAGCCTCAAATCGTGCATTCATCGCCGATCTTCAGCATTATCACCGCACGCGGCGCTTGTGCTTGTTGTGACGCGACCGCCATTGCTGTCCTTAGTATCCGAACTACCGTGGTTTTTGGTCAAGTTGTTGCTCTGAGCTAGCCAGTTGTCCTCTCCCGCGCAAAAGCGGGTCATGAGCGTTGTGAGGGCTACCATGGATTTCGGCGTTTCATGTCCTAGGTGCCGTGCAAGCCACTCGTCGCGGATGTTATGTTTGAAGGCTGCAAGGGCCTCTGCATCCGGACAAATCAACGATTTGATTTTTCTTGGTCAGAACCGTGTCCGTAATTGTCCGCCGATTCTTATGGCTGCTGGATTATGTGGCTGAGGTCATCGCGCCTGAGTGGTCGCACATATGTGCCCGGAAGTTATCAAGGAATGCGGCTTCCGTGTCCTCCCAACAACCAATTGATTCTGGCCGGCAAGCTGTTAAGCCAATGCCGAGCTGGTCCTTTAAGCTTGAGTGGGAGGTATTTGATGGCGTGTAGATCATCACCGCGGGCCATGTGGATATGGAGGAGGTAGTCCTCGATCCAAACCGCAGGATCTATTGTGCCATCATATGATTCGATGTTTACGGGTTTGAAACCCTCAGGGATTTGATGATCCATCACTTCGTCTGTGAAGCATAGTGGTGTTGGAAATATGCCCTAGAGGCAATAATAAATTATTTATTATTATATTTCCTTGTTCATGATAATCGTTTATTATCCATGCTATAATTGTATTGATAGGAAACTCAGATACATGTGTGGGTACATAGACAACACCATGTCCCTAGTAAGACTCTAGTTGACTAGCTCGTTGATCAATAGATGGTTACGGTTTCCAGACCATGGACATTGGATGTCGTTGATAACAGGATCACATCATTAGGAGAATGATGTGATGGACAAGACCCAATTCTAAGCCTAGCACAAAGATCGTAGTTCAGATGCTAAAGCTTTTCTAATGTCAAGTATCATTTCCTTAGACCATGAGATTGTGCAACTCCGGATACCGTAGGAATGCTTTGGGTGTACCAAACGTCACAATGTAACTGGGTGGCTATAAAGGTGCACTACAGTATCTCCAAAGTGTCTGCTGGGTTGGCACGAATCGAGACTCGATTTGTCACTCCGTGTGACGGAGAGGTATCTCTGGGCCCACTCGGTAGGACATCATCATAATGTGCACAATGTGACCAAGGGGTTGATCACAGGATGATGTGTTACGGAACGAGTAAAGAGACTTGCTGGTAACGAGATTGAACAAGGTATAGGGATACCGACGATCGAATCTCGGGCAAGTATAATACCGCTAGACAAAGGGAATTGTATACGGGATCGATTGAGTCCTTGACATCGTGGTTCATCCGATGAGATCATCGTGGAACATGTGGGAGCCAACATGGGTATCCAGATCCGCTGTTGGTTATTGACCGGAGAACGCCTCGGTCATGTCTCAGATGGTTCCCGAACCCGTAGGGTCTACACACTTAAGGTTCGATGATGCTAGGGTTATAAAGGAAGTTTGTATGTGGTTACCGAATGTTGTTCGGAGTCCCGGATGAGATTCCGGACGTCACGAGGAGTTCCGGAATGGTCCGGAGGTAAAGATTTATATATGGGAAGTCCTGTTTTGGTCACCGGAAAAGTTTCGGGTTTTATCGGTAACGTACCGGGACCACCGGGAGGGTCCCGAGGGTCCACCAAGTGGGGCCACCATCCCCGGAGGGAAGCATGGGCCAAGTGTGGGAGGGTACCAGCCCCAGGTGGGCTGGTGGGCCCCCCCCCCACAAGGGCCCAAGGCACCTAGGGTTTGGGGAGGGGGCGCCCCACCTTGCTTGGGGGGCAAGTTTCCCCCTCTCCCCCCCTTGGCCGCCCCCCTAGATGGGATCTAGGGCTGGCTGCCGCCCCTAGGGGGTGGAAACCTAGGTGGGGGCGCAGCCCCCTCTCCCCCTATATATAGTGGAGGTAAAGGTGCAGCCCAACACACAAGTTTCTTCTCGTGTTGGCGCAGCCCTACCTCTCTTTCTCCTCATATCTCGCAGTGCTTGGCGAAGCCCTGCAAGATTGCCATGCTCCTCCACCACCACCACGCCGTTGTGCTGCTGCTGGATGGAGTCTTCCTCAACCTCTCCCTCTCTCCTTGCTGGATCAAGGCATGGGAGACGTCACCGGGCTGTATGTGTGTTGAACGCGAGGTGCCGTCCGCTCGCACTAGGATCTCCGGTGATTTGGATCACGACGAGTCGACTCCTTCAACCCCGCTCTCTTGAATGCTTCCGCTTAGCGATCTACAAGTGTATGTAGATGCACTCTCCTTCCCTCGTTGCTGGTTTCTCCTTAGATAGATCTTGGTGACACGTGGGAAAATTTTGAATTTCTGCTCGCTCCCCAACAAAGGCATCATGAGCTAGGTCTATTATGTAGATTCTTTGCACGAGTAGAACACAAAGTAGTTGTGGGCGTTGATTTTGTTCAATATGCTTACCGTTACTAGTCCAATCTTGTTTTGACGGTATTGTGGGATGAAGCGGCCGGACCGACCTTACACGTACACTTATGTGAGATGGTTCCACCGACCGACATGCACTTGGTGCATAAGGTGGCTAGCGGCCGCCGCCTCTCCACTTTAGTCGGAACGGATTCGATGAAAAGGGTCCTTATGAAGGGTAAATAGCAATTGTCATATCACGTTGTGGTTTTTGCGTAGGTAAAAAACGTTCTTGCTAGAAACCCATAGCAGCCACGTAAAACATGCAAACAACAATTAGAGGACGTCTAACTTGTTTTTGCAGGGTATGCTATGTGATGTGATATGGCCAAGAAGAATGTGATGAATGATATGTGATGTATGAGATTGATCATGTTCTTGTAATAGGAATCATGACTTGCATGTCGATGAGTATGACAACCGGCAGGAGCCATAGGAGTTGTCTTTATTTATTGTATGACCTGCGTGTCATTGAACAACGCCATGTAATTACTTTACTTTATTGCTAACCGGTAGCCATAGTAGTAGAAGTAATAAGTTGGCGAGACAACTTCATGGAGACACGATGATGGAGATCATGGTGTCATGCCGGTGACGACGATGATCATGGAGCCCCGAAGATGGAGATCAAAAGGAGCAATATGATATTGGCCATATCATGTCACTATTTGATTGCATGTGATGTTTATCATGATTATACATCTTATTTGCTTAGAACGACGGTAGTAAATAAGATGATCCTCATTAAAATTTCAAGAAAGTGTTCCCCTAACAGGCACCGCTATAAAGTTCGTCTGTTTGAAGCACCACGTGATGATCGGGTGTGATAGATTCTTACGCTCACATACAACG
This sequence comes from Aegilops longissima, assembly GCA_021605205.1. Classification (NCBI taxonomy): domain Eukaryota; kingdom Viridiplantae; phylum Streptophyta; class Magnoliopsida; order Poales; family Poaceae; genus Aegilops; species Aegilops longissima. Next base: position 414,848,471 of record CM038678.1, read on the forward strand.
GGTGTAAGCCAGATTTACACACGCCAAACACTTAGGTTAGCTTGACGAGCCTAGCATGTACAGACATGGCCTCGAACACAAGAGACCGAAAGGTCGAGCATGAGTCGTATGGAGGATACGATCAACATGAAGATGTTCATCGATGATGACTAGTCCGTCTCACGTGATGATCGGACACAGCCTAGTTGACTCGGATCATGTAATCACTTAGATGACTAGAGGGATGTCTATCTGAGTGGGAGTTCATAAGATGAACTTAATTATCCTGAACATAGTCAAAAGATCTTTGCAAATTATGTCGTAAGCTCGCGCTTTAGTTCCACTGTTTAGATATGTTCCTAGAGAAAATATAGTTGGAAGTTGACAGTAGCGATTATGCGATCAGTAGAAAGCTTATGTCCTTAATGCACCGCTAAGTGTGATGAACCTCGAACGTCGTCTGTGGATGTTGTGAACATCTGACATACACATTTTGATAACTATGTGATAGTTCAGTCAAACTGTTTAGAGTTGAGGCACCAAAGACGATTTCGAAACGTCGCGGAACATATGAGATGTTTTGAGGGCTGAAATTGGGATTTCAGGCTCGTGCCCACATCAAGAGGTATAAGACCTCCGACGATTTTCTTAGCCTACAAACTAAGGGAGAAAGGCTCAATCGTTGAGCTTGTGCTCAGATTGTCTGAGTGCAACAATCACTTGAATCGAGTGGGAGTTGATCTTCCAGATGAGATAGTGATGTTTCTCCAAAGTCATTGCCACCAAGCTGCTAGAGCTTCGTGATGAACTATAACATATCAGGGATAGATATGATGATCCTTGAGATATTCGCGATGTTTGACACCGCGAAAGTAGAAATCAAGAAGGAGCATCAATAGTTGATGGTTGGTAAAACCACTAGTTTCGAAAAGGGCAAGGGCAAGAAGGGATACTTCATGAAACGGCAAATCAGCTGCTGCTCTAGTGAAGAAACCCAAGATTGAACCCAAACCCGAGACTAAGTGCTTCTGTAATAAGGGGAACAACCACTGGAGCAGAATTACCCTAGATACTTGGTAGATGAGAAGGCTGGCAAGGTCGATAGAAGTATATTGGATATACATTATGTTAATGTGTACTTTACTAGTACTCCCAAGAGCACCAGTGGTATTAGATACGGTTCGGTTGCTAAGTGTTAGTAACTCGAAATAAAAGCTACGGAAGAAATGGAGACTAGCTAAAGGTGAGATGACGATATGTGTTGGAAGTATTTCCAAGCTTGATGTGATCAAGCATCGCATACTCCCTCTACCATCGAGATTGGTGTTAGACCTAAATAATTGTTATCTGGTTGAGCATGGACATGATTGGATCATGTTTGTCGCAATATGGTTATTCATTTAAGGAGAATAATGGTTACTCTGTTTATTTGAATAATACCTTCAATGGTCTTGCACCTAAAGGAATGGTTTATTGAATCTCGATCGTAGTGATACACATTTTCATGCCAAAAGATATAAGATAGTAATGATAGTACCACCTGCTTGTGGCACTGCCATTTGAGTCATATTGGTATAGAACGCATGAAAAAGCTCCATGTTGATGGATCTTTGGACTCACTCGTTTTTGAAAAAGTTTGAGACATGCGAACCATGTCTATTGGTGTATATGCATGAAGAAACTCCATACAAATGGACCGTTTGGACTCACTTGATTTTGAATCACTTGAGATATGCAAATTATACCACATGGGCAAGATGAATGAAAAGCCTCGTTTTCAGTAAGATGGAACAAGATAGCAACTTGTTGGAAGTAACACATTTTGATGTGTGCAGTCCAATGAGTCTTTGAGGCATCAAATGAATATCGTTATGTTCTTACTTCACGATGATTCGAGTAGATGTTGAGTATATTTACTTGATGAAACACAAGTCTGAATTATTGAATGGTTCAAGTAATTTCAGAGTGAAGTTGAAGATCATCGTGACAAGAGGATAAAATGTCTATGATATGATCATAGAGATGAGTATCTGAGTTACGAGCTTTGGCACGCAATTAAGACATTGTGGAAATTGTTTCACAATTAATACCGCCTGGAACACCATAGTGTGATGGTGTGTCCGAACATCATAGTTGCACCCTATTGAATATGGTGCGTACCATGATGTCTCTTGTCGAATTACCACTATCGTTCATGGGTTAGGCATTAGAGACGACCGCACTCACTTTAATAGGGCACCACGGAATTCCGTTGAGACGACACCGTTTGAACTATGGTTTGGAGAAACCTAAGTTGTCGTTTCGTAAAGGTTTGGGGCTGCGACGCTTATGTGAAAATGTTTCAGGTTGATAAGCTCAAACCCAAAGCGGATAAAATGCATCTTCATAGGACACCCAAAACAGTTGGGTATACCTCCCATCTCAAGATCCGGAAGCAAAAGTAATTGTTTCTAGAAACGAGTCCTTTCTCGAGGAAAAGTTTCCCTCGAAAGAATTGAGTGGGAGGATGGTGGAGACTTGATGAGGTTATTGAACCATCACTTCAACTAGTGTGCAGCAGGGCACATGAAGTTGTTCCTGTGGCGCCTACACCAATTGAAGTAGAAGCTTATGATAATGATCATGAAGTTTCGGATCAAGTCACTACCGTACCTCGTAGGGTGACAAGGATGCGTACTACTTGAGTGGTACAGAATCCTGTCTTGAAGGTCATGTTGCTAGACAACAATGAACCTCGAGCTATGGAGAAGCGATGGTGGGCCCATATTCCGACAAATGGTTAGAAGCCATGAAATCCGAGATAGGATCCATGTATCAGAACAAAGCATGGACTTTGGTGGACTTGCCCGATAGGCAAGCCATTGAGATAAATGGATCTTTAAGAAGAAGACGGACGTGGACGGTGATGTCACCGCCTATGAAGCTCGACTTGTGGCGAAGAGTTTTCACAAAGTTCAAGGAGTTGACTACGATGAGACTTTCTCATCCGTAGCGATGCTTAAGTCCGTCGGAATCATGTTAGCATTAGCTGCATTTATGAAATCTGGCGATGGATGTCAAAACGAGTTTCCTTACCAGTCTTCATAAGGAAAGGTTGTATGTGATACAATCGAAAAGTTTTGTCGATCCTAAGGATGCTAAAAGGTATGCTGGCTCCAAAGTGATCCTTCTAAGGACCGGAGTAAGCATCTCGGAGTTGGAATGTGCGCTTTGATGAGATGGTCAAAGATTTTGGGTTTATACAAAGTTTATGAGAAACTTGTATTTCCAAAGAAGTGAGTGGGAGCACTATAGAATTTCTGATGAGTATATGTTGTTGACATATTGTTGATCAGAAATGATGTAGAATTTCTGGAAAGCATATAGGGTTATTTGAAAAGTGTTTTCAATAGAAAACCTGGATTAAGCTGCTTGAACATTAAGCATCAAGATCTATGAGGATAGATCAAAACGCTAAATGGTACTTTCAAATGAGCACATACCTTGACATAATCTTGAAGGTGTTCAAGATGGATCACCAAAGAAGGAGTTCTTGCCTGAGTTGTAAGGTATGAAGTTAAGAGTTAAAGCTCGACCACGGCAGTAAAAGAGAGAAAGGATTTAGGTCGCCCCTATGCCTTAGACATAGGCTCTACAAGATGCTATGTTGTGTACCGCACCGATGTGTGCCTTGCTACATATCGGCAAAAGGGTACAAAGGTGATCAAGGAGTGGATCACCGGATAGCGGTCAAAATTATCCTTAGAGGAATAAGGATATGTTTCTCGGTTATGGAGGTGATAAAGAGTTCGACGAAAGAGTTGCGTCGATGCAAGTTAACACCTATCCGGATAACTCGAGTAGAGATACCGGATATGTATAATGGAGCAATAATTTGGAATAGCTCCAAGTGGAACGTGGTAGCAGCATCTATGATATGACATAAAGTTTTGCGAAATAGATAGGATCTGAATATTGCGCACCCGCTGACTAAAACCTCTCTCACAAGCAAAACATGATCAAACCTCGAATTCATTGAGTCTTAATCACATGGTGATGTGAACTAGTTTACAGACACTAGTAAACTCTTTGGATGTTGGTCACATGGCGATGTGACCTATTAGTGTTAATCACATGACGATGTGAACTAGATTATTGACTCTAGTGCAAGTGGGAGACTGTTAGAAATATGCCCTAGAGGCAATAATAAATTAGTTATTATTGTATTTCCTTGTTCATGATAATAGTTTATTATCCATGCTATAATTGTATTGATAGGAAACTCAGATACATGTGTGGGTACATAGACAACACCATGTCCCTAGTAAGCCTCTAGTTGACTAGCTCGTTGATCAATAGATGGTTACGGTTTCCTGACCATGGACATTGGATGTCGTTGATAACGGGATCACATCATTAGGAGAATGATGTGATGGACAAGACCCAATTCTAAGCCTAGCACAAAGATCGTGTATTTCGTATGCTAAAGCTTTTCTAATGTCAAGTATCATTTCCTTAGACCATGAGATTGTGCAACTCCGGATACCGTAGGAATGCTTTGGGTGTACCAAACGTCACAACGAATCGGGTGGCTATAAAGGTGCACTACAGGTATCTCCGAAAGTTTCATTGGGTTGGCACGAATCGAGATCGGATTTGTCACTCCGTGTGGGAGAGGTATCTCTGGCCCACTCGGTAGGACATCATCATAATGTGCACAATGTGACCAAGGAGTTGATCACGGATGATGTGTTACGGAACGAGTAAAGAGACTTGCCGGTAACGAGATTGAACAAGGTATCGGGATACCGACGATCGAATCTCGGGCAAGTATAATACCGCTAGACAAAGGGAATTGTATATGGGATCGATTGAGTCCTTGACATCGTGGTTCATCCGATGAGATCATCGTGGAACATGTGGGAGCCAACATGGGTATCCATATCCCGCTGTTGGTTATTGACCGGAGAACGTCTCGGTCATGTCTGCATGGTTCCCGAACCCGTAGGGTCTACACACTTAAGGTTCGATGATGCTAGGGTTGTAAAGGAAGTTTGTATGTGGTTACCGAATGTTGTTCGGAGTCCCGGATGAGATCCCGGACGTCACGAGGAGTTCCGGAATGGTCCGGAGGTAAAGATTTATATATGGGAAGTCCTGTTTTGGTAACCGGAAAAGTTTCGGGTTTTATCCAGTAGCGCACGGGACCACCAGAGGGTCCTGGGGTCCACCAAGTGGGGCCACCATCCCGGAGGGCAGCATGGGCCAAGTGTGGGAGGGACCAGCCCGGTGGGCTGGTGCGCCCCCCTAAGGGCCCAAGGCGCCTAGGGTTTGGGAGGCGCCCACCTGCTTGGGGGCAAGTTCCCCTCTCCCCCTTGGCCGCCCCCTAGATGGGATCTAGGGCTGGCCTCCGCCCCTAGGGGGTGGAAACCTAGGTGGGGGCGCAGCCCCCTCTCCCCCTATATATAGTGGAGGTAAAGGTGCAGCCCAACACACAAGTTTCTTCTCCTGTTGGCGCAGCCCTACCTCTCTTTCTCCTCATATCTCGCAGTGCTTGGCGAAGCCCTGCAGGATTGCCACGCTCCTCCACCACCACCACGCTGTTGTGCTGCTGCTGGATGGAGTCTTCCTCAACCTCTCCCTCTCTCCTTGCTGGATCAAGGCATGGGAGATGTCGTGGATTTGTCACGGCAGATGTCCTTAGTGTCAGGACTTAGTCGTGAGGCCAACGCATCTATGTGGTAGCTTGAGAGGGGTTGAGCGGAATCGAGAGACGCAACACAAGACAGGGATTTAGACAGCTTCGGGCCCCGGGAAACATCATCCGGTAAAAACCCTACATGTTGTTTGAGGCTAGGTCTCATTATCATCATGAGGGAGTTGCCGTAAACCGGCTCTCCTCTTTGTGTCTAGCCCTATGATTGTTTCTTCTTGCTTGTAGCCTCTCCCTCTTTGGGGAGCCCTGCCCCTCCTTATATATGTTGAAGGGGCGGTTTACATGACTAGTCCTAGTTGGATTAGGATTACTCTATTACAAGTGGAGTCTAGTCTTGCTTCCTTTGTAGGAGAATAGTCCTTACGCTTTCCTCATAAACCGGCCCACCATTAAACGTGAACCGGCCTTCTGGGCCTTGGGCCTTGTTATCCGTCATCCCCGCACGCCGGATCACCAAAGAGTCATAATGACCAGGTGGGTTGCTTGTAAACCGCCAGTCGTATGCGTCGCCATGAATCGCCAAGTGTCACCGGATCTCAAGTAAATCGCCAAGTCCGCCGGGTTATACTTCCGCCGTTTTACGCCAAGGTATATCCCCACATTAGCCCCGGTTTAATTTGGATTTGTCCATGTTAAACTGATCTGCAACATAAACACAAGAACAAATTTGGCGGGTTGTGCTCCGGGTTAAGAATTCTTGTAGACCGGCACCTGATCATCCTTAAGTCCTTGTCATTCCCTCCTTCTAGAAAATCCGGATCAATAACCAGCTTCATATTTTAAATTGCTGATGTTGGTTTCTCATAGAAAAATATTGTGAAGAATAATCCACTTGAGTCGGCTTCTAAAACGCCGGCTTAAGAAATTTTGGTCTTGAAATACTCATCTGATATCCGGCCGGTTTGAAGATGTAAAACTTGCCGGTTTAATATTACCAAAATTACCGGGTTATAAAAACTGATAGTTCCGGGTCATGATTGTTGCTAACGCCGGTTCATGATTGTTGCCAACACCGGTTCATGATTATTGATGATGCTGGGTTCCAGACACAGGGTCATAATAATTGGTGACACCGGATCAATCTGGTTTGCTCAAAACAGAGAATTTGAAAATATTTCTCTGATAATAATATAATACTTGTAGCCCCCAAGTCTTGAGCAGAACAAAGTGATGGCTTAAGACTTGCTTCAATATAAATGCTGCCACTTTCAAGAAATCCATGTTGTTTATCCCAACACCAGTAAAAACTGAATACTCCATATTATGTAGCTCCCAAGTGCGGGTTGTCATGCTTGCGACAACTCGGGACTTGTAATTGACTGATGCCCATAAAACTTCAACCAATGTAGCCCCCAAGGGCCGGCTCATTATGCAATAATGAGCAGGGACTTTATAAATATGATCATGTAGACTTGATCAGCGATGTGTAGCCCCCAAGGGCCGGCTCATTATGATATGATGAGTCGGGTCTTCAATAAGGCCAATAAAATGACTTTGCATTAGCCCCCAAGTGTCATGGTGCATGCTTGCAGCGACATGAGACTTGCATGTAATCTCGATTTGAATAATGTAGCCCCCAAGTGCCGAGTCGTAAGCCTGCAACGACTCGAGACTATTCCTTCCATTGTAGAATAAATCATATCCTTTGATAAAATAATAGTTGTTGCGCTAAAGCGACTTTGAAAACCTCAATAACACCGGTTATTAATAACCATAATAAAATCCAGCCATGTTGGCTATTCAAGACAATATAATCCGGTATGAAAACCTTATTCATTCAATATCATAATGAAAATTCAGCCAAGTTTGGCTATTTGAATAATATAACCCAATGATTTATAAGCGCATGATTCCAATGGCGCAATTCAAATATATACTGGCGACTTATCGTCTTAAAGCCAGGCCGGTTTAATAAACACCGGATAATTTATCATCATACTAGCGACATATAGTCGAAAGCCAGGCCGGTTTAATAAACGCCGGAGATTTATAATCATGCTTTATTCAACCTGTTTCGCATACAACAAGTTTAAAGTGTCCCGGCGGTTTATCACGGACGGAATCATAATGCCCAACATATAACCCGGGTTTATAACCAAGGTTGCACTTAAGAATAATCAAATATGAAATATATCATACCTGTGACATTGAATCACATCGTAGGTTTACCAACTTTTTGTAGTAAGGGTGATAACCCCAATTTTGAGTAATGATAACTCCTTTCATACTGTGTTGGTTTATGATAAAACCGTACCGGGTTGTGATAAACACCGGTTTAACCATATATAATACTGGCGACTCCTAGTCAAACCAGACCGGGCGGATAGTCTCCGGATTATGATTTGATCATGTACTGACAATTTGTAATTGAAAGTCAAACCGGGTTAATGAACACCGGTTTACTCCATAATAAGATGGCAACATAAAATCAAACCGGGCAGATAGTCTTCGGATTAGGATTTGACCGTGTTCCGCCAATTTGTAATTGACAGTTTGAAACGGATTAACAATGTTGGTTTAAAAGCACAACAAAAATCAAATAACAGTTATGAAAAATATGGAAGCAAAGGCAATGATAAAACCGTTTGCAAAAGAGGCTTTATTGAGCCGATCGATGGTGTTACCATGGTCGGACACCACCAAGCTCCCAATAAGGTGTAGCTATGGTTCAAGTCAGCCGGTCCCCAACTGAAACCGTGGCATTATGTCGATCAAGTGGCGTGGCAATGGTTCGGTTCACCAAGCCCCAAGTGACTCTATGGCCTTAGGTCGATCAAGAGGCGTGATCGGTTCAGACTTGACCATGTCCCTAAGTGATCTGGTGGCTTTCGCCTATCAAAAGGTGTTGCCTTGGTTCGGACACGACCAAGCCCCCAAGTGATGTTGTGGCACTAGGCCGATCAAGAGGCGTGGCTATGGTTCGGATACGACCAAACCACCAAGTGATCAATAATATGATAAGCCAATAAGGCATGATACCCATGTTTGGAACGCGCATCATGGCAGCAGGTCCTCTTTGGCACCCTTTAACTTTTTGCAAGAGATAAATCCTTCTTGAACCGGGATTTTGAACCGGATATTGAGAGCTTCAAAGCTTTGTGGGAGACATCTTTCCCTTGAACCGGATTGTAAACCGGAATCTTCATTTTCAGCCGAAAATTTTCTGATGGCCTTTCAACTCGAACTTGCGAGAAGTTAATTCCTTTTTGAACCGGACATTTTTAAACCGGATTTGAGCGCTTGAGAGCTTTGTGGGAGAATATATTTCCCTTGAACCGGATTGTAAACCGGATACTTGAGAACTTCGGTGAGACTGACTTCCCTTGAGCCGGATTTTAAACCGGAATCCTTTCTGATGATCCGGAACTTCTTCATTGAGCCGGGATTTTGTAACTGTCATATACTTACTAAGCCGGAAATTTTCTGATGGCCTTCAAATAACAGTAGCCTCCGGGACCGGGTTATCTTTCCCTCCATCGTCCTGGGGTTCTTAAATTTGCTGAAACTGGCAAGATTTGCTTAGTCATGTCATCGTAGCCCCCGAGTCTCAAGGTGACTCGAGGAGTTGGCTTGAAACTCTCAATATTTGACCGCAATATAAACCGGCATAACTTGTATATCATTGGTGTTGATAACACGATGTGAATCCATAGAAAATTGTGATGACTGCGGCGGGTTATAAATGATCCCGTATGAGCCGTGTCAGCAACTCGGCCAATGGTTCCTTCCAACTGGCGATTTCAAGTTAACCAAACTGTAGTGGCGGCGACTTGTGCACCTGCCCATTGAACCATCCGGTGTAGACGGCGGTTGATAGTATATGATAATTTGCCTCCATTTTGAAAGAAAACCGGCTATCCAAGCCGTGACTTGCTCATGCGAGACAAAAGCGGCCTGGTATGTTGATGTAGACCAGGCCGCAATAAATGGACGGTAGAGACATCCACAATATTAGAGGTGGCTTGGACAGATGAACCGCCACGGTGTTGTAAACCGTTCGGACGGGCGAGTCAAATGCAGCACGGTCCCGCAAGCTGATGTAAACCGGGCCGTAAGGGCGCGCCTTGCACGCGCCCATTCACCGCCTAATGTGGCACGGACGAACACCGGCAGGATGTTGCGGCGCGCGCCCATACTCCATGGTATAAACCACGCTTATAATGAATAATTTTCCTGCATACAATATTGCGAGACCAAGGCAAAGATAAACCGCTCTTTGACAAAAATAATATGCACTAATAAAATATATTTTAGATGGATATCACCGATGTGTTAGGCCAGAAATTATCCGCCATGGAGTTTATGATCACCATGGTGATGCTAAATTAATCACGGCCGAGCCGCCGACGAAAGCGAGACGGATGGTCCGCCGCGTGTTGTAAACCGTGCGGACGAGCAAGTTGTCCTTCGTTGTAAACCGTGCGGACGCATGAACTCGTGGCTGAAGCGGACGGGCGAAGTCGTCCGTGGTGCTTTAAGGTGGTACGGACGGGCGAAGTTGGCGGCGCGTTGATGTAAACCGGACTACGGGGCGGCGGTTTGTGTTCCCATTTATCAGTGTGATATACGCAGATGCTGGTGTAGAACAGCTAGCGCGCCCGTCCGCAGTAGGGCATCACTTTTATAGTGAGCACTTGTCCTGGTATATTTTGTCTGGTGAATATAGACGCTGGAACATGTTGCAGCAACTGTGGCCGTCACGGGGCCTGGAGCCGGGTGGTTTAGAACATACCCAGGCCGGCCTGGCGCAGCGATGGTGGCGATTTGAGGCGGCCAAGGGTCGCGGCGGTTTGGAGACGGCAACTCAAGACCACGGTACGGGTCGCGTGGGACGAAGTGAGGCCCCGGCGACGGCTCGGAGATGGGCTGCCTGAGGCCACTCCGGCAAGGGCAGAGGTGACTCGAGACCGAATTAGCTTGAGGGCGGCGACTTGGGGCCACTGCAGGCTGGCGGAGAAATAATTCGTCGGAGACTGCAGCTTGGCCACGGCATAGACGGATGTATCGACTCGAGAGGACTGTGCAGGCAAGAGCTCTTTAGCTAATCCTGATAGCTTGTGCGAGCAAGAGCTTTTTTTAGCACTCCGTAACTTAATTTGGATCAAGGAGTCTCCATTTGACACTTGACTTGAGCACACAATTGGAGTACACTCACGATTGCTTTGGGTAGTTTGGAAACTTGCGTCGGAATGGGACTCGGTCGCTTTTCTGGCGGCTTTTCTGACCAGATCAACCTGTAGAATATGGGCCCGATCTGATTTATGATGCACATGCTGCTGCCTGTCCATGTTGATGCTGAAACTTTTGCCAAGCGAGGCGGCCGCAGCGACTTGGCCAGCAGCGGCTTACGGTGTGGAAGCGGCGACTCGAGATGGCACGAGGCTGCGGCGGTTCAAGACTGCAGTGGCGCGTGAGGGCGAGGGAGCCCAAGGCCAGGCGGCGGGTTGATGCGGTGCTTTGGAGACCGAACGGAGATGCAGCCGTGGCAAAGCGGCCCACGGACAATTCGGCGAAGGACGACGGCGTTTTAACGTCAGGCGCTCAAGAACCGGCGGGCGCGGCAGAGGAGGTGAAGGTAGGCGAGTCCAAAGTGGCCCGGCACTGGCCGCCGGCCGCGGCTTTAAGGCGGCAGAAAATGCACAGAACCGGTTTGAAGACGAAGAGACAGCCCGCCAGAACGGATGTTGAGGCGACACCGGTTCGCTGTGCTCGGGCGGCGGCGACTCAATGCGGCGGCCGCGGGATGGCGAATAGGTGATGACCACAGCCCCACGAGCGAGCAGGCAGGACGGGGTGATCCGCGACTTCGAGATGGCACGGCGACTTGAGGCAAAGCGGAGGCGGACAGAAATAGAGCTTCAGTTATGGATTCAGCTGTACCCCTGCCGCAAGTGGATATGTCGGATCCAAAACGGGCCAACGCGGCAGAGGCGAGTCAATAACCCGTGGCGCTGTGTGTACGGCGGAAGAGTCCGGTTTGCTGCCTTATCCTTTTCCGGGTCGTGATCACTTAGTTATTGATGTTGGATGGTTCCACATAGGATTACCCCTCCTTTGATTTGACTGGTCAACCTTATCTTCACATAGAAAGTAACAGCCACGAAACTCCTTCGGTTTGCCGGACGCCGCCGATACGGAATTTCCTTGAGACCAGCACCGCAGCAGAAATCTCGTGTCCATTAACTTGCAACTTGGCGAATCGGACTCGGCGGATCACCACGGTGCCTGTGGCGGCTTTACAATTTGCAACCTTAAAACCTCTTAATCGATCTTGTACGTCGTTCCGGCTGGTTGCCACGGAGATCATGTAGATCCTTCTAAACTGATTATTTTTTAACCAGAAAAATTGCGATCTTCTCAAACCTTGGAAAAGATCCCTCCAAGAACTCAACACCACCGTGCGCGAGCCCCACGGTGGGCGCCAACTATCGTGGATTTGTCACGGCAGATGTCCTTAGTGTCAGGACTTAGTCGTGAGGCCAACGCATCTATGTGGTAGCTTGAGAGGGGTTGAGCGGAATCGAGAGACGCAACACAAGACAGGGATTTAGACAGCTTCGGGCCCCGGGAAACATCATCCGGTAAAAACCCTACATGCTGTTTGAGCCTTGGTACTTTTCGAGTGGCGCCGGGGTGCGGCTTGAATGGAGGGTCTAGAGGCCTCTCTGTCGCGGCCACGGGGTGGCCGGTCGGCCGCATCATGCGCTAGTGATGGTGCTGCTTCCTCTAATTGGGGTAGCAGCCTGCGTTTCGGGTATCTCTTGGAGGGGCGTTCGAGTTCGTACTCTTCGGCTGCGAGGACTTCAGTCCATCTGTCAGCTAGCAAGTCTTGGTCAGCTCGAAGTTGCTGCTACTTTTTCTTGAGGCTACTTGCCGTGGCCATAAGCCTGCGTTTGAAACGCTCCTGTTCGGCGGGGTCCTTAGGCACGACAAATTCGTCGTCGTCGAGGCTTGCCTCATCTTCGGAGGGAGGCATATAATTATCGTCCTCCACCTCCCTGTCTGCCGCTCTATCATGAGGGCCGGCTTCTCCTCCTCCCGTGCTGAATCCTGCCGGAGGGTTGTCTTCGCACTGTCCGGGGTGTTATTATCTCCCGTGCCGGAATCACCATTTTTGCTGTGGCGGGATTTAGAGCGGCACCACTGACGCCGGCGCTTGGGTTGCTTCTTGGAGGGGTCATCCTCCGTTGTTCCATCGTCGTTCCCATCTTTTGGCATGTCCACCATGTATATATCGTATGATGAGGTGGCCTTCCAGCGCCCTCGTAGGCATCGGTTCTTGGTCGTCTCCAAAGATCGCCGTCCCATACCGCCGATGTCTTGAGTCAAGTCGAGCATGTCAGTTAAATCATCGACAGTGGCTACGAAGTGGGTGGTGGGTGGGCGTTGAATTTCTTCATCGTCCGCATCCCAACCTTCCTGACCGTAGTCCGGCCAGGGCTCTCCAGATAAAGAGAGAGACTTTAATGAATTCAGGATGTCGCCAAAGGGCGAGTGCTGAAAGATGTGCGCGGCTGTGAACTCCATAACCGGCGCCCAATTGGATTCGATTGGCAGGGGTGCGGAGGGTTTGGAGTCTGGAGAGGAGTCCGACACCTTGGAGTCACGGTCTTCGCAAAGGACAGGGATGGAGTTCTCCTCAATCGCCGTAGAAATCGTAGCCCCCGAGGCGGTGTCCAACCACTCGTCCTCGATCGGTGGAGTCAGCTCCGAGCTAAGGGTCGGAGCGGACGCTGGTGCGGCCTCCAGGGCACTATTCGGCGGCAGAGCTAGATCGTGCCCATCGAGAGAGTGCGGCGCCCTTGGCTGTGGCTCGAATCCGTCGAAGATCAAGTCTCCGCGGATGTCGGCCGTGTAGTTCAAACTCCCAAATCTGACTGATGGCGGGGCGAGCTTCGATCTGCTCCAGATGGCCAAGTGAATTGGCCCGCAGCAAAGCCGCCGAATACGAAGATATGTCCGGGAGAAAATTCTCACCTGGACCGCGCCGTTGTTGATGATCGAAGGATCCATCGGGCCTAAGGATGACGACACGAGGAACTCTCAATGAAAGCACCAATGTCGGTGTCAAAACCGGCGGATCTCGGTAGGGGGTCCCGAATGTGCGTCTAGGCGGATGGCAACAGGAGACAAGGGACACGATGTTTTTACCCAGGTTCCGCCCTCTCGATGGAGGTAAAACCCTACTCCCGCTTGATTAATATTGATGATATGGGTAGTACAAGAGTGGATCTACCACGAGATCGAGAGGCTAAACCCTAGAAGCTAGCCTATGGTATGATTGTTGTTCATCCTACGGACTAAGACCCTCCGGTTTATATAGACACCGGATAGGGTTAGGGTTACACAGAGTCGGTTACAATGGTAGGAGATCTACATATCCAGACGCCAAGCTTGCCTTCCACGCCAAGGAAAGTCCCATCCGGACACGGGACGAAGTCTTCAATCTTGTATCTTCATAGTCCAGGAGTCCGGCCAACGATGATAGTTCGGCTATCCGGACACCCCCTAATCCAGGACTCCCTCACCTATATACATGATCATTTCCTGGATAACCTCATGACTATGCTCAATTCTGTCAATTGCTCAACAGTAATTTGTTCACCCACCGTAGAATACTTATGCTCTTGAGAGAAGCCACTAGTGAAACCTATGGACCCCGGGTCTATTCTCATCATATTAATCTCCATCACTTTATTTACTTGCTTTGCTTTTACTTTTCACTTTGCATATTTATACCAAAAATACCAAAAATATTATCTCTATCATATCTCACTCTCGTAAGTGACCGTGAAGGGATTGACAACCCCTAATCGCGTTGGTTGCGAGTAGCTATCGTTTTTTGCAGGTACGAGGGACTTGCGCGTAGCCTCCTACTGGATTGATACCTTGGTTCAAAAACTGAGGGAAATACTTACGCTACTGTGATGCATCATCCCCTCCTCTTCGGGGAAAGCCAACGCAAGCTCGAGACGTAGCAAGAAGGATTTCTGGCGCCGTTGCCGGGGAGGCTTACGCAAAAGTCAACATACCAAGTACCCATCACAACCCTATCTCTCGCATTACATTATTTGCCATTTGCCTCTCATTTTCCTCTCCCCCACTTCACCTTTGCCGTTTTATTCGCCCTCTCTTTCCCAATCTCCTCCTCTTTTCCCTTTTGCCTTTTGTTTGGTCGTGTGTTAGTTTGCTTGTTTGTCGCGATGGCTTAAGATGCTACCAAATTGTGTGACTTCACCAATACCAATAATAATGATTTCCTTAGCACTCCGATTGCTCCTCTTGCCAATACTGAATCTTGTGAAATCAATACTGCTTTGTTGAATCTTGTTATGAAAGATCAATTCGCCGGCCTTCCTAGTGAAGATGCCGCTACTCATCTAAATAGCTTCGTTGATTTATGTGATATGGAAAAGAAAAAAGATGTCGATAATGATGTCCTTAATTTGAAGCTATTTCCTTTTTCGCTTAGAGATCGTGCTAAAGCGTGGTTTTCATCTTTGCCTAAAAATAGTATTGATTCTTGGAACAAGTGTAAAGATGCTTTTATCTCTAAGTATTTTCCTCCCGCTAAGATTATCTCTCTTAGGAACGATATTATGAATTTTAAGCAACTTGATCATGAACATGTTGCACAAGCTTGGGAGAGAATGAAATTAATGATACGTAATTGTCCTACTCATGGTTTGAACTTGTGGATGATTGTACAAAAAATTTATGCCGGATTGAATTTTGCTTCTATAAATCTTTTAGATTCGGCCGCGGGAGTCACTTTTATGGAAATCACTTTAGGAGATGCTACTAAACTCCTAGATAATATTATGGTTAATCATTCTCAATGGCATATTGAAAGATCTACTAATAAAAAAGTGCATGATATAGAAGAAATCAATGTTTTGAGTGGAAAGATGGATGAACTTATGAAGTTATTTACTAAGAGTGTTTCTTCTGATCCTAATGATATGCCTTTTTCTACCCTGATTGAAAATAATAATGAATCTATGGATGTGAATTTTGTTGGTAGGAATAGTTTTGGAAACAACGCGTATAGAGGGAATTTTAATCCTAGGCCTTATCCTAGTAATCCTTCTAATAATTATGGAAATTCCTACAACAAATCTTATGGACATTTTAATAAGATGCCCTCTGAATTTGAGAGTAGTGTTAAAGAGTTTATGAATTCACAAAAGAATTTTAATGCTTTGCTTGAAGAGAAATTACTTAAAGTTGATGATTTGGCCAGGAACGTTGATAGAATTTCTCTTGAGGTTGATTCTTTAAAGCTTAGATCTACTCCTCCTAAGCATGATATCAATGAGTCTCTCAAAGCTATGAGAATTTCCATTGATGAGTGCAAGGAAAGAACCACTAGGATGTGTGCTTCCAAAGACGCCTTTATTAAAACGTGTTCTTCTAATTCCTATGAAAATGAAGATGAAGATCTAAAAGTTATTGATACGTCCCCTATTAAATCTTTGTTTTGCAATATGAATCTTGATGAAACTGAATATGATCTTCCTTTACCTAGAAGGCGTTCTAAGAATTCTGAGTTTTTAGATCTTGATGATGAAATTGACAAAAGTGGGATTGAAAGAAATAAAAATCGAGATATTGCTAAACCCACTATATTGGATCTCAAGGAATTTAATTATGAAAATTTCTCTTTCATTGATTGTATTTCCTTGTTGCAATCCGTGCTAAATTCTCCTCATGCTTATAGTCAAAATAAGGCTTTTACTGAACACATTGTTGATGCCTTGATGCAATCTTATGAAGAAAAGCTTGAGTTGAAAATTTCTATCCCTAGGAAACTCCATGATGAGTGGGAACCTACTATTAAAATTAAAATTAAAAATTATGAGTTTCATGCTTTGTGTGATTTGGGTGCTAGTGTCTCTACTATTCCCAAAACTTTGTGTGATTTGCTAGATTTCCGTGATTTTGATGATTGCTCTCTAAACTTGCATCTTGCGGATTCCACTATTAAAAAGCCTATGGGAAGAATTAATGATGTTCTTATTGTTGCAAATAGGAATTATGTGCCCGTAGATTTTATCGTTCTTGATATAGATTGCAATCCTTCATGTCCTATTATTCTTGGTAGACCTTTCCTTAGAACGATTGGTGCAATTATTGATATGAAGGAAGGAAATATTAGATTCCAATTCCCTTTAAAGAAGGGCATGGAACATTTTCCTAGAAAGAAAATAAAATTACCATATGAATCTATCATGAGAGCCACTTATGGATTGCCTACCAAAGATGGCAATACCTAGATCTATCCTTGTTTTTATGCCTAGCTAGGGGCGTTAAACAATAGCGCTTGTTGGGAGGCAACCCAATTTTGTTTTCAGTTTTTTGTTTTCGGTTCTGTTTAGGAATAAATAATCCATCTAGCCTATGTTTATATGTGGTTTTTTCTTTTAATTAGTGTTTGTGCCAAGTTGAACCTATTAGATCTTCTTGGATGATAGTTATTTGATCTTGCTGTAATTTCCAGAATCTTTGTGCTCAGTGCCCGAATAGTTAAAAATCACCAGAACGTGATAAAATACTGATTCAAATTGCTGATGATCAATAAACAAATTTTCAAGGTCTTCTAATTTTGGTAGAATTTTTTGGGTTCCATAAGTTTGCGTTAGTTACAGATTACTACAGACTGTTCTGTTTTTGACAGATTCTGTTTTGCGTGTGTTGTTTTCTTATTTTGATGAATCTATGGCTAGTAAAATAGTTTATGGTCCATGGAGAAGTTGGAAAAAAGTGGGTTTAACACCAATATAAATAAAGAATTAGTTTATTACAGTACTTTAAAGTAGTCTTTTGTTTTATTTCTCTAACGGAGCTCACGAGATTTCTATTGAGTTTTGTGTTGTGAAGTTTTCAAGTTTTGGGTGAATTGTTTTGATGGATTATGGAACAAGGAGTGGCAAGAGCCTAAGCTTGGGGATGCCCATGACACCCCCAAGATAATCCAAGGACACCAAAAAGTCAAAGCTTGGGGATGCCCCGGAAGGCATCCCCTCTTTCGTCTACTTCCATCGGTAATTTACTTGGAGCTATATTTTTATTTTTCGTCTTGTATTATTTGAGTCTTTGCTTGTTAGTTAACACAATCATCCTTGCTATACACACCTTTTGAGAGAGCCATATATGAATTAGAATTTGATATAATACTCTAGTGCTTCACTTATATCTTTTGAGCTTGATAATTTTTGCTCTAGTGCTTCACTTAGATCTTTTAGAGCACGATGGTGGATTTGTTTTAAAGAAACTTGATCTCTCATGCTTCACTTAGATTATTTTGAGAGTCGTTAATAGCATGGTAATTTGCTTAATGTTAATATACTTGGTATTCAACATATGTGAAACTTTCTTTTGAGTGCGTTGAATACTAAGATAAGTTTGATGCTTGATAATTGTTTTGAGATATGGAGGTAATAATATCAAAGTCATGCTAGTTGAGTAGTTGTGAATCTGAGAAATGCTTGTGTTGAAGTTAGTAAATCCCGTAGCATGCACGTATGGTTAAAGTTGTGTAACAAATTTGAAGCATGAAGTGTACCTGGCTTGTGCATCCTTATGAGTGGCGGTCGGGGACGAGCGATGGTCTTTTCCTACCAATCTATCCCCCTAGGAGCATGCGCGTAGTACTTGATTTTTGATGACTTCTAAATTTTTGCAATAAGTATATGAGTTCTTTTGACTAATGTTGAGTCCATGGATTATACGCACTCTTACCTTTCCGCCATTGCTAGCCTCTTCGGTACCGTGCATTGCCCTTTCTCAAAATGAGAGTTGGCGCAAACTTTGCCGGTGCATCCAAACCCCGTGATATGATACGCTCTATCACACATAAACCTCCCTATATCTTCCTCAAAACAGCCACCATACCTACCTATTATGGCATTTCCATAGCCATTCCGAGATATATTGCCATGCGACTTTCCACCGTTCTGTTCATCATTATTATGACATACATTACTTTTGTCATATTGCCATTGCATGATCATGTAGTTGACATCGTATTTGTGGCAAAGCCACCATGCATTATTTTCATACATGTCACTCTTGATTCATTGCACCATCCCGGTACACCGCCGGAGGCATTCATATAGAGTCATACCTTGTTCTAGTTTCGAGTTGTAATCCTTATGTTGTAATCAATAGAAGTGTGATGATCATCATTATTAGAGCATTGCCCAAAAAAAGAGAAAGGCCAAAATAAAAAAAAGAAAGGACCAAAAAAAGGAAAATAAAAGGGCAATGCTACTATCTCTTTTTCCACACTTGTGCTTCAAAGTAGCACCATGTTCTTCATGTAGTGAGTCTCATATATTGTGCTTCAAAGTAGCACCATGTTTTTCATATAGTGAGTTTCATAAGTTGTCCTTTTGATATTAGTGGGAATTTTTCATTATAGAACTTGGCTTGTATATTCCTACGATGGGCTTCCTCAAATGCCCTAGGTCTTCATGAGCAAGCAAGTTGGATGCACACCCACTAGTTTTCTTATGTTGAGCATTCGTAGCTCTAGTGCATCCGTTGCATGGCAATCCCTACTCCTCATGTTGACATCAATTGATGGGCATCTCCATAGCCCGTTGATTATCCTCGTCAACGTGAGACTTTCTCCTTTTTTCTCTTCTCCACACAATCCCCATCATCATACTCTATTCCACCCATAGTGCTATATCCATGGCTCACGCTCATGTATTGCGTGAAGGTTGAAAAAGTTTGAGATTATTTAAGTATGAAACAATTGCTTGGCTTGTCATCGGGGTATAGAAGTTGGGAACATCTTTGTGTGACTAAAATGAAGCATAGCCTAACTATATGATTTTGTAGGGATGAACTTTCTTTGGCCATGTTATTTTGAGATGACATAATTATTTTGATTAGTATGCTTGAAGTATTATTATTTTTATGTCAATATGAACTTTTGTCTTGAATCTTTCGGATCTGAATATTCATATCACAATTAAGAAGATTTACATTGAAATTATGCCAAAGTATCACTCCGCATCAAAAATTCTCTTTTATCATTTACCTACTCGAGGACGAGCAGAATTAAGCTTGGGATGCCCGATACGTCTCCAACGTATCTATAATTTTTATTGCTCCATGCTAATTTATCTATTGTTTTGGACTATAATGGGCTTTATTTTCCACTTTTATATTACTTTTGGGACTAACCTATTAACCGGAGGCCCAGCCTGAATTGCTGTTTTTTGCCTATTTCAGTGTTTCAAGAAACGGAATATCAAACGGAGTCCAAACGGAATGAAACCTTCGGAGCGTGATCTTCTCACCGAACGTGATCCAGAGACTTGGACCCTACTCCAAGGAGTGCAGAGGCGGTCACGAGGTGGGCGCGCCCTCCCCACCGGGCGCGCCCCTCGCCTCGTGGGCCCCCGACGCCCACCGACGCATTCTTCCTCCTATATATACCTCACGCACCCCAACAGGTCGGGACGGAGCCAAAACCTAATTCCACCGCCGCAACTTCCTGATCCACGAGATCCCATCTTGGGGCCTGTTTGATGCTTCACGGGAGGGGGCATCCACCACGGAGGGCTTCTACATCAACACCATAGCCCCTCCGATGAAGTGTGAGTAGTTTACTTCAGACCTTCGGGTCCATAGTTAGTAGCTAGATGGCTTCTTCTCGCTTTTTGGATCTCAATGCAATGTTCTCCCCCTCTCTCGTGGAGATCTATTCGAGGTAATCTTCTTTTTACAGTGTGTTTGTTGAGACCGATGAATTGTGGGTTTATGATCCAGCTTATCTATGGAAAATATTTGATTTTTCTCTGAATTCCTTTATGTATGATTGAGTTATATTTGTAAGTATCTTTGAATTATCCGTTTGGTTTGGCCAACTAGATTGGTAGTTCTTGCAATGGGAGAAGTGCTTAGCTTTGGGTTCAATCTTGCGTGTCCTTACCTAGTGATGTAAGGGGTTGCAAGGCACGATTGTATTGTTGCCATCGAGGATAGCAAGATGGGGTTTTATCATATTGCATGAATTTATCCTCTACATCATGTCATCTTGCTTAAGGCGTTACTCTGTTTTTAACTTAATACTCTAGATGCATGCTGGATAGCGGTCGATGAGTGGAGTAATAGTAGTAGATGCGAATCGCTTGGTCTACTTTTCTCAGACGTGATGTCTATATACATGATCATTGCCTGGATAACCTCATAACTATGCTCAATTCTGTCAATTGCTCAATAGTAATTTGTTCACCCACCGTAGAATACTTATGCTCTTGAGAGAAGCCACTAGTGAAACCTATGGCCCCCGGGTCTATTCTCATCATATTAATCTCCATCACTTTATTTACTTGCTTTGATTTTACTTTTCACTTTGCATCTTTATACCGAAAATACCAAAAATATTATCTCTATCAGATCTCACTCTCGTAAGTGACCGTGAAGGGATTGACAACCCCTAATCGTGTTGGTTGCGAATAGCTATTGTTTTTGTGCAGGTACGAGGGACTTGCGCGTAGCCTCCTACTGGATTGATACCTTGGTTCTAAAAAACTGAGGGAAATACTTACGCTACTGTGCTCCATCATCCCCTCCTCTTCGGGGAAAACCAACGCAAGCTCGAGACGTAGCAGAGAGCTAGGCTTGCCACACCGGACTCGGATTCCTCAGATGCCTCCTCTTCCTCAGGTTCCTCAGATTCAGCCTCAGAGTCCATTTCCTTGCCAATGAATGCCCGAGCCATCTTGGAGCTGCTCTTCTTGTGACACGGAGACTTCGAGGATTTTGATGATGAAGATTTTGAGGATTTCTTCTTTTTCTTCGCATCATCGGAACTGTAATCCTTGTATTTCTTCTTCTTTGATTCCTTTTCCCACTGAGGACAATCTTGAATGTAGTGTCCAGGTTTCTTGCATTTGTGGCAAAGCCTCTTCTTGTAGTCACTGGATATGGAATCATTGTTCCTTGAGGGTTTTTCAAAGCGACCACGTCTTGAGAACTTCCAGAATTTCTTCACGAGCAGTGCTAGTTCATGGCTCAGTTCTTCAGGATCACCAAGGCTGCTGCCAGAATCTTCATCTTCAGATTCAGACACTGCCTTGGCCTTCAGGGCACGTGATCTCCCATAGCTCGAACCATAGAGATCTCTCTTTTCAGCAAGCTAGAACTCATGAGTATTTAGCCTTTTGAGGATATCAGCGGGATCAAGTGACTTGTAGTCCGCACGCTCTTGTATCATCGCCAGAGTATCAAATGAGGAATCAAGCGATCTCAAGAATTTCTTCACCACCTCATGGTCGGTGATGTCAGTGACACCAAGTGCTTGAAGCTCATTTGAGATGTCAGTGAGGTGATCGAAGGTTTGTTGAACGTTTTCATTGTCGATTCTTTTGAAGCGGTTGAAGAGATTACGAAGAACATCAACTCGAGAGTCACGCTGTGTTGAGACTCCTTCATTGACTTTGGACATCCTATCCCAGATAAGCTTAGCAGTTTCCAAAGCACTCACTCTTCCATACTGTCCTTTGCTCAGATGGCCACATATGATATTCTTCGCTAGAGAGTCGAGTTGCTTGAATCTCTTCACATCAGCAGCATTCAGAGAAGGTGTGAATGAGGGAATACCATTTTCCACAACATACCAGAGATCGTTATCAATTGCCTCAAGATGCATTCGCATCTTATTCTTCCAGTAGGGGTAGTCCGTCCCATCGAAGGTAGGACACCCAACAGAGACCTTGATCATACCTCCGGTCAACATAACTAAAACTCCAGGCGGTTAAACCAAAATCACACAGAACAAGGGAGTACCTTGCTCTAATACCAATTGAAAGTGCATTATATCGACTAGAGGGGCGTGAATAGGTGATTTTTAATATTTCTCCACTAAGGAATTTGCGGGTGAGGAAATTCCTTAGCGAAGAACTACTTGCAGCGGAATAAGTACTCAAAAGTAAACATAACAGAACACAAGCATGGTCATCATGAAGAAATGAAGACAAGCACAGAGTACAGAAAGCGTAATCACAAGATAACACAGGCTGAAGACAAAACAGATTGAAGAAATTGAACTGAGGAAATTGAGAAAGTCTTCAGTCAAAGTCTTCAAACAGATATGAACAAGCACACAACAACTGTAATGAGGAAATGGAAGGGTTGAGGAAATAGAACTAGTAAGCTTGGTGAAGACAATGATTTGGTAGACCAGTTCCAACTGCTATCTCAGTTGTACATCCGTTGGGCGGCTAGATATTTAAACGTGAGGACACACACCTCATCAGATTCTCCTTGAGCTAAGGTCACACAGACCTCGCCCAATCACTCGTGGTAAGTCTTCAGGTGACTTCCGAACCTTCACAAATTCGGTCACTCGGCGATCCACAATTTCTCTTGGATGCTCTAGACCATGACGCCTAACCGTCTGGAAGAAGCACAATCTTCAAAGGTAACAAGCGTCGGATCCACGCAGGATCAATCTCTTCAGTGATGCTCAATCACTTTGGGTTTGTAGGTGTTTGGGTTTGGGTTTTCCTCACTCGATGATTTTCGCTCAAAGTCCTCGGAGGATGGGATGCTCTCAAATGAAAGTGTCAGTTTCTCTCGGAGCAGCCAACCAGCTAGTGGTTGTAGGGGGCGGATATTTATAGCCTAGGGAGCAGCCTGACATGATAAGACATAAATGCCTTTCAATGATATGACCGTTAGGTGGGTAGATATTTTGGGGCAGCTGGCGCGTAGCACAGCAATGGTTGGAATTTTGAGTATCAAATTGCTCAGGGCTATCATGTTCCTCACTGTGTAGGCAATCCGCACTGGCGAATTCCTAACTCCTCAGTCAGAACAAATTCCTCATAGACTGAGCTGTATGAGCTGAAGAACTTCGTCTCTGTCACTGAAGAATATGACTGAGCTGTATGAGCTTTCCAATGGCTTCACTCGAAGGGATTGGTAGGTGTAGGATTTTGAGTTGAGCATCACTTGGAAATTTTTCTTTAGTATTTCCTTGACCCCCTTTAACAGTATGGTGTTTCCTATGACTCAAGAAAGAGAAAATGGAACTACGAAAACAAAAGTCTTCATGCTTCATGTTCCTCGAATGAATTCCAAGTCTTCAAGGTCACACCAATTTCTTCACTTTCAAAGTCTTTAGAAAGTCTTCAGAAATCCAAAGTCTTCAGTCGAAGAACTTCATTTTTAGGGGTCGACTTTCTCTGTAAAGATCAAACTCCTCATAGAATTATAGACCTGTGTACACTCATAAACACATTAGTCCCTTAACCTATAAGTCTTCAATACACCAAAATCACTAAGGGGAACTAGATGCACTTACACTTACGAACTCATATACTTCATCAGTGAATAATATGACATCAATTTCATCAGATCAATTTCATCAAGCAATAGAATAGCTAAAGCAATATGAGGACGTGAGAAATGAGGATTCATTTCTTCATGATTAGCCTGCGTCCTTTCAAGCAATTTCAGGTTTCCATCAAATTCTTCGGACGTTTAAGTTCGTCTGGAGACCCGATCCTGCATAAGAGATTAGTTCTTTTTCTTCACCACCCACATCTGAAGGGGTGGCAAAGAGTTCATCACTCTACGAGCTCCATAAGAGAAAGGTGGCATAAACGCTAGTCCACTTCGTTTCGCTTAAGAGGAGTTAGGGTAAGCATATGAATAAGTAGAGAAATTCTTTGAGGAATTATGAACATAATGGTTTGAAGAATAATGCTCATATTCATAGCCCTAAAATCTTCCCTGCGAAACAGAAGTGTTAGCACGATGATGTTCATATGAGGACTTTGATCCTGTTGAGGAATTTGATCCATGTGAGGAATTTGGTCCATATGAGGACTTGGATCCATATGAAGAATTTGGTCCATATGAAGAATTTGATCTAGGGTTCCTATTCATCACAGGTGGTGTCATGATGACTGTCGGTGTCAAAACCGGCGGATCTCGGGTAGGGGGTCCCGAACTGTGCGTCTAGGCGGATGGTAACAGGAGACAAGGGACACGATGTTTACCTGTGTTCGCCCTCTTGATGGAGGTAAAACCCTACGCCCCGCTTGATTGATATTGATATTGTGGATGTTTACAAGAGTGGATCTACCACGAGATCAAGGAGGCTAAACCCTAGAAGCTAGCCTATGGTATGATTGTAAGGGTTGTTGTGATTGTAGTCCTACGGACTAAAGCCATCCGGTTTATATAGACACCGGAGAGGGCTAGGGTTACATAGAGTCGGTTACAATGGTAGGAGATCTACATATCAGACGCCAAGCTTGCCTTCCACGCCAAGGAAAGTCCCATCCGGACACGGTGAAGTCTTCAATCTTGTATCTTCATAGTCTTGGAGTCCGTTGATGATGATAGTCCGCCGATGATAGTCCGCCGATGATGGTAGTCCGCAATCCGGACACCCCTAATCCGGACTCCTCAAGAGCCCCCGAACCAGGCTTCAATGACGATAAGTCCGGCGTATATTGCTTGGCATTGCAAGGCGGGTTCCTCCTCCAAATGATAGAAGATTGTGAACACCAGGATAGTGTCCGCTCGCAAAATAAATTCCACATTCCACCATAGAGAGAATAATAATATATACACGAGTTCAATATGTTTGACGCTTCCGTGGCATGACGTCACACCACTACCAAGCCATTACTCAAATTGTTTTTACTTTACCACCTTTAGCGATTTAGCGAAGCGGTTTCTTGGCACGCCTTGTCGAGCAGTAGATCGTGTTTCCCCATAATCCGGGATTCTCATCAATACGGGCGTGGTAACCCAACCGCGTCATTGATGGTGACGCTTGGGAGATAAGCGAGTTTTACCAGGCCGGTGGGGACGCGAAGACTTCGCCTCGCCCATATAAGGGATAAGGATTCACCTTCTCACCCACGCCTTCTTCCTCCTTTGCTTATCCATCTCCGCAAGACTCGAGCTCCAGCGCCCAAGTTCACGATCTCGTCTCAACCTTCTCCGACCATGTCCGGAGCGGAGGTAAATGGTTGGCCTCCACCGCTAAGGAGGAGCAATCGCCAAACTGCGCGGCGCGGATACCTTTCTCGCGACATCACAGCACCGGCTGCCCGACGAGGGGCAGCTCATCCCCACCCCCGTGCCCCATGAGAGGGTTGTCTTTCTTTCCCACTTCCTTCACGGACTGGGCTTTCCACTTCACCCCTTTGTCCGGGCTCATGTTCTACTACGGCCTGGATTTCCATGATCCGGCGCCAACTTCATCCTCAACATCTCGGCGTTTATCGTCGTGTGCGAGGCCTTCCTCTGCATCCAGCCCCACTTCGCTTGTGGCTCAAGACCTTCAATGTCAAGTCAAGGTAGTGAAGGGCATTCAAGCGGAGTGCGGAGGCGCCACGTTGGGCAAGATGCCCAACATACTTTGGTTCGAAGGGGCCTTCGTGGAATCCGTCAAGGGGTGGCAATCGGGGTGGTTCTATATCACCGAGCCGCGCGACCCTAAATGGGCGACGGCCCCCGATTTTAGATCTGGTATCCCCACGCAGCTCACCTCCTGGAAAGAGAAGGGCTTGCTGTGGGGCAGTTTGAAGGAGCTGACGGGACTCCAAACATGTATCAAGAAGCTGGTGAAGAAGCTCAGGCTGTGTAACGCCCTCGATGCGGCTATATCTCCCACGTGTCGAAGCACGACTTAGAGGCATAACCGCATTGAAAGCAATGTCGCAAGTGAGGTAATCTTCACACAACCCATGTAATACATAAGGGAAAGAGATACATAGTTGGCTTACAGTCGCCACTTCACACAATACATAAATAAACATCCATCATTCAGATCACACTCAAGGTCCGACTACGGAACCAAAATAAAATAAGATACCCCAAATGCTACACAGATCCCCGATCGTCCCAACTGGCTCCACTATCGATCATCGTGAAAAGACACATAGTAACGACCACGTTCCTCGTCGAACTCCCACTTGAGCTCGGTTGCGCCACCTGACCGCATCGTCGGCACTGCAACTGTTTTGGTAGAATCTGTGAGTCAGGGGACTCAGCAATCTCACACCCGCGAGATCAAGACTATTTAAGCTTATAGGAAGGACAGAGTTGTGAGGTGGAGCTGCAGCAAGCCACTAGCATATATGGTGGCTACATTCGCAAAAGAAAGCGAGAAGAGAAGCAAGGCACGGTCGTGAAGCTAGTAGCAATCAAGAAGTGATCCTGAACTACTTACGCCAAACATAACTCCAACATCGTGTTCACTTCCGGACTCCGCCGAGAAGAGACCATCACGGTTACACACGCGTTGATGTGTATTTTAATTGAGGTCAACTTCGGTTTTCTACAACCGACATTAACAAATTCCCATCTGCCTCATAACCGCGGCACGGCTTTGAAAGATAATACCTGCAGGGTGTCCCAACTTAGCCCATTATAAGCTCTCACGGTCAACGAAGGATATTCCTTCTACCGAAGACCCGATCAGTCTCGGAATCCCGGACTACAAGACATTTCGACAAAGAATAAAACAAGACCAGCAAAGCCGCCCGAATGTGCCGACAAATCCCGATAGGAGATGCACATATCTCGCTCTCGTGGCACACCGGATAAGAGAAGCGATAGGTACCGACGTAATCCAAGTTGCCAAGGAATGGTCCCAAGACGGTGCTCTAGTTTGGACCAACACTCGAAGGAGCACCGCCCGGGGTTAATAAAGATGACCCTCGGCTCGCGAAAACCCGGGGAAAAAGGCTTAGGTGGCAAATGGTAAAACCAAAGTTGGGCCTTGCCGGAGGAGTCTTATTCAAAGCGAACTGTCAAGGGGTCCCATAAATCACCCAACCGTAAGGAACGCTAAATCAAGGAACATAATACCGTATGACGGAAACTAGGGTGGCAAGAGTGGAACAAAACACCAGGCATAAGGCCGAGCCTTCCACCCTTTACCAAGTATATAGATGCATTAATTAAGCAATAGAGATATTGTGATATCCCCAACAAGTAAACATGTTCCAACAAGGAACAACATCTCCATGTTTCAACAAGGAACAAACTTCATCTTCACCTGCAACTAGCAACGCTATAAGAGGGGCTGAGCAAAGCGGTAACATAGCCAATCAACGGTTTGCTAGGAAAGGATGGTTAGAGGTTTGACATGGCAGTATGGGAGGCATGATAAGCAAGTGGTAGGCATCGTAGCATAGCCATAGCAAAAGAGCGAGCATCTAGCAAGCAAAGATAGAAGTGATTTCGAGGGTATGGTCATCTTGCCTGCAAAGTTCTCAGAGTTGTCGAAAGCTTGATCCTCGTAAGCGTTCTCAACAGGTTCCTCGTTCACGTACTCGTCTCCCGGCTCTACCCAAAGCAAGAACACAAACAAAGGAACCACAATAAATCACGGTGCAATGCACAAGCAACATGATGCAAAACATGGCATTATATGCGAGATGTGATATGCAATGTGTATGCGTGCTCCGGAAGGAAAATGATGAACCAGGTATCAACTTTGCAAACCAAGTATGCCGCTGGAAAGATGAGATGATTTCGGTTGAAATCGATATAAAGATCACCGGAATCGGATGCACGGTTTGCAAATGACAAGCAAAACAAGAATGGCACAAATCTGCCATTAACAGCATGATGCCACTTAGCAAGCAACAAGAAATTAAGCTACTGCACCCAAACGTATCAACAAAGCACATGGAAGTGATCTACTCAAGATTCTTGACAAAAGATGAACACTGAGCTACGGCTAATTCACAACATAACAGGCCCAAACAAGCATGGAAAAAGTGCAAAACTTATCAGCTTCACAGACTTAGTGAAATTACTGAACATGGCAAAATCAGCATCAGGAAGCAATATTCAGAGCAAGAAAACAACATGATACAGGAACTTATAATAGCAAACCAAGGCATGGCATGAATCTACTCAAAGCATAGAACAAAAGTCCCTTACTGACCATAAGCCAAAAAGGATCAGAAAATACAATAGTACCCATGTCAATATAGCAAGTTTTCAGATTCAGCAACAGGGCATGACAAAACAGATAACAAGTAGGCATGTTTAAGAGCTCGATGCACTCACTACAGAGCATAACATGATAAACTAAGCATACATCCATCAAGAAGACATGGCATAGAATCTATACATGGCAAAAACAACATCATATCATACACGGATCAACTACAACAACCTTGGCAAAATTGAATAACCTGTAAACAATCTGCCAGGAAACATTTTATAGCAAAAGTAGAGCTCGATTGACTCAAGTTATGGCACTCCATAATTGCAAACAAGGGCATGGATGGATAGATAATAACCATATGTTCAAAACATCCTTACTGAAGTATCTCAAAATATGCATGGATCTCTCAGAGCATCAAGTAAACATGGCATAAAAATATCAAGAAAAGCAGGGCTGAAATCAGCAACATCATGAAGCCTAGTTTGCATGCTTGTGCTAGTCACCACAGAGATCACAAAAATACATGGCATACACCCCTGTAAAGATGGCATGTCATATTACAAAATACATGTAGGACTCAAGTTCATAGGGTGCACACATCAATCATGGCAAAAATGACAAAAGTGCATGTTCTGTTAAGAAACAGAAACTAACATCACATAGCCCTCTTCTAACAGCATTTCGGGCATCAAGAAGAGCTCAAATGTAAATGATGCAATGATATGAAACGATCTACTCTTCGAGACGAACATTTTGACATATTATACGCACGAAACGGAGCAATATGCAGAGAGTTATGGCATGACGAAAATGCAATAAAATATCACAGAAAAATAACTTGCGATTTCGGGGGGAGGAGAAAGTCAACCGTTCGTAGGATCCGGATCGGATCGAGGCCGGATCGAGGTCGCCGGAGACGGCTCGCCGGAACGGCGCCGGGGAAGGACGAGGCCGGGGCGGCCGGAGGAGAATGAGGCCGGGTGGGGCTGGCGGCGCCGGCGCTGGGCGACGGCGGGAGCCGCGACCTCGAGGAGGCGGATCCGCCACCGGAGGCGGCGGGCGGCGGCGCGGGCGCGGCGCGGGAGCGGGCGACGGGCGCGGGCTGGGCGCTGCTCGGGCGGGGAGCGGGCGCGGAGGGCTCATGGCGGGGCTGGCGCGGCGAGGGGCTGTGGGCGCGGCCTGATTGGCCGGGCGGCGGGAGCCATTCGCGCGGACGGACGATGTCCGACGCGAGGGAGCGGGCTAGGGTTTGGGGATCCGGATTTGGAGGGAAGATGCATATTTATAGGTAGAAGGAGCTAGGAAGCTCCAAATGAGGTGTAGTTTTCGCCACACGATCGTGATCGAACGGCGATGGACATGGAAGTGACTTAGATGGGTTATTGGGCTGTTTTGGAGGGTGTTGGGCTGCAACTTAAAATAGGCCTTTGCGAGAGTGCGTTAACTGCTGAGTACCAAACGAGCTCCAAATGACCCAAACTTGACAGGTGGTCTACCGGTGGTGTACCAAGGCCACTTGAAAAACCTCGGTCCATTCCGAGAAAGTTTAGTACCCGCTCACGGAAAAACATAAAAGGGGACGCCGGGGGACATAGGAGTGCCGGATTGCAAAACGGACAACGGAGAAAATGCTCGGAATCATGAGACGAACAAGTATGCAAATGCGATGCACATGATGACATGATATGAAATGCATGACATGGACAAAATGCAAAAATGAAGAAAAACCCAACCACGGAGGGAATATCATATCACAATGCCGAAAATGGCAAGAGTTGGAGTTACAAATATGGAAAGTTACATCCGGGGTGTTACAGGCTGGTTAACGTGGTCCAAGTCATGCTCGTCCGCCGGATTCTCCCATGCCAAGAGCGGGCATTCAATCTATGGGAGTTCGATCCGGAACAGCACCAGGCGCTGAACAAGCTCTTCGACACAACGCACGGGCGCCTCGAAGGTGCTGTTCAAGGGCGCCGAAGCCCCGCATCCGCGATCAAGATCGCGGATTTCGCCGCAGCCTTGGTGCCGACGAGGTAAGTGATTCTACCCCTTTACGGGACACTCGCTTTTCCATAGTTTGACTCTATGCGGGTTTCAATTTCCCTTTTCCTTTGACAGATCGATGAAGAAGGCGGAGCAGATTACCGTCCGGCTCCTATGCTAGAAAATCCAGAGACGCCGTCTAGCGAGGCTGCTGGTTCTGCACCGCACGTGGTGCCGAGAAGAAGGCCAAGAATGAGGCCACGGTGCTCGAAAGAGTGCCGGTTTTCAGTGTCCGACGACTCGGGGCTGACTCCTCCCGAAAATGAGGAGGAGGAAGAGGACTCTCCCGCAGGAGGAGAGAGGAAGAGGAAGGCTTCCCCAACCGGGAGGCCGGAGGGTCCAAGAGGGAAGGACTATTCCCGACAGCTCTGCCAACATCAATGTTGGCGAGGAAGAATGGCCTTCAAGGGCCAGCCTCCGCGAGATCGTAAGTATCCGGATTCTGAATGATTTATAATTTCTTTTTCTGCGCCACATAGTGTCATTCTAATGCCGCATGCTGCCTGTAGTCCGCCAGTGATGATCTCCCCGCTTCATCGAAGCGGTCGTTGGCTTCGTCGGATGTAGACTCCATCCCGACCGCCCATCCTCGCGACACCGAGGACGCCGAGGTGGGATCCCGAAGGGACCCATCGGGGAGGCCCGGGCGCCACGAGGCGCCCTCCCCGACTTTGCGCGGACTCCTACAAGAACCCGCAGTGGTTCCGGAGTCCGCCGCGCCCTTTGAACGAAGGGCAAGACCGTGGCGCCAGCGGCTTCCGGCCCAACCGAGGCGCCGGTAATTTGTTGAGGCGCTGCAGAGCGCTTCCATCGAGGAAGAACACCGCACTATTATGAGTGCGGTGATTCAAAGGTGCAGCTCGCCAAAGGCGGGCTGACCGGCTCGCAATAGCCTTCTATCGTGCTTTGAGGTAAGAAGTTAAAATATGCAATGTAATACCGCATAGACAGTAGCCCTTGATGCTCGGTTTGGTGTTCGGAAAGAAAAGTCGGACTGAGGATCTGAAACAAGATATACGCAGGGTTGCTAAAAAAATTATGTCAATATGGGTTGCAGTGCGCTGCTGACCTCTGCCAGACCGATCATGGAGGTCGGTGCGTTGAAGCAGAGCTCGAGCGGTCCGGCAAGAGCTCGGCCAGGCCAGAAGCAGCTCCAAGACAAAGAAGGTGAGTAACACCACTTTGAATTTGTACCTTACAGTAAAAGGATTTAGGTTGCGACAAAAAATAACAAGGATAACATGGGTACTGCAGGGCCACGAACGAGGTGGCGGCCTCAAGGAGGCAGGTCTGTGCGTCAACACAATGCGCCACGGAATGGGGAGCGAGAAAAGCAGGAGGCGCGGATGGCGGTGGTTCAGCAAGAGCTTGTGCTCTCATGGAAAAGCATGAGAGTTTGGAGCGTGACTCAAAGACTCGAGAGTCCGAGCTTGCCTCGCTCTCGAAAGTGCTAAAACCACCAAGGCCGAGGCCCATAAGTCCCTTCAGAGGTTGAATTGATGAAGAAGATAGCGGCGGTAAGGCATTTTTCATGCAAAGCAAGCATGTGAATGTAAATTACGTGTTACTTACCCGGATTCGGAGCTCTCGAGGCGTTTGCAGATCTGCCTCGCAGCGCGTGTCGATGCAGCCTGCATTCTATCGAGCCGAGGAGGGAGGTCAACGGAGAAGGTCTTCGGTCTCAAGATGCCGAGGCCGCCATCCGGTGTTTTCTAGCGACCAGTGAAGCAGCTGGTCGAACTTCACAAGGTGGCTGAGCAGGCCATGAAGGGCCTCATAGTCCGCTATGGCTGGAGAGGCCATGCCAGGAGCTACTTCGCCTCGTCGACGACGGCTGGTGGATGCGCCCACGGGTGGAGGTTATCAAGCGCTCCGCCTGTATTGAAGGTGCTCGTCGGGCCCTTTCCGCCAAAAGGTGCATTGGGGCAAGCTGGATGCGGAGAAGCTAATCATCGACGCGCCACCAGCGGGCAAGGAGCATTGTACCCCGAAATTTACTATAAGGCTGTCTGAAGGGTGCCCGCAAGATTGCGGATGAGTGCCCCGAGGATGTAATTTTGAGTGAATTCGCAATGTGTTATCCTGCGCGCTGAAAACTTTGTTCATATGCGCTAAGCAACGCTTGTTTAATTTAAAATATTACCTTCAGGCGGCCGCTTATTAAATCTGAGAGATGGCAAGTCGTCGGCTTCGCCCCCATGCCACGAGTCTGCCGGGTGTTCGGGATAAACTTGAGCACTCTTGTTCCCATTTTTGGGTCCATCTAGGAGGCGCCAACACAACGAACAAGGCAACCGGACTTATAGTGCTTGAACACTCTCACTTAGCCATAGAATTCTATAATTTTAAATTTCGGCGAAGCCCCTAGTATTCGAAGACCAATTGGGGCGCTATCCACGCCTTCATCGACATAATCCGAACTTCGCTCAAGCGGCGAGGTCTTTAAGGACCCGAAGGACCTCTCGAACAGCGACCAGTCTCACGCCTTATCATGCCGGTCAGTTTTAGCTTTCCATCGAGGCGTTAACCTGCTCAACCGGGCGCAATCGCAGTGGTTCTCCCAAAGTGCTACCTTAGCCGATAGAACGGAACGTAAGGTGCCAAACATGGGAGCCGGGCAAACCCAACTATTGACCCAAGACATGATTCGAGCTGATTCATATAATGTTATAAGTTCGGGTGCCGCACTTGTGAAAGTGTGCGGACTTTATCACACCATAAAGCGGAGGACATAAGCCCTCGTGTATTTGGTCGCATAAAGATGCACGGGTGCAACATGTTGTAAATGAACATATATATATATATATATAAAGTGATGCAATTATAGGCAAAAGTGCTGCATTTTATTCGAGAAGATATGCTATCAAGGGAATGATACAAATAGTGCGGAAAGCAAGGGATTGGATTTAATTAAAGGCGCTCTCTCCGTGGGTAGGCCGCGAATGTTGTATTTAACAAATTTAATGTTCGTGATGGAGACCACCGAGTGTTCGCCGCAGCCTTTGTCCTTCCCTGGCTGTTGCATCATGAGTTCGGCAGGTTCGCCGCGGATTGAGTTCTGTATAAAAAAGAGAAAATAAAAGAAAAAGAGCGACACTTGGGAGCCCCCGTGTGGTCGAACCGCACTGGTCTGTTGTGGTTGTGCCCTTCCCCTATGCCCATGGTATCTCCGTATGCGTAATTATGTACGTGGAGAGTTTGTCTTACAATTTTGCGAGGGCTGGGGTTGGGGCGCATTGCTACGCAGTGCACGGAACGCGCTGTGGTCTTGGTTGATTTTGCTCCGGGCGCATTTGGTCGTGTCCGGTCGCTTAACGGCCGGACTTGATAATTGCCTTAAAAGGCTGCTCAGATTTCGCCGCGAGAGCCGCTGTATGTTCCTCCGCTCGAGGGAGCGCCCGTGTTTCCATTGACCGTGATGACTCCACGAGGGCCTGCATCTTGAGCTTAAGGTATGCATAATGCGGCACCGCTGAATTTTGTAAACGCGTTCGTCCGAGCAGAGCGTGATAGCCGCCGCGAACGGGACTATGTCAAGATTAACTCTCGCTTCGAAATTATCCGGGATCCAAGACCACTTCCAGTAATCGAGCTCGTATAATTGGCCTCGACACCGGTATGACGCTTTGAAGGTCGCCATTGTAGGTTTGATCCTTGAAGGGTCTATGCCCATCTTGCACATCGTATCCCGATAAAGCAGGTTCAAAGCACGCCGCCATCCATCGACTCTCGTGAGGTGAAATCCATCAACGATTGGGTCTAAAACCAGGTGGCGATCCGCCATGGCGGATATCGGTCGGATGGTCTCTTCGATCGAAGGTGATCGGGCAAGAGGACCATGGGTTGAATTTTGGGGCGATCGCTCCATCGCAGATACGCCCCTTTAGTGCACGCTCGCTCCCTCTTGGGAATATGTGTTATGATATCATGTTTACCGTCCGAACTTGAGGGGGGATCCTTTGTCCTTTGTTGTTCGGGGGCGGGTCTCTTCCTCGCATCGCTGTGTAGCCCTTGTCACGGTTTTCGGTGATTAATTTGTTCCGCTTGCTTGAATACCCAACAATCTCTGCTGGTATGGTTAGCTGGCTTTTCGGGGTTCCATGTATTTGACAAGAGCGGTCGAGTATTCGGTCCAAATTGGACGGGCCCGGAGTGGTTCTTTTGAATGGCTTCTTCCGCTGACCGGTTTGAGCTCGAATCCGCATTGACTGCCGTATCCTCATTGTTGTCGCCAACGCGGCGTTTGTTTTGTTCGACGCAACCTGCCATTGCGGTCCTTGGTATCCGGACTGCCAGCGCTTTTGCTTTGAGGTTGTTATCGCGAACGAGCCAGCTATCCTCTCCCGCATGTAAGCGGGTCATGAGGGATGTGAGGGCTGCCATGGATTTCGCTTCTCCCGTCCTAGGTGCCGGGCCAGCCACTCGTCGCGGATGTTATGTTTGAAGGCAGCGAGTGCCTCGCATCCGGACAACGATGATTTGATTTTTCTTTGTTAAGAATCGTGTCCGAATTGCCCGCCGATTCGTTCGCTGCTGGATTATGTGGCTTAGGTCATCTGCGTCCGGTGGTCGCACATACGCGTTCTCGAAGTTGTCGAGGAATGCGGCTTCCGTGTCTTCCCAAAGATCCAATTGACTCGCGGGCAGGCTGTTAAGCCAATGCCGAGCTGGTCCTTTAAGCTTGAGCGAGATATTTGATGGCGTGAAGATTGCCGCCATGGGCCATGTGTATATGGAGGAGATAATCTCAATCCGCACCGCGAGGTCTGTTGTGCCATCGTAGGATTCGATATTAACGGGTTTGAACCCTTCGTGATTTGATGATCCATTACTTCGTTAGTGAAGCATAGTGGGTGTCGGCGCCTCAGATTGAGCAATATCGCGACGTAGCTCGAGAGAGCGTTGTCTGTTGTGTTCGCCCGCCGGAGTAGTTGTATCCGGTGCAACGGTATTCGCCGTGGGTCGTGGGGCGCCCACGTGATCCATAGATAGATCTGGATTGTCTCGCCTTGTCCTCCAATATATCTCGCAAGTCCGCGCGCTCCCCGTGGCTTCCTGCTTTTAGAGCGATGCCGGGTACGGTTTTGGTGGAGGGCTTGCACGCCTCTCTATCGCGCCACGAGGTGGTCGGTCTGCCAGACAGCGCCGGGTGATGCTGCCTCCTCTAATCGGGGAGCAACTTGCGCTTTGGGTAACTTTTGAGGGGCGTTCGAGTTCATACTTTTCGCCGCGAGGACCTCGGTCCATCTGTCGGCCAGTAGGTCTTGATCAGCTTGAAGCTGTTGTTGCTTTTTCTTTAGGCTGTTTGTCGTGGCCATTAGCCTGCGTCTGAAACGCTCTTGTTCGACGGTATCCTCGGGCTTGCCTCATCTCCGGAGGGAGGTAAGTAATTGTCATCCTCGACCTCTTCGTCTGCCGCCCTCTCCTGAGGGCTTGCTTCTTCCCCCTCCTGCGCTGGATCGTGCTAGAGGGAGTTGTCTTCGGCACTTTCTGGGGTGTTATTATCTCCTGTGCCGGAATCTCCATTCTTGCCGTGGCGGGATTTAGAGCGGCGCCACGACGCCGGGCGCTGGGCTGTTTCTTTAAGGAATCGGCCTCCGCTGCTTCTTCGCCGTCCCCATCTTTTGGGGTGTCCACCATGTATATGTCGATGACGAGGTGGTTTTCCAAAGGTCCCGTAGGCACCGGTTCTTGGTAGTCTCCGCATCGCCGCCCATACCGCCGATGTCTTCGAGTCGTAGTCGAGCACGCCGGTTAAATCGCCGACGGTGGCTATGAAGTGGGTGGTGGGTGGGATCTGAATTTCTTCATCGTCCGCTGTCCCACCCGCCCCGCCGTAGTTCGCCAGGCTCTCCGGATAGCGAGAGATGCTTCATGAATTTATGATATCGCCAAGGGCGAAAAGCTGAAAGATGTCCACGGCGGTGAATTCCATGATCGGCGCCCAATCGGATTCGACAGGCAAGGGCGCAGGAGGTCCGGAGTCAAGCAGAGAGTCCGGCGCCTCGGAGTCATGGGCTTTATGCGGGACAAGGTAAGTGTTCGGCCCCATTGCCGTGGGAGTTGCAGCTCTCGAGGCGGTGTCCAGCCATCCGTCCTCGATCCGAGCGATCGGCTCCGGACTATGAGTCGGAGCGGATTCGCGGGCGGCCTCCAAGGTGCTGTCCGGCGGCAGAGTTAGGTCATGCCCATCGAGGCAGCGCGGCACGCTTGGCTGTGGCTCAGATCCATCGAAGATCAAGTCCCCACGGATGTCGGCCGTGAAGTTTAGGCTTCCAAACCTGACCGACGGCCAGGGGCGAAGCTTCGATCTGCTCCAGATGGCCAAGGAGTTGGCCCGCAGCGGTTGCCGTCGAATATGAAGATCTGTCCGGGAGAAAGGTCTCACCCAGATCTGCGCTGTTGTTGATTGAAGAGGCCATCAAGCCTATCGGTGACGATACGTAGGAACTCTCAATGAAAGCACCAATGTCGGTGTCAAACCGCGGATCTCGGTAGGGGGTCCCGAATCGCGTCTAGGCGGATGGTAACAGGAGACAAGGGACACGATGTTTACCTGTGTTCGGGACCTCTTGATGGAGGTAAAACCCTACATCCTGCTTGATTGATATTGATATTGTGGATGTTTACAAGAGTGGATCTACCACGAGATCAAGGAGGCTAAACCCTAGAAGCTAGCCTATGGTATGATTGTAAGGGTTGTTGTGATTGTAGTCCTACGGACTAAAGCCATCCGGTTTATATAGACACCAGAGAGGGCTAGGGTTACATAGAGTCGGCTACAATGGTAGGAGATCTACATATCCAGACGCCAAGCTTTCCTTCCACGCCAAGGAAAGTCCCATCCGGACACGGGTGAAGTCTTCAATCTTGTATCTTCATAGTCTTGGAGTCCGGTTGATGATGATAGTCCGGCCGATGATAGTCCGGCCGATGATGGTAGTCCGGCAATCCGGACACCCCCTAATCCGAGACTCCCTCAATGACATTCACCTGAAGATTTTCAAGGCACCTTTTGGGAACCCAGATTTTCTTCATTGGGGAATCGTTCCTGCAGTTAGTGCCAACATATCTAGCAAATACTTCACCATTCTGATTTTTTAACAGTTTATAGTTGGAGTCAAATGACTCATCAATGTAATGAGGATATTCACATGTAAAGCCGATAAAGTAGATGGATCACCGGAGGTCCCTTTGCAGAACCCATGAGGTTTTGGGATACCGCTCAAAGCTTCCAAAGAAGTCCCATCAGTGTTAAGTTTCCTCTCAAAGGCAATACCCTCTTTCCTAGGGTTCCTGTTGAGGATCTGCTTTTTAAGCACATCACAAAGAGCCTGATGCCCTTTGAGGCTTTTGTACATGCCTGTCATGTACAATTCCTTCAGCCCTGCATCATCAGTGATACTAGCATTGTCCTTAGATGAGGAATTAGTGATAGCAGAGACAGGTGAAGAATTTGTAACATTAGAAGCATTTGAACATTCAGGTGAAGAGTTAGCAGATTCACGTTCAATGCACTTCAAACATGGAGGAACAAATTCTTCCTAAGTAGCGCTGATTTGTTGAGCAAGTAATGAATCGTGCTCCTTCTGAAGATCTTCATAACTCACCCGTAGATTTTCAAGATCTTGCTTTCTTTGAAGAAATTCATAAGAAAGCTTCTCATGATCGATAAGAGAGTGTTATGATGACCTTGAAGGTTGTCAAACTTAGACCAAGTCTCAAGATTTTCACCAAGGTTTTAGTGCAATCCATTTCTTCACCCAAAGATATCATCACTTTTGTCTAGCATGTTTTGAACCTTTTCAAAAGCCTTTTGTTGTTTCACATCAATCTTAGCAAGTTTAGAGTAGCTAGGCTTGAGGTTTTCATCAGATTCATCCTCACTTGATTTAGAGGAGGGGTATTTGAGTACCTTGGCACCTTTTTCCATTAAGCAATAGGTGGGAGCGTAGTCATCATCGCCTTCATCAGCCTTGTTGGTGAAGCCATTTTCTTCAGTGTTGAAGATGGACTTGTCGATTTAACGCAAAGAGAGAGCTAGACTCGCCACACCAGATTCTGACTCCTCAGATGCCTCCTCTTCCTCATGTTCCTCAGATTCAGCTTCAGAGTCCATTTTCTTGCCAATGAATGCCCGAGCCTTCTTGGAGCTGCTCTTCTTGTGAGATGAAGACTTCGAGGATTTTGATAATGAGGACTTTGAAGATTTCTTCTTCTTCTTTGAGTCATCAGAACTGTAATCCTTGTATTTCTTCTTCTTTGATTCCTTTTCCCACTGAGGACAGTCTTGAATGTAGTGACCGGGTTTCTTGCATTTGTGGCATAATCTCTTCTTATAGTCACTGGATGAGGAATCATTACTCCTTGAGGATTTTCCAAATCGACCACGTCTTGAGAACTTCTGAAATTTCTCCACGAGCAGTGCTAGTTCCTGGCTCAGTTCTTCAGGGTCACCAAGGTTACTACCAGAATCTTCACCTTCAGATTCAGAGACTGCCTTGGCCTTCAGGGCACGTGATCTGCCATCGGTCAATCCATAGAGATCTCTCTTCTCAGCAAGCTGGAACTCATGAGTGTTTAGCCTTTTGAGGATATCAGCGGGATCAAGTGACTTGTAGTCTCCACGCTCTTGTATCATCAGTGCCAGAGTATCAAATGAGGAATCAAGCGATCTCAGCAATTTCTTCACCACCTCATGGTCGGTGATGCCAGTGGTACCAAGTGCTTGAAGCTCATTTGAGATGTCAGTGAGGCGATCAAAGGTTTGCTGAACATTTTCATTGTCGAGTCTTTTGAAACGGTTGAAGAGATTGCGAAGAACGTCAACTCGAGAGTCACGTTGTGTTGAGACTCCTTCATTGACCATGGATAGCCTATCCCAGATAAGCTTAGCAGTTTCCAAAGCACTCACTCTACCATACTGCCCTTTGCTCAGATGGCCACATATGGTGTTCTTCGCTAGAGAGTCGAGTTGCTTGAATCTCTTCACATCAGCAGCATTCAGAGAAGGTGTGAATGAGGGAATACCATTTTCCACAACATACCAGAGATCGTTATCAATTGCCTCAAGATGCATTCGCATCTTATTCTTCCAGTAGGGGTAGTCCGTCCCATCGAAGGTAGGACACCCAGCAGAGACCTTGATCATACCTGCGGTCGACATAACTAAAACTCCAGGCGGTTAAACCAAAGTCACACAGAACAAGGGAGTACCTTGCTCTGATACAATTTGAAAGTGCGTTATATCGACTAGAGGGGGGTGAATAGGCGATTTTTATGAATTCTTCACTGAGGAATTTCGGGGTGAGGAAATTCTTAAGCGAAGAGCTACTCGCAGCGGAATAAGTACCCAGACGCATACATGACATAACATAAACATGGACATCATGATGAAATGAAAACAGACACAAAGTACAAGAAGCGTAATCACAGGATAACACAGGATGAAGACAAACAGACTGAAGAAATTGAACTGAGGAAATTGTGAAAGTCTTCAGTCAAAGTCTTCAAACAGATACGAACAAGCACACAACACAGTAATGAGGAACTGAAAGAGTTGATGAAATAGAACCAGTAGGCTTGGTGAAGACAATGATTTGGTAGACCAGTTCCAACTGCTGTGACAGATGTACGTCTAGTTGGAGCAGCTAGGTATATAAACCTGGGGACACACAATCCTCACTGTATTATCCTTGAGCTAAGATCACACTGACCTCGCCCAATCACTCGTGGTAAGTCTTTCAGGTGACTTCCAAACCTTCACAAACTCGGTCACTCGGCGATCCACAATTTCCTCTTGGATGCTCTAGACCATGACGCCTAACCGTCTGGAAGATGCACAATCTTCAAAGGTAACAAGCATTGGATCCACGCAGGATCAATCTCTTTAGTGATGCTCAATCACTTTGGTTTGTAGGTGTTTGGGTTTGTGTTTCCTCACTAGATGATTTTCGCTCAAAGTCCTCGGAGGATGGGATGCTCTCAAATGACAAGTGTCAGTTTCTCTCAGAGCAGCCAACTAGCTAGTGGTTGTAGGGGCCGGCTATTTATAGCCTAGGAGCAGCCCGACATGATAAGACATAAATGCCCTTCAATGATATGACCGTTAGGTGGGTAGATATTTTGGGACAGCCATGATAGCACAAAGAACAATCGGAATTTTGAGTATCAAATTCCTTAGGGTTATCATGT
Organism: Aegilops longissima; assembly: GCA_021605205.1. NCBI lineage: Eukaryota > Viridiplantae > Streptophyta > Magnoliopsida > Poales > Poaceae > Aegilops > Aegilops longissima. The sequence goes on from CM038678.1 coordinate 414,889,330, forward strand.
TCCTCATCGTAGGCAATCCAAGACCGGCGAATTCCTAACTCCTCGGTCGAATAAATTCTCAGAGACCGTAAGAACTTCGCCTCATCACATCAAGAAATTGACTGAGCTATATGAGATTTCCAATGGCTTCACTCGAAGGGATTGGTAGGTGTAGGATTTTGAGTTGAGCATCACTTGGAAATTTTTCCTTAGTATTTCCTCGACCCCCTTTAACAATACGGTGTTTCCTATGACTCAAGAAAGAGAAAATGAAACTACGAAAACAACAGTCTTCACGCTTCATGTTCCTCGAATGAATGCCAAGTCTTCAAGGTCACACCAATTTCTTCACTTTCAAAGTCTTCAGAAATCCAAAGTCTTCAGTCGAAGACATTCATTTTTAGGAGTCGACTTTCTCTGTAGATATCAAACTCCTCGTAGACTTATAGACCTGTGTACACTCATAAACACATTAGTCCCTTAACATACAAGTCTTCAATACACCAAAGTCACTAAGGGGCACTAGATGCACTTACAAATGGCTACAAACTTACAAAACATGACTTAGGATGCTGTTAAGCCTGTTGCAATTAACAGTTGTACCTATTTTTTAATCTGTCCCTTTGCTACCATGCTACTCTCCACAATGAAGATATACTAAAGATGCTGCCCATTTTCTATTTTTGGTGGATGCTAAGCCTGTTGTACTTAACATGCCTTTCCATGTACTTACGCAGGGCCATAACGGGCGATGTTGTTGTTTGCTATCAAGGATGGCTGCATCCCATGTTTTACATTATTTTACATCATTTCTGCAATTGCAGTTTGGCTTCTAACATTTACTTGTTTCTTATAGGTACACATGTCGGCGGCACTGATCCACGCTTCAACCCGGAGGAAGTGCTCGCCTCCGCCGCCGCTGACTTTGGGCGGACTCTGGCCAAGATGAAGTGCCCCAGCAACGACCTCTTAGGACTTACCAAGTATGAACTCACCAGTTGAATCTTACCAATACCAGTTGCAATTAATGGCTATATTTTGTATGGTCGATGTATTAAGCATGTTGTAGTAAACATGCCTAACACGTTTTAGCTATTTTCCCTACCTTCTTATAGACAACTGGGCCATTATCTGCTCTGGCAGCACTTGCCTTGTGATGTTTAACTCTGCCAATTGCATTTTTGTCAGTGTTGGTTTCAATGGCCATTAAGCCTGTTGCAATTAATAGTTGTATCCATTTTTAAACAGTTGTATTTCAATGGCTATAAACTTACAAAACATGACTTAGGATGATGTTAAACCCGTTGTAATTAACAGTTGTATCCATTTTTTAATTCGTCCCTTTGCCACCGTGCTACTCTTTCACAATGAAGATATCACTACAGATGCTGCCATTTTATTACCATTTGCTATTTTTGGTGGATGTTAACCCTGTTGTAGTTAACATTGGCTTTCCATGTATTTACACAGGGCTACAATGGGCGATGTTGTTGTTTGCCGTCGAGGTTAGCTGCATCCCATGTCTTATACACCATTTGTTCCTAAATATAAGTATTTTTAGAGATTCCAACATAGACTACATAAGGAGCAAAATGAGTGAATCTAGATTCTAATCTAAACTATATCTATAATTCTATATGCATCCGTATGTAGTTCATATTGAAATCTCTAAAAAATACTTGTAATTAGGAACGTAGGTAGTTGTATTTTACATCATTTGTGCAATCTCAGTTTAGCTTCTAACATTTACTAGTTGCTTGTAGGTACATATATGAGTGGTGCTGATCCACGCTTCAATCCCTTTTGCGTATGGGGCAATGAGATATTCATGAACAAGCGTCAAGTGAGGAAACTAAGAAAGATTGTTAGGCGAAAGAAACGGGTGATGGGAATTAAGCTCTTTATTTACACTTTTTCCAACACAATAGTGAACTTTAGGATGGTAAGTAATGTGTTGCCTTTTCCCCCTGCCCACAACAAGTTACTCTATTAGACCTTAGTATCTGATATTTTTCTCTTTTCAGTGGTTTCCAAAGCTATTTACTAATGATTACCTTGCAAATTACATTACCGGAGTGGAGGCAACTGATGACCCACAAGTATAGGGGATCTATCGTAGTCCTTTCGATAAGTAAGAGTGTCGAACCCAACGAGGGGCAGAAGGAAATGATAAGCGGTTTTCAGCAAGGTATTCTCTGCAAGTACTGAAATAAGTGGTAACAGATAGTTTTGTGATAAGATAAATTGTAACGAGCAACAAGTAACAAAAGTAAATAAAGTGCAGCAAGGTGGCCCAATCCTTTTTGTAGCAAAGGACAAGCCTGGACAAACTCTTATGATAGGAAAAGCGCTCCCGAGGACACATGGAATATCGTCAAGCTAGTTGAGGGAGTCATGGACTAGGGGGTGTCCGGATAGCCGAACTATCATCTTTGGCCGGACTCCAAGACTATGAAGATACAAGATTGAAGACTTCGTCCCGTGTCCGGATGGGACTTTCCTTGGCGTGGAAGGCAAGCTTGGCGATACGGATATGTAGATCTCCTACCATTGTAACCGACTCTGTGTAACCCTAACCCTATCCGGTGTCTATATAAACCGGAGGGTTTTAGTCCGTGGGGCTAACAACAATCATACCATAGGCTAGCTTCTAGGGTTTAGCCTCTCGATCTCGTGGTAGATCTACTCCTGTACTACCCATATCATCAATATTAATCAAGCAGAGTAGGGTATTACCTCCATCGAGAGGGCCCAACCTGGGTAAAACATCGTGTCCCTTGTCTCCTGTTACCATCCGCCTAGACGTATAGTTCGGGACCCCCTACCCGAGATCCGCCGGTTTTGACACCGACATTGGTGCTTTCATTGAGAGTTCCTCCGTGTCGTCACCTATAGGCCCGATGGCTCCTTCGATCATCAACAACGACGCGGTCCAGGGTGAGACTTTTCTCCCCGGACAGATCTTCGTATTCGGCGGCTTTGCACTGCGGGCCAATTCACTTGGCCATTTGGAGCAGATCGAAAGCTACACCCCTGGCCATCAGGTCAGATTTGGAAGCTTGAACTATATGGCCGATGTCCGCGGAGACTTGATCTTCGAAGGATTCGAGCCACAGCCAAGCGCGCCGCACTGTTTCGATGGGTACGATCTAGCTCTGCCGCCGAACAGTGTCCTGGAGGCCGCACCAGTGTCCACTCCGACCCTTAGTTCGGAGCCGACTCCCCCGATCGAGGACGAGTGGTTGGACACCGCCTTGGGGTCTACGATCTCAACGGAGATCGAGCCGAACTCCATCCCTGTCCTTTGCGAAGACCTTGACTCCAGGGTGCCGGACTCCTCTACGGACTCCGAACCCTCCGCGCCCCGGCCAATCGAATCCGATTGGGCGCCGGTCATGGAGTTCATCGCTGCGGACATCTTTCAGCACTCGCCTTTGGTGACATCCTGAATTCACTAAAGTATCTCTCTTATCCGGAGAGCCCTGGCCGACTACGGTCGAAGGTTGGGATGCGACGACGAAGAAATTCAACGCCCACCCACCACCCACTTTGTCGCCATCGTCGATGATTTAACCGACATGCTAGACTTCGACTCAAGACATCGACGGTATGGACGACGATGTCAAGATTTACCAAGACCCAGCGCCTCGAGGCACCGGAAGGCCACCTCGCCATACGACATATACATGGTGGACATCCCAAAAGATGGGAACGGCGATGGAACAATAGAGGATGACCCTCCAAGAAGCAAGCCAAGCGCCCGGCGTCGTGGCGCCGCCTAAATCCCGCCATAGCAAAACGGTGATTCCGCACGGAGATAATAACACCCAGGATAAAGTGTTGAAGACAACCCTCCAGCAGGACTCAGCGCAGGAGGAGGAGAAGCAAGTCCGCACGACAAAGGCGGCAGAAAGAGAGGTAGAGGACGATAATTATGCGCCCCTCCGAAGATGAGGCAAGCCTCAACGACAACGAATTGTGCCCGAGGATCCCGCCAACAGAGCGTTTCAAACGCAGGTTTATGGCCACGGCAAGCAGCCTCAAGAAAAGCAGCAACAGCTTAGAGCTGACTAAGACCTGCTAGGCGGCGGATGGATCAAGTCCTTGCAGCCAAGAGTATGAACTCAACGCCTCCAAAAGCTACCCCAAACGCAGGCTGTTGCCTCGATCGAGGAGGAAGCACCCAAGTCACCAGCAAGACGACATGGCAGATCGCCACCCGTGGCGCGAGTAGAGAAGCCTCTCGGCTCTCGCTCAAGCCACACCCCGACGCCGCTCAAAAAGTACCAAGGCACGGGAAAACGCGCCGGACTTGCGAGATATATTGGAGGATAAGGCAAAACATACAAGATTGATCTACGGATCGCGTGGGCGCCCCACGACACGTGATGATAACCGTCACGCCGGATACAGAAACTCCGGCCGGGCCGAACACAATAGACAAAGCTCATTTGAGCTGCTCGTGATATCGCCCAATACAGAGGCGCCGCACACCCACTATGCTTCACAGATGAAGTAATGGATCATCAAATCCCTGAGCGCTTCAAACCCGTAAACATCGAATAATACGATGGCACAACAGATCCTGCGGTTTGGATCAAGGACTACCTCCTCCATATCCACATGGCCCACTGTGATGATCTACACGTCATCAAATACCTCCCACTCAAGCTTAAAGGACCAGCTCGGCATTGGCTTAACAGCTTGCCAGCAGAATCAATTGGTTGTTGGGAGAACCTGGAAGCCGCATTCCTTGATAACTTCCAGGGCACATATGTGCGACCACCAGACGCCGATGACCTTAGCCACATAATTCAGCAGCCAGAAGAATCGGCCAGACAATTCTGGACACGGTTCCTAACCAAGAAAAATCATATCATTGACTGTCCAGATGCAGAGGCCCTTGCAGCCTTCAAACATAACATCCGCGACGAGTGGCTAGCCCGCACCTAGGACAGGAAAAGCCAAATCCATGGCAGCCCTCACCTCACTCATGACCCGCTTATACTGGAGAGGACAGCTGGCTAGCTCAAGCAACAACTTGACCAAAAACCCGGTAGTTTGGATACCAAGGGCAGCAATGGCAGGTCGCGTCGCAATAAGAACAAGCGCCGCGTGCGGCAACAATGATGAAGATACGGCAGTCAATGCCGGATTCAGAGGCTCTAAACCCGTCGTGGAAGAAGCCATTCAAAAGAAATACCTGGGGCCGGCCCAACTTGGACCGAATACTCGATCGCTTGTGCGGATACATGGCACCCGAAAAGCTAGCCAACCACACCAACAGGGATTGTTGGGTGTTCAAGCAAGCGAGCAAGTTAAGTGCGAACTCAATGACAAGGGGCTGCATAGCGATGATGAGGAAGAGCCCCCGCCCGAACAATAGAGGATGAAGGGTTTCCCCACAAGTGCGGATGTGAACATGATATACGCAACCCACATACCCAAAAGGGAGCGGAAGCGCACTAAGGGACGATATGCGATGGAGCCGGTCGCCCCAAAGTTCAACCCATGGTCTTCCCGCCCGATCACCTTCGATCAAGGACCACCCCACTAGCATCCGCATGGCGGTTTCGCGCATTGGTTCTTAACCCAATTATTGACGGATTTCACCTCACTAGAGTCCCGATGGACGGCGGTAGCAGCCTCGAACCTGCTTTATCGTGATACAAGGCGCAAAATGGGCATAGACCCTCAAAGATTAAACCCACAAAGACGACCTTTAAAGGCGCCATACCGGTATAGAGGCCAATTGTACAGCTCGCCACACTCAAGTGGTCTTCGATCCCGGATAACTTCCGGCGAAGAGTTAATCTTCGACATAGTCCCGCTCATGGCGGCTATCACGCCTCGCCGGACGAACCGCATTTGCAAAGTTCAATGCGTGCCGCACTACGATACCTAAAGCTCAAGATGCCAGGCCCTCGAGGAGTAATCACGGTCAATGGAAACACCGAACGCTCTCTCCGAACGGAGGAGCACACGGCTGTGACGCCCCCGATTTAATCGTACACTAATCATGCACGCAAATGTGTACGATCAAGATCAGGGACTCACGGGAAGATATCACAACCCAACTCTACAAATAAAATAAGTCATACAAGCATCATAATACAAGCCAGGGGCCTCGAGGGCTCGAATACAAGTGCTCGATCATAGACGAAGTCACGGAAGCAACAATATCCGAGTACGAGACATAAGTTAAACAAGTTGCCATAAGATGGCTAGCACAAACCGGGATACTGACGAAGAGGCGCAGCCTCCCGCAGGATCCTCCTAAGCTACTCCCAGGTCGCCGCCGGCTGGCTGCGTAGTAGTAGGCACCTCCAGTGTAGTAGTCGCCATCGACGGTGGCGTCGCTCCCGGCTCCATCGTCTGCTGCAGCAATCGAGTATAGATAGGGGGAAAGGGGAAACAAGGCAACCGTGAGTACTCATCCAAAGTACTCGCAAGCAAGGAGCTACACTACATATGCATGGATATATGTGTAAAGGGCCATATCGATGGACTGAATCGCAGAATGCCGTAATAAGAGGGGATAGCTAGTCTTATCAAGACTACGCTCGTCACCGCCTTGCAACAGTAGAAGAGGGCAGTCTGAAGTCCTCCAAGTAACATCACATAGAATATCCTACCCGCGATCCCTCCTCATATCCCCGAGAGAGAGCGACCACCGGTTGTATCCGCACTTGGAAGGGTGTGTTTTATCAAGTAGGCGGTTCTAGTTGTCATAAGCTCAAGGTACAACTCCAAGTCGCCCTGCTATCAAGATCACGGCTATTCAATAGATTCACTTCACTGCAGGGTGCACCAACTTACCCAACATGTTTGATCCCATTTGGCCGACACACTTTCTGGGTCATGCCCGCCGCTGAAGATCAACACGCCGCAGCCCCACCTAGGCAAAACAGAGAGGCCAACACGCCGGTCTAAACCTAAGCGCCACAGGGTCAGGCCCATCGCCCATAGCACACCAAGCAAGTTGCGAGGGCGGCGGAAGCAGACCTAGCCTAGTGGCATTCCAGTCCAATCCGGCGCGCCCTCCGTCGCCGACGTCTCAAGTGCTTCTACCGATACCACGACGCCGAGTGCCCATATCTTTCCCACGAGTTGGTTAGTGCGTAAGCTCAGAGCCAACTCAGATCAAATACCAAGATCTCGTTAAGCGTGTTAAGTATCCGCGAATGCCGAACAGGCCAGGCCCACCTCCTCCTAGGCGGTCTCAACCTTCCTGTCGCTCCGCCTCAAAGATCCACTCATGGGTGCTCCACCACCGACCCGACTTTAGTCTCCACATGTATCATGTATAAAGTATATAGTATATACCGTGATCACCTCCCGAGTGATCACGGCCCGATGGTATAGCACGCGACGGACAAGAATGTAGGGCCACAGATGAAAGTACTAGCATCCTATACTAAGCATATAGGATTGCGTAAAGGTAACAACAAGAGTAACAAGGACAAAGCTATGCATCGGGATAGGTATAATCGAAAGTAGTAACATGCTACACTACTCTAATGCAAGCAATACAGAGAAGAGTAGGCGATATCCGTGATCAAGGGGGGCTTGCCTGGTTGCTCCGGCAAGAGAGAGGGTCAAACACCGTAGTCGAACCGGGCAGCAGCAGCGCCGGTCTCGTAGTCTATCGGAGAGAAGAGGGGAAGAAACAATGAATACCATGCAAACATATGCATATCGATGCATGACATGACAAGAAACGATGCTAGGCGTGTTCTAACGTGGTATGAGGTGATGCGGTTAAGAAACATCCGGAAAATATCCCCGTGTTTCGTGGTTTTCGAGCAGAGGAGCCGAGGGGAAAGTTGCGAGTTCGATAGGTTAGGGGTGTGGTGTAGCGACCGACTCTCGACGGTCAAGCCTCGTATCTCGTGCCATCCTCGATCAAGATGTTTGGCACACACAAGACATCAATGTATATATCAAAGTGCAATCACATGTATAAATAACGTAAAATGATATATACCTCATAATAATTAGCGGAAACAATCAAACGGGTGTGGAGTCCCATCAACGCCATCGGCAAAGTTGAGTGTAGACAAGAACCTGTGATCGTAACTCTTACTGTCGAGGAAATATCTGCAACATGATACGTTGCAGCCGTGTAGGTCAAGACATTGAATGTACCGCAAGATCACAATAAAAGAACAGATGATAAAACTATACTATATGCAATATGGCTTTGTGGCTCGTGGTATCGAGTTTTGTTTATGTAAAAGCTAGTTTTATTTTGCCTACATCAAAGGAATAAATGAAGTCTGTACTATGGAGTTTTCTATCATGACATGGTTCCGCCAACCGATGTCTCATAGCCCAAAATCATCATAAGTTGCCCACAATTAAGTTATCAATCCGTGTTGAGAGTTCCAAATAGATCCAAGTCCGTGAGGCTCAAATTGTCCGTGAATCGGGACACGGCTAATCGATTAGGTTATAACCCTCTGCAGAGGTTTGTACACTTTACCCGCAAGATTCGATCCTCTTTTACGCTCTCGCACTTCGAGTGTTTGAGAACTAGATGACCAAAACATGGTCTTCCAAAGAGTTCCTCGACCACCGTCCGCACCCATCCGATCCTACCGCTCTTCTACATCTGCTAGTACCGCCCCAGCCAGAGTCACAACCAAGGTCAACCAAGCCAGAGCCCATAATGACTTGCGGTTGCATGTAAGCTTCCGGCGTGAAGTATTCTTCCGCCTCTTTGAGTCTGGGTGAAGCTTTCCGCGAGATGTCATGGCGCTTCTCCATGCATCCCGCCAACCACCGGTTTCTCCAGGCTGCCCGTCAACCGCCCTTCACCCAAAGAGTGTGTATTGCAATCCTGCCTCGAGTCTTGAAGTCTTGAGGTCTTGAAGATGCAGTCCTTGCAGATTCCATCATGGAGTTGTCGCCATTGACGAGAATCCTCCATTCTCACACCACTCCGTGCACTCATACCAAACCCCGCCTACTATAGCGTAGCATTAAAAGAAATAACGCCCGGGCTTGGTAACAGGGTGATGGGTTCCTACCTCATGCATACTACTCAACTACAAGGATTCAATAACACTATTGAGGGGTGGTTGCAAAGGTGCCACTAAATGCAATAAAACATAGGTAAGAAAAGCATGGTCAAAGTGAACTTGCTCGGTTGACGATCTTCAAAGAAACTAGGGTTTCAGTAGTAGTAATCTTCAGACCGGAAAGTCTACCGAGGCAAACAATAACTATAATAAGCACATAGCAATAGGACCACATAACACAAAAGTAACACAACAAAACAATCAAAACCAATCCAAAAGGAGAAACTCAAAGAAACCAATTCAAAGTTTTTCCTACTCCAAACAATAGCTAAAATAGTTTTTATATAACAAAATTTTCTAACACAACCTAGTCATGGTTTTAGGTTAACTAAACAGAAAAGGATTCACTAAGCAACTAGGAGCAAAAAGAATTAATTTAAAAGCTATTATAAAACTCATTTTAGGCCTAATCCAATTTCCATTAAGAAAATTAATTTAAAACTTTTATTAATTATAAATAAAAGTTCATCAAATGGAGTAACAGAAACTAACCTAGAATAACTAATCACAAGTTAAAATAAATTCATTTACTAATTAATTAAATAGGAAAACAGAACTAGTTAATTAATTAGGTTTAATAGGATTCTGTCTAAAACTAATTATTTATTAATCCTAAAATACCAAAATCAATTTCTAGGGTTTTGCAATGTTAAAATAAAGTGATGGCAAAAGGAATCATGCAAAAATAATTTTTCTAACTAAAACTATAGCAGATTTACTATTCTGACTAAAACAATATTAAAGCATTTTTAATTATTTTTAACATAGCTAAATATATGTTTTTCAGAAACTACATAAAATTTGCAATCCTACAAAAAAGAATCACTCAAAAATATTAAACAGAATAAAAGATATGAATTTTTGAAAACAGAAACTATTCTGCTAAAACAGAAAAATCAAAATAAAAGAAAAAGCCTAATGGGCCTATATCAGCACTAGGCGTAGTTTAGTCTAAACGGGCCTCGGTTAAAACTAAAAACGGGCCGCTAATAGACTAAAACCCTAATAATAAACCGACGAACCGCCGGTTCTTTTAATAAATCATACCCCTTCTGGGTTCTAATCGTGGCTGCTGATCTAGATCGGACGGGAGGGTGATCCCGACGACGCATCGAGTCCGGCGACGGCGGCGGCGGCGGCGGGAGGCGTCTGGGCTTCCGGCGTCGGTGAGCTCGAGGGAGTCGCTGTCAAGGGTGCGGGGAGGCCGCGAGGAGTTTGGTGGGGTCGGGGGAGCTCGGGGAGGGCTAGGGCGTCGTCGGCGGCGACAATGGCGGCGGGGAGATGCTCGGGTCTCCGGCGAGCGCAAACGGGAAGGGGAGGGGTCCGCGAGGGGCGAGGGGGAACGGGTGCAGGAGGGCGCTTTATAGGGCGGGGCCTCGCCGGGAAGGAAGGGATCGGGGCGATCGGGGGATCCCGGATCCTTCGGGATCCGGCGATCTCCGGCGAGATCGGTGTGGCGTGGGGCGGGGGAAAGAAGAGGGGCGGGGCCCACGGGTCAGTGAGAGGGAGAGAGAGGCGAGGGGGTCGGTCGACCGATCGGGAGAGGGTTCGGGCGTGAGGGGGCGAGGGGGAGCTGGGCCGGCTCATTGGCCAAGTGGCCGGGCGCCGTGGGTCTGGCTGGGGGTTCAAGCGCTGGCCGGGCTGGGTGGCTCGGGTGGCGCCTGGTGTTTTTCTTTATTTTTTAATTAAAACAAAAACAAAAATAAAACCTAAACTATAATTAATTTATATAGGGTATATATATACCAAAATGATCAGGGGAATATTCCCTTTCATTTGAACATTTTTCCAAAGTCAAAATCCAAACTTCATAAAAATCTATTTTTTTTTTCAAATTCAATTAAATTTCAGATTTGAATCCAAATCTTTTGGCATTGTTTCCTCTGATATTTTTGGAGTGTCATGTTTGCTCCTCTCATACTTTTGATCAAGTATTTATCAGGCTTAGTTTTTGAAAGGTTTCCCACATGCCAAAGTTTGAAATTCAAATTCAAAACTCAAAATTTGAAAGAGGGTTTCAAAGCACTTTCAATTGATTTTCAACTTGATTCATTATAGCTTCCAACTCCTATTTCATATAATTGAAGAAGTCATTTTATCTTCCCTCATGAAAATCATTGAGTTGCATAAAGCTTTGGATTTGAAAACTTCCCAAATGAAAATCAAATCTTTTCCAAAACCCTATTCATTTAAAATGGAAGAAGTCATGTCATCCTCACTCTAGGCTTTGGTGTTGGTATGAATTTGAATTCATTGGGATCCAAAAGGCAAAGGGAAGGTTTTGGGAAAGTCATTTCATTCCTCTCATTCAACTTTCAAAAGTTTCAAATTTCAATCAGTTTCACTCAATCCATCAAACCAACAATCGACAATCAAGCATAGTTATTTATTTAATATAACATTCCAAAATTTAGAATTTTGGGATGTTACAAACCTACCACACTTAAAATGAATCTCGTCCTCGAGATTCGAAGAGGCTAGCAAGAAAAGGTTAGGGGTTGGGGGTCTTCTAGCAAATGTTCTGGTCAGAAAGGTCAGGTGGGCTACCACACTTAAAATGAAGGTGACGGTTCCAATAAACTCAGATACTTCCTCTGGAGTGCTGACCATGTATGTATCTTCACATATCTTACAATAACTCCTTCTGTTAGGAGCGTAAAGTTTTCCTCGAAACCTTGGGTCGGTTCTTCAAAGTTGTGGTTCGTCCGAGACTGGATCTTCTTAGCTGATAGGTCCGTGTCCATTCTAGACAACCATCAAAATACTCATGGTGGTCTACAATTTATGGTTTTCTCCTGCGTAAAACGGGTCCAGGTTGAACCTCACCGATAACCTCGCTTGACAACAGCTGCCATGTACATGGGTTTATCATCCTACCACTCTAAGGCTTAAGCAAGGCTTCAACGAAGTCCGCCACTTTACTATGGTTAAGTCTCTCAGATTTACCATTCCAAATAGCAAGAGCGGAAGATACGAGTAAGTCGGTATGGTGATCAATCCATTCCGCACCCAGATCATTACCTCAGATAAGGTTTAGCGAATCTCGTATTCTAACACTCGGTCATTCTCACAAGCATTGCAGAATTTCTCTTGTCCACTAACCGGGTTCGAGTAAATCCATGGGTTCTGCAAGCCAAACAAAACATCTATCGCTTTCTTCACCACTCTTAGGTTTTTGCGTAACCTACTAAACGATGCTGATTGGATCACCGATTCTTCCAAATATACTCCTTTATCAAGGGTACATCTGTTCCTTTCAAAATCCTGGGCCTGTGGGTTATGGCCCACTTCAATACTAGTGCAGTTTTAACTCATCTTTGGAGTAACTCTCTTGTTACACCTTCTTTAATTCCAATAGTACTCTGTTACTTCATACCATCATATCAAAACAAAACTCCAACTTATTTTGTCCAGCTTCCTACTATGGACCGTCATGAATAACACATTTCTTTCTTCATTGATCCTGTGGTTTTACAGAGTACTATGACCAAAATAAATGCACAAGTTTATCCATAACATCTCATTATTCTCATATCAATCTTTCATTACATCCTTAATCATTTTTCGTGAATCCAAATTCCAATAAGTACTTTGTTACAAATGCTGCCACCCACATGGTTCGGTATGGTCAGACATTACTTCCAACTTTATTCATTTATCCTCCTCGAGGATTCTTCAGTCCCACTGGAATTGTGCGGCATGTGCCTTGAAATCTTCAATCTTCTGTTTCATCGTGGTGGCCTTGAGCTTCACCTCCATCATCTCAGTATGCACTTCGCTTAGGTATTCCCGAGTATAACGGAGTCTTGCTTCAAGTATTCTCGATCTGGCGTATGGCTTCCATGGCTGCTTCACGAACAGCATCGAAGAAAGTTGCTTGTGGCACACGTGAAATGAAAAGTACTGCCCCATCATCTTTGGGCAAACTCTTTTCAAATGGTGGAGGTGTACCTCCACATACCAAAGTTCCACTCCCTTATGCATGAAGGGTAACCTTTGTAGACCGCATCTCCTTCAAGGTGAATATGCTTCATCATGTCCTTCAGATCTTCGGTAATCATAATCACTTGTCGTTGTCATGATGGTTTCGGACCTTTAAGGAAGGACTCGTAAGGGTCGTCATCTGCAGCTAGGAACAGAAATGATGCTCGAAATTAAGGTACTTATCTCCGGGCACACATTCATATCATCCAAACAAAACTTCAATCTCAATTCCAATTTCCTGTTTATGCTTCACAACTCACTTTCTTCCATGTTCATCCAGAATATTAATTTCCAAGATAAAATATGACAACTCCTTAAAGCTTTTCAGCATGTGACATTACAACTTTATTGAGTCATGAACTATTACAGTCTCAGAGTAATCTATTACATAACTCAACTCATCGAGCTCATGAAAATGAAATTGATTTCTACTACTCTTATTATCCATAATCAAAATTCCAACTACTCAGCTCCAGCTTTCGTCTTATCGGAACATTTAGTAGCATAATGTCCTGCTTCCTTGCAGCGAAAACAAATGACTTTCGATAAGTCTTTGGGCTTCTTGGAGATGGTGCCTGCTCCTTGAGTTCCTTGCTTCCTTTCGGGACAATGATTGGCATAATGCCCTACGTCCTTACATTCAAAACAGGTAATATGACTCTTGTCCCTATTTGCAGAAATTGGGTTGTTCTGAGGGTGTCTTTGTTTTCTCTTCCTGGGTTTCCTCGTTCTGATCAATCCTTCTATTCTCTGTGGATCAAACTCTATTGCTTCCGTCGGGAAGTATCCCGGATACTCTTTTCTTTCCTTGATGCAATACTGTGAAAAATGTCCTTCTTCTCCACATGAATAGTAGGCATTGGAGTAAAATCTGTTGAGACCTTCTCCATTCAGGTCTTCAACACTATCAGTCATTACTGGTTCTTCTAGATCTTCCTTGAGGGTTTCTTTCATTCCATCTTCCCGCTTCGAATGGTTTGTTGCACCGTGGGGTAAATGTGACACCGCACCGGTAGTGGGTGGTTCCTTCACACAGAAGCAAGTCACCCAGCTAGTTGGGCATTCCTCACCGGGTGTTTCTCCTCACAATGAGGGCATCCATCCTTGTGTTCCTCCCGGTGTGTCCTATTTCTCCGCAAATCTTGCAGCACAAGGTTTCTTCTCCGGTTATCATAGTGCTTCCGGATGAGACGTGATCTCATCGTGGTCTTCTTGAATTCCCCAAGTTCTTGCTCCATTAAATCCTGTATGGCTTGATGCATTTTCCACCAGATTGCAGCACTTTCGTAAAATCAAGAGCATATTGACTTCATACTTCCTTGAAACCAAATTGCTCCAAGTGATTTTCCATGTTCTCAGATCCATAGCTCTGCCTCGGGCTGAGTCTTCGATCCGAGAATATCAGTCTAACTTCATTCATCATCTATGGGGTTCAAGGGTTTTAGGGTGAGATGAGAGAGGTGGGGAGGGATATACACACAATACAACCAATAGTTTTTGAAGAAACAAGTTTTATTTTGGGGCTGTCGGAAAACATCAAACAAATGACAGCTCACAAATCATCGTATCTAACGTAAGTGTATAACAGGGGTTTGGTCTTCTAAAGGTCTAATAATTCTTCAGATCCTTCAAGTCTTCGGAGTCTTCAACTGTTGTAGATTCTAATGGAGAAATCCTCTTTACTCAAGGGGTCATCAGTTCTCCGATGTCAAATCCTTCTTGGGCGCCTCTTGATTGATCCTCCGGTGATCAAAGGATAAGGGTATATTCTAACTATTTGAGGTGAGAGGGTCTATTTGATAAAATCAGAAAAGATGAGAAGTAAGAGTCTTTTGAAAATAAAGTTTTGATATATCCTGTCCAAGGGCTTTCGATTTCTAGGGTCACGCCCTACACCAACATGTGCTCGATACCATCTACAGAGCGACCCGACCTCGAGACGGTCAAGCCTCGTGTATCTGTGCCATCCTCGGATCAAGATATCGGCACACACAAGACATCAATGTATATATCAAAGTGCAATCACATGTATAAATAACGAAATGATATATACCTCATAATAATTAGCGGAAACAATCAAACGGGTGTGGAGTCCCATCAACGCCATCGGCAGGTTGAGTGTAGACCGTAACCTCAGATCGTAACTCTTACTCGTCGAGGAAATATCTGCAACATGATACGTTGCAGCCGTGTAGGTCAAGACATTGAATGTACCGCAAGATCACAATAAAAGAAAGATGATAAAACTATACTATATGCAATATGGCTTTGTGGCTCGTGTCTGAGTTTTGTTTATGTAAAAGCTAGTTTTATTTTGCCTACATCAAAGGAATAAATGAAGTCTGTACTATGGAGTTTTCTATCATGACATGGTTCCGCCAACCGATGTCTCATAGCCCAAAATCATCATAAGTTGCCCACAATTAAGTTATCAATCCGTGTTGAGAGTTCCAAATAGATCCAAGTCCAGAGGCTCAAATTGTCCGTGAATCGGGACACGGCTAATCGATTAGGTTATAACCCTCTGCAGAGGTTTGTACACTTTACCCGCAAGATTCGATCCTCTTTTACGCTCTCGCACTTCGAGTGTTTGAGAACTAGATGACCAAACATGGTCTTCCAAAGAGTTCCTCGACCACCGTCCGGTACCCATCCGATCCTACCGTTCTTCTACATCTGCTAGTACCGCCCCACCAGAGTCACAACCAAGGTCAACCAAGCCATAGCCCATAATGACTTGCGGTTGCACAGTAAGCTTCCGGCGTGAAGTATTCTTCCGTCTCTTTGAGTCTGGTGAAGCTTTCATGAGATGTCATGGCGCTTCTCCATGCATCCCGCCAACCACTGGTTTCTCCAGGCTGCCCACAACCGCCCTTCACCCAAAGAGTGTGTATTGCAATCCTGCCTCGAGTCTTGAAGTCTTGAGGTCTTGAAGATGCAGTCCTTGCAGATTCCATCATGGAGTTGTCGCCATTGACGAGAATCCTCCATTCTCACACCACTCCGTGCACTCATACCAAACCCCGCCTACTATAGCGTAGCATTAAAAGAAATAACGTCCCGGCTTGGTAACAGGTGATGGGTTCCTACCTCATGCATACTACTCAACTACAAGGATTCAATAACACTACCGAGGGGTGGTTGCAAAGGTGCCACTAAATGCAATAAAACATAGGTAAGAAAAGCATGGTCAAAGTGAACTTGCTCGGTTGACGATCTTCAAAGAAACTAGGGTTTCGTAGTAGTAATCTTCGCACTCCGGAAAGTCTACCGAGGCAAACAATAACTATAATAAGCACATAGCAATAGGACCACATAACACAAAAGTAACACAACAAAACAATCAAAACCAATCCAAAAAGGAGAAACTCAAAGAAACCAATTCAAAGTTTTTCCTACTCCAAACAATAGCTAAAATAGTTTTTATATAACAAAAATTTTCTAACACAACCTAGTCATGGTTTTAGGTTAACTAAACAGAAAAGGATTCACTAAGCAACTAGGAGCAAAAAGAATTAATTTAAAAGCTATTATAAAACTCATTTTAGGCCTAATCCAATTTCCATTAAGAAAATTAATTTAAAACTTTTATTAATTATAAATAAAAGTTCATCTAATGGAGTAACAGAAACTAACCTAGAATAACTAATCACAAGTTAAAAATAAATTCATTTACTAATTAATTAAATAGGAAAACAGAACTAGTTAATTAATTAGGTTTAATAGGATTCTGTCTAAAACTAATTATTTATTAATCCTAAAATACCAAAATCAATTTCTAGGGTTTTGCAATGTTAAAATAAAGTGATGGCAAAAGGAATCATGCAAAAATAATTTTTCTAACTAAAACTATAGCAGATTTCCTATTCTGACTAAAACAATATTAAAGCATTTTAATTATTTTTAACATAGCTAAATATATGTTTTTCAGAAACTACATAAAATTTGCAATCCAACAAAAAAAGAATCACTCAAAAATATTAAACAGAATAAAAGATATGAATTTTTGAAAACAGAAACTATTCTGCTAAAACAGAAAAATCAAAATAAAAGAAAAAGCCTAATGGGCCTATACTGTGCACTAGGCGTAGTTTAGTCTAAACGGGCCTCGGGTTAAAACTAAAAACGGGCCGGCTAATAGACTAAAACCCTAATAAATAAACCGGACGAACCGGCCGGTTCTTTTAATAAAATCATACCCCTTCGGGGGTTCTAATCGTGGCCGTTGATCTAGATCGGACGGGGGAGGGTGATCCCGACGACGTACCGGAGTCCGGCGACGGCGGCGGCGGCGGCGGGAGTCGCCGGGCTTCCGGCGTCCGGTGAGCTCGAGGATTCGCCGTCTTGGGTGCGGGGAGGCCGGCGAGGAGTTTGGTGGGGTCGGGGAGCTCGGGGAGGCTAGGGCGTCGTCGGGGCGCAATAATGGCGGGAGATGCTCGGGTCTCCATGAGCGCAAACGGAAGGGAGGGGTCCGCGAGGGGCGAGGGGGAAACGGGTGCGGGAGGGCGCTTTATAGGCGGGGCCTCGTCGGGAAGGAAGGGATCGGGGCGATCGGGGATCCGGATCCTCGATCCGCGATCTCCATGAGATCGGTGTGGCGGGGGGGGGAAAGAAGAGGGCGGGGCCCACGGGTCGATGAGAGGAGAGAGAGGCGAGGGGGTCGACCGATCGGGAGAGGGTTCAGGTGTGAGGGGAGAGGGGAGCACGGGCCATTGGCTGGCTGTGGGTCAAGCGCCGTGGGCTGGCTGGGGGTTCAAGGCTGGCCGGGCTGGTGGGTTCGGCGCCCCGGGGTGTTTTTCTTTATTTTTTTAATTAAAACAAAAACAAAAATAAAACCTAAACTATAATTAATTTATATAGGGTATATACATACCAAAATTATCAGGGGAATATTCCCTTTCATTTGAACATTTTTCCAAAGTCAAAATCCAAACTTCATAAAAATCTATTTTTTTTTTCAAATTCAATTAAATTTCAGATTTGAATCCAAATCTTTTGGCATTGTTTCCTCTGATATTTTTGGAGTGTCATGTTTGCTCCTCTCATACTTTTGATCAAGTATTTATCAGGCTTAGTTTTTGAAAGGTTTCCCACATGCCAAAGTTTGAAATTCAAATTCAAAACTCAAAATTTGAAAGAGGGTTTCAAAGCACTTTCAATTGATTTTCAACTTGATTCATTATAGCTTCCAACTCCTATTTCATATAATTGAAGAAGTCATTTTATCTTCCCTCATGAAAATCATTGAGTTGCATAAAGCTTTGGATTTGAAAACTTCCCAAATGAAAATCAAATCTTTTTCCAAAACCCTATTCATTTAAAAATGGAAGAAGTCATGTCATCCTCACTCTAGGCTTTGGTGTTGGTATGAATTTGAATTCATTGGGATCCAAAAGGCAAAGGGAAGGTTTTGGGAAAGTCATTTCATTCCTCTCATTCAACTTTCAAAAGTTTCAAATTTCAATCAGTTTCACTCAATCCATCAAACCAACAATCGATAATCAAGCATAGTTATTTATTTAATATAACATTCCAAAATTTAGAATTTTGGGATGTTACATGTGGAAGACGAACGGATCGCGTATCCGGATTCGCCTCTGCTGCTCGAGCAACTTTCATGTTGAAAATATTTTAACCGAAGTTACGGATTAAAAGATATGATTTTCTAAAGATTTTATTAATTTCTGGAATTTAATTAATTATTTAATTAATTCAAAAATGGATTTATGACGTCAAAGATGATGTCATGTCGACGTCAACAGTCAACAGAGTTGACTTGGTCAACCCGACATGTGGGGTCGGTTAGTCATTGACTGTTAACTAATTAACCTAGTTTAGTTTAATTAACAGATTAATTAGGTTAATTAAACATGATTAATTAAGTAAATTAACTTAGTTAATTAATTAATTAATTAGCATTTTTATTTTTATTATTTATTTATTTTTAAACGTTCTGGGGTGGGACCCCCATGTCATTGGCATGGGCGGTCCAACAAGATGGTCGACCGATTCAACAGTCGGCCGGGCCCTTGGGGCCCACGGTCGATGACCCACTGGTGGCCCAGTGTCGCCACGTCGGCGGCGGCGGCGCCGAGACAACTCCGCGACCAAAAACGCGGCGGAGCGGCTCGGTACTTCGCCGGAAACGGGCTACGGGGCACCAAATCGGGCGCGGCCAGGCTCTCTGGAACGGCCTCTTCGCGTCGCGTCCGATGGTGGCCGTGGTTGGCGCGGGGGTGGCCGGGGTCGACCGCTGCGACGACGTGCGGTGGCGGTGGTGTAGGGTAGAGCATCCGGCGACGGTGGCTATGGGCGATCGAAGCGGCGAGGCCACGACAGCGCTGGGGCAGCGTCTTGCGCCACCAGGCGGGGCTCAGCGTGGTCGCGGCGAGGGAGAGAAAGGGAGGGCTGGGCGGAACGGCCTGCCCAAGGGGGGGAAGAGGCCCCGGCCGAGCGGAGGAGGCGCGAGGGGAGGGGGCATGCGGGTGCGGCCGGATCCGGCGACGGAAGCAGAGGGGGAGGAGCGGGGCGATGCTCACGGTGGGGGGGCGCGTAGGGTCTAGGCAGAGGGCTCGGGGACGGTCGGGGAGGACCAGCGGGGAGGAGGTCGAGGCGGCGGCCGTCCGGCGATGTGGTCCCGTGAGGTGGGAGACGGGGACGGATCCGAGGCGACGTGGGGGCGTCGGGCGTGCGGCGAGGGGGGCGCCGGCGTCCTGGGTGGCCGGTCGGGGAGGAGGGGAGGACGACGAGCGTCGGTGGGGAGTTCGTTTCCCCGATCCCGATCTGGATCGGGAGGGAAGAGCGGCGGGGGGGAGAGGAGTGGGGAGAGGGGGGGGTCGGGCTAGTGTTTCTTCGCCTGGGGGTTAAGGAGTGAGGGGGCGGATGGGCCAATGGTTGGTCGGTGGGCAGTTGGCCCAGGCTATTGGCTGTGGGGTTTTCTCGTAGTTATTAGGTTTATTTTTCTTTTCTTATTTTTCCTTTTCTGTTTTAATTCATTTTAAAATATTCAGACACTTTATAAAAATGTGTGCACCCCACCATAATTAACTTTGTAATATTTGACAACCCCTGAACATTTTAGTTTTGATTTTTTTGAAAACTTTTATTGCCATCATAATTTTGAATTGAATTTCAAACCGCTTTTGATTTAACCCGAGATTAACTAGAGTGACAGAGGTGACGTGGCACCATCAACATGAGTTTACTGTAGCATGATTATCCGGGCGTTACAAATCTCCTCCACTACAAGAAATCTCGTCCCGAGATTTAGGAGGTAGAAAGAAAGAGTGTGGGTATTCATCACGAAGACGATCCTCGCTCCTGTGTGGCTTCGCCTTCTTGAGTGATTCACCATCGGACTTTGAGGAACTTGATCGCCTTTCCGACGTGTGCGGCGTTCAGCTTGGTCGAGAATGCGGACCGGATGCTCTTTATAGGAGAGGTCCTGTTGCAATTCGAGCACTTCATGGTCCATCGCTCGGATTGGGTCCTTGAAGCAGCGACGGAGCTGTGACACGTGGAACACATCGTGAACTCGAGAAAGGTTCGACGGAAGCTCCAGCTTGATATGCCACTTTTCCTCGCTTTTCCGTAATAGTGAATGGGCCAATATAGCGAGGAGCTAGCTTGCCCTTGATCCCGGCGGTGAGCACCCTTCATTGGTGTAATGCGAAGATAGGCCTTTTCGCCAAAGTTGATAGACCATGTCTTTATGATGACGGTCATAATTACTCTTTTAGCGGATCGAGCAGTCTTGAGATTCTCGCGAATAATGCGGACTTGATCTTCGCATGTTGGATAATATCCGGACCAAGAGTGGACGCTTCCCGCTTCGACCAGTTCGTAGGGGTTCGCACTTTCGTCCATATAACACTTCAAGGGGGCCATCTTCGACTAGCTTGATAGCTATTATTATAAGAGAACTCAGCATATGGGAGAGATTCCTCCCACTTCTTGCGAAGGAAATAACACAAGCTCAAGCATGTCTTCGAGAACTTGGTTGACACGCTCAACTTGCCCTTGTGATCGGATGAAACGCATCTCGAAAGATAAGTGAGTCCCCATAGCTTCTTGAAAACTTGCCCGTAATCTTGAAGTGAATAAGCTGCCACGGTCCGAAATGATAACCAAAGTGGAATACCGTGAAGTGAAACAATTCGGACATATAGAGCGTTGCAAGCTGACTAGCAAGGATCGCTTCTTTGACCGCCGAAAATGTGCAACTTTAGAAAGCCGGTCAATGACGACAAGAATAGCATCATTACCTTTCTGCGATTTGGGAAATCCAAAGGACGAAGTCCATTTCAACATGGTCCCATTTCCATTCAGGAATAGAGATAGGTTGCAGAGTTCCAAAGGGCCGTTGATGTTCTCGCTTTGATACGACAACAAGCGTCACATTCAGCAACATAACGAGCAATGTCTCGCTTCATATTAGACCACCGTAATCTCGGATTTAATGTCTTGGTACATCTTGGTGCTACCGGGATGAATAGACAAAGGCGTATCATGAGCTTCTTTCATAACCTTTGGAGTCAGATTCAGGTTTGCCCTCTTACTCGGTACCACTAGGCGACCTTTGAAGAATAAGGTGCCGTCGTCATCCACAGTGAAGAATGAGGGTTTTCCTTCTGCGAGATAAAGTTTAATCCTCTCGACTTCATCGTCACATTTCTGTATCCATTTGATGGTGTCCACAAGATCTGGTTTGGCAACCAGGGTGTTGAGAGAACCCCTGGAAACAACATGGAGGTTCATCTTGCGAAGCTCCGGAGGAGGGGGAGCGAGTGCACCCGGCGGAACAATATGGAGGTTCAGCTTTACAACTCTTCAACGAGTGAGGGCTGAACTTTGTGAACTCGAGGTGGTTGCGATAAGACTTATGGCTCAAGGCATCAGCCATTACATTAGCCTTGCTCGTGTATAGGAAATACCCAAATCGAAATCTGCAATGGTCTCCATCCATCTCTGTGACGGAGGTTCAGGTCTGGCTGAGTAAACAGATACTTCAGACTTTGGTGGTCGGTGAAGATCTCGCAACGATTACGAGAAGGTAATGTCGCCATCGCTTCAAAGCATGAATGACAGCAGAAGCTCGAGGTCGTGAACTGGTAGTTCTCTTCGTGAGGGCGCAATTGTCGAGAGGCATAAGCAACCACTTTGCGCTCTTGCATTAGGACACCGCCTAATCCTTGACGGAAGCGTCGCGATAAATGACGAAGTCCTTCTTAGTATCGGGAGGAGCTAGTCTTTGGGCAGAAGTCAACTTGTCTTTGAGTGCCCGGAAACTTTCCCGACATTTATCATCCCATTGGAATTTGACGCCCTTATGCAACAAAGTTAGTCGAGGGCTGGCAATCTTGGAGAAGTTCTCGGCGAATCGACGGCAATAGTTGGCGAGACCGAGAAAACTTCGACTTGCTTAACGTTCTTGGAGGAGTCCAATCAAGAATAGCCTGAACTCGTTCAGGTTGACGGCAATACCATCCTTAGAGATGACATGCCCAGATAGGTCACTTGGAAGCCGAATTCACACTTGGAGAACTTGGCATATAGTCGATGCTCTCGTAGCTTTTCCAAAGACAAGACGAAGATGTTCAAGATGTTCTTCTTCATTCTTGGAAAATATCAGGATATCATCCGGATAAACCACGACGAACTTGTCGAGGTAATCCATGAATATATAGTTCATCGAAGCGAGAGAAGGTGGCTGGAGCATTGGTTAAGCGAAGGACATGACGGTGTACTCGTATGAACCATAACGAGTCACAAAGGCGGTCTTGGGGATATCCTCCTCACGAACACGGATCTGGTGGTAACCCAACCTCAAGTCGAGTTTAGAGAACACTGATGAACCAGCCAGTTGATCATACAGATCATTGATCCGAGGAAGAGGATACTTATTCTGAATGGTAGCTTGATTTATAGGACGGTAGTCTTGGACCAATCGGTTTGTCCCATCCTTCTTCTTGACAAAGAGAGAAGGTGCTCCCCAAGGAGAGCAACTTGGGCGAATGAAACCACTTTGAAGAGATTTGTCGATTTCCTCCTTGAGCTCAAGGAGTTCATGCGGCGGCATCTTGTAGGGTCGCTTGGCTATAGGAGTGGTGCCTGGTTTAAAGTCGATGACGAATTCGACAGCCCTAGCAGGGGGAATCCCTGGAAGTTCTTCAGGAAAAACGTCCTGGAAGTCGCGAACGACAGGAATGTTTTCAATACCCTCGAGTGGTGCAGCATTCAATGCATTCAATGCATAGAGCCTTGCCTCGACATTTTGCACCGATGAGCTTCAAAGTGACTATTTCATCCAAGGGTGTAGTAGCTGGGCGGTCTTCGTGGCGCAAACTATGGAAGCGAGATGCGCTTTATCAAAATCATTCCTGAATGAGGTCAATGCTACAAGACTTCAAAGACGATGGGTGAGACAAGGAATTCCAGTCCTCGATTTCAACGGGACGCTCGTTGCAAATCATGGGGTTCGACATTGGCCCGCAGGGTGTGTACTAATAGTGAAGCATTCATGTCTTCACTTTTAATGCCATGCATGAATGCAAAATCTTCGACATGAATGAATGCGATGCCCTCAGATCAAATAAAACGCATGTTTGTAATGAATTTACGAGAAGTGTACCCATCACAAGAGCAGGTTGGTCTTGAGCTTCGTTTAGATCAACGTGGTTGGCCTGAACTCGACCATAAGGCTTGGCATTGTTGTTATGGGGCTGGTTGCTTCCACGACCGATCATTTGGAAGGCCACTGATTACGGTTCTCGTTGCATTCTCTAGCACGGTGCCTGGTTGACCACACCAAGCACAAGCCATTATTGGGAGTGGGAACAGAGCTTGGGGTGGTGGAGCTGGAAGCTTTGGCTGCCTAGTGGAGTAGGCGACGCGGTGTAGCATAGCTCGCCTTGGGGCGGTGCATTTGGCTGGTACATGCTTGTTGGGAATCCATATCTTGCGCTTCCTGAGGACGGGCCCAAGATGAGCCCGTGTCATGGTTACGCTGTTAGAGCTCGTATTCCTGCGCACCAGTTTCGACATTGATAGCCTTGTTCACCAAGGTGGCGAAATCAGCAAAGTCGTGCACTAGAAGTGCGAGCTTGATGTCGACTTGAAGGCCGTCACGGAACTTCTCTTGTCTGCGGCATCGGTTGCAATATCCTCTTGACATAGCGAGACAAGTCCAGAACTCTTGGTGATAAGCTTCAACAGCCTTGTTGCCTTGGGTGAGGTTATGAACTCACGCTTCTTCCGTCCATGACTCCTTGAGGGATGAAGCGGCACGAAAGCAGCTTGGAAGTCCGCGGTGATGAGTGTTCCAATCTGGCGAGTACGCTGTGGCTGTCCCACCATTGAGCTGCGGGTCCCTTCAGAAGAAGGAAGCAAAAGTGACATAGCTGGCGGGGCTACATCAGCAGACTCCATCTCATAGGTGATGTCACGGAGCCGATCATCAAGATCCAAATGGGCTGGGTTGAGCTGCGGTACACACTTGGGTTGAGGCGTATGAAATCCTGCAGAGTTGTTGTGTTTGGCTGCTGGTTCATATTGGGGCGAGGAAACCGAGCCATCATGTTCTCCATGAACTGGCGATTCATCTCAAGTTGTTGGATCATACCAGCCATGTACTCGGCGGTGGTGGGAAGTTGCCACCACGACCACGACCAGCTGGTCTAACCATCCCGCTAATATATAACAGGTAGTTCAGCATTTGAGAAATTATGCAAAGGACAAGAATTATTCATGATGAAACATGCATAATGAAAGCAACACGATAGAAACTACATAGTAGTCGGCATATCTTACAAAAGGGATCATGCACGAGTTCGGTACACAGAGTTCAATACATAGACTAAGACATCATAGGCGGCACGCAGGCTCGCGACGAATGCATCTAACACTAACAAGCAAGCCTACATCAGTCCCACGCGACATCATGGAGGTAGTCAGAGCCTGAAAGCTGGTAGTCGGCAGCGGATAGTCCTCCACGCCGGTGACACAGGGGCCGCGGATACTCAGTGCGTAACCCGGCGTCCAAGTGGCGAAGAGGACCAAGTGCGGAGAGTAGCCCCCACCTCCGCCAACCGACACCCCGAGGCATCACGGTCTGGCTGGGTAGATCGCAGAACGCGACAGCTCTCCGGATCGGACAAACGGGTGCGATAGCGTCGAGCACGGTAAAGGTGCCGACGGGTGATGTACAACTCGTGGCGAAGAGCTCGGTTAGCTCGATCCAGCCCATCGAAATGCAAAACAAAGTTCGATGGTAGAAGGGCTCTCGGTGACGATGGGTAGGCAGCGGTGTAGTAACCTCCTCACCAACATCGACGCGATAGAAATGTGCACAAGGGGAGGTGTCCAACTCGATACTCTCTCACGAAGACGTGTCGAGCAGCATAAGCAGCATCGTGGACTGCCATATCGATAGTCACCCCAACACCATGTGCGGTGTGCAAGACAAGAGTGGAGTCATACTCCCGAGAGTAGAGGTGGACGATGGCTCGGCATCGCTCTCGGTTAAAGTCTGGTACTCCTCAAAGACGGTGTACTCGGGGTGCCGCGAT
Source organism: Aegilops longissima (assembly GCA_021605205.1). Lineage (NCBI taxonomy): Eukaryota > Viridiplantae > Streptophyta > Magnoliopsida > Poales > Poaceae > Aegilops > Aegilops longissima. The sequence continues at coordinate 414,914,942 of CM038678.1, forward strand.
AACCCGATAGGTCATCATCTCTGCTAGCACCGCAGTGATCCCGAGGCACCAATGGCCGTCGTGTGGCGCATTTACCTGCCTCGTGGGTTCCATCTGAAAACAAAGATGTTTCAAAGGAGTCAATTGACAGTGTGGAAATTGATCAAAATACAATTCCAAGAAATAACTATGGCTTTATCCAACTTTGGGGTGAATGTGGTCACAGGATCCTAGTGTTAGTCAGTAAATTCGTTTAACCCGAGTAGAAGAGAGTTCAGAGCCCCAGAGTAAGGTCGAGGAGTAAAAGATCCTAGTACCACCCGATGGCGACGTGGGCCCGTAAGGCACACAGCCAAGTTAGTAAAGTTTTGCAATGTCTAGACTCGACTTGCCAAGGAGTGTGGAAAGGGGATTCCTACAGCAATCGGCTCGATACCAACTTGTGACGCCCCCGATTTAATCGTACACTAATCATGCACGCAAATGTGTACGATCAAGATCGAGGACTCACGGAAGATATCACAACCCAACTCTACAAATAAAATAAGTCATACAAGCATCATAATACAAGCCGGGGGCCTCGAGGGCTCGAATACAAGTGCTCGATCATAGACGAGTCACCGAAGCAACAATATCTGAGTACGGACATAAGTTAAACAAGTTGCCATAAGATGGCTAGCACAAACTAGGATCTGAGATCGAAGAGGCGCAGCCTCCCGCCTCGATCCTCCTAAGCTACTCCCGGTCGCCGCCGGGTTGCACGTAGTAGTAGGCACCTTGATTAGTAGTAGTCGCCATCGATGGTGGCGTCGGCTCCTGGCTCCATCGTCTGTTGCAGCAATCGAGTATAGATAGGGCGAAAAGGGGAAACAAGGCAACCGTGAGTACTCATCCAAAGTACTGCAAGCAAGGAGCTACACTACATATGCATGGATATATGTGTAAAGGGCCATATTAGTGGACTGAATCGCAGAATGCCGAATAAGAGGGGATAGCTAGTCTTATCAAGACTACGCTTCGTCACCGCCTTGCAACAGTAGAAGAGGGCAATCTGAAGTCCTCCAAGTAACATCACATAGCAATAATCCTACCCGCGATCCCTCCTCATATCCCCGAGAGAGCGACCACCGGTTGTATCCGCACTTGGAAGGGTGTGTTTTATCAAGTATCCGGTTCTAGTTGTCATAAGCTCAAGGTACAACTCCAAGTCGTCCTGTTATCAAGATCACGGCTATTCAATAGATTCACTTCCCTGCAGGGGTGCACCAACTTACCCAACACGTTTGATCCCATTTGGCCGGACACACTTTCCTGGGTCATGCCCGGCCGCGGAAGATCAACACGTCGCAGCCCCACCTAGGAAAAACAGAGAGGCCAACATGCGGTCTAAACCTAAGCGCCAGGGTGCAGGCCCATCGCCCATAGCACACACAGCGTTATGCGGGCGGCCGAAGCAGACCTAGCCTAGTGGCGTTCCAGCCAATCCGGCCGCGCCGCTCCGTCGTGACGTCTCAAGTGCTTGGTGATACCACGGCGCCGAGTGCCCATATCTTTCCCACGAGTTGGTTAGTGCGTATAAGCTCGTAGCCAACTCAGATCAAATACCAAGATCTCGTTAAGCGTGTTAAGTATCCGCGAACGCCGAGCAGGCCAGGCCCACCTCCCTCCTAGGCGGTCTCAACCTGCCTGCCGCTCCGCCTCAAAGATCCACTCATGGTGCTCCACCACCGACCCGACTTTAGTCTCCACATGTATCATGTATAAAGTATATAGTATATACCGTGATCACCTCCCGAGTGATCACGGCCCGATGGTATAGCACGCGGACGGACAAGAATGTAGGGCCACAGATGAAAGTACTAGCATCCTATACTAAGCATATAGGATTGCGGTAAAGGTAACAACAGAGTAACAAGGACAAAGCTATGCATCGGGATAGGTATAATCTGAAAGCGAGAACATGCTACACTACTCTAATGCAAGCAATATAAAGAAGAGTAGGCGATATCTGGTGATCAAGGGGGGGCTTGCCTGGTTGCTCCGGCAAGAGAGAGGGGTCGTCAACACCGTAGTCGAACTGGGCAGCAGCAGCGTCGGTCTCGTAGTCTACCGGAGAGAAGAGGGGGAAGAAACAATGAATACCATGCAAACATATGCATATCGATGCATGACATGACAAGAAACGATGCTAAGCGTGCCCTAACGTGGTATGAGGTGATGCCGGTTAAGGGGGGAAACATCCGGGAAAATATCCCCGGTGTTTCGTGTTTTCAAGCGGAGGAGCGGAGGGGAAAGTTGCGAGTTCGATAGGTTAGGGGGTGTGGCGGACGAGCGGATTGCGTATCCGGATTCGCCTCGCTCGTTACGAGCAACTTTCATGTTGAAAATATTTTAATCCGAGTTACGGATTAAAAGATATGATTTTCTAAAGATTTTATTAATTTATGGAATTTAATTAATTATTTAATTAATTCGAAAATGGACTTATGACGTCAGCATGATGTCATGCTGACGTCAGCAGTCAACAGAGTTGACTTGGTCAACCTGACATGTGGGATCGGTTAGTCATTGACTGTTAACTAATTAACCTAGTTTAGTTTAATTAATAGATTAATTAGGTTAATTAAACATGATTAATTAAGTTAATTAACTTAGTTAATTAATTAATTAGCATTTTTATTTTTATTATTTTTTTAAAACGTTCTGGGGTGGGACCCCCATGTCATTGGCATGGCCCGGTCCAGTCAGCATGGCTGACTAGTTCAACAGGCCGGCCGGGCCCTTGGGGGCCCACGGGTCAGTGACCCACGAGGTGGCCCCAGGCCGGCCACGTCGGTGGGCGGCGCCGGAGACAACTCCGGCGACCAAAAACGCGGCGGAGCGGCTCGGTACTTCGCCGGAAACGGGCTACGGGGCACCAAATCGGGCGCGGCCAGGCTCTCTGGAACGGCCTCTTCGCGTCGCGTCCGATGGTGGCCGTGGTTGGCGCGGGGGTGGCCGGGGTCGACCGCTGCGACGATGTCTTGATGGCGGTGGTGTAGGGAGCGTCCGGCGGCGGTGGCCATGGGCGACGAAGCGAGGGGCGAGGCCACGACAGCGCGGAGGGCAGCGTCTTGCGCGCCACGCGGGGCTCAAGCGCGTCATGCAAGCGAGGGAGAGAAAGGGAGGGCAGGCGGAACGGCCCGGCGCATGGGGGGGGAAGAGGCCCCGGCCGAGCGGAGGAGGCGCGAGGGGAGGGGGCACGCGGGCGCGGCCGGATCCGGCGACGGAAGCAGAGGGGGAGGAGCGGGCGATGCTCACGGTGGGGGGGCGCGTAGGGTCTAAGCAGAGGCTCGGGGACGGTCGGGAGGACCGGGAGAGGAGGAGGTCGAGGCGGCGGCGTCCGCGATGTGGTCCCGGGCGAGTGGGAGACGGGACGGATCCGAGGCGACGGGGGCGTCGGGCGTCGGCGCGGGGCCCGGCGTCTGGGTGGCAGTTGGGGAGGAGGGGAGGACGACGAGCGTCGGTGGGGAGTTCTTTCCCCCGATCCCGATCTGGATCGGGAAGGGGAAGAGCGGCGTGGGGGAGAGGAGTGGGGCGAGTGGGGAGGGGTGTCGGGCTAGGGTTTCTTCGCCGGGGTTAAGGGAGTGAGGGGGGCCGGATGGGCCAATGGGCCGGTCGGCTAGGCAGTTAGCCCGATTGGCGAGGTTCCCCCTGTAGTTATTAGGTTTATTTTTCTTTTCTTATTTTTCCTTTTCTGTTTTAATTCATTTTAAAATATTCAGACACTTTATAAAAATGTGTGCACCCCACCATAATTAACTTTGTAATATTTGACAACCCCCGAACATTTTAGTTTTGATTTTTTTGAAAACTTTCATTGCCATCATAATTTTGAATTGAATTTCGAAACTGTTTTGATTTAACCCGAGATTAACTACAGTGACAGAGGTGACGTGGCACCATCAACGTGAGTTTACTGTAGCATGATTATCCGGGCGTTACAACGGCGGCCCTTGCGGCGGAGGTGCAAAGCAGCCTCTCACAGCAATTCTCGAGTCCGGCCACTAAACGTCCAGACACTGTCAAGCGCGCCCGGAGTAACCTACAACAAGACCGCCTGGCACGATTCAAGCATCGCGTATCAATCCGCCCCAGCCCGGCCCTTGCGAAATTGCGAAGCCGATTACTACGCGTACATAACTACGCTCGGAGATACCATGGGCATAAGGGAGGGCACGACCACGCACGCCTGCACGCGGCTCAACCGCACTGGGGCTCCTGTGTCATTCTTTTTTCTTTTTCTTTTTCTTACTTTCAGGACTCTGTTCTCCAGAAGCCCTGTCCGGCATTCGCGCCGAACTCATGATGCAACAGCCAGGGAAGCAGAAAACTGCGTCGAGTGTCCAGGTGGTCTCTATTACGAGCATTATACCTGTTTTACATACCATCCCGCAGCTTACCCCTGGAGGGGGACATGTTCAATAGTCCCATCCCTTGCTTATCGCACAATTTGTATCGTTCTGCTTTTATTTGCAGTTTCTTTTTAATAACCAATATATAGCTCTTGCCTATTATTGCATTCTTTCCCGTTATATATGTTATTTATGACATTGCGCAACCGTACAATTTGGTATGGCCAATACACCAGGGGCTTAAGTACCCCAAAAGTATGGTGTGATAAGTCCGAACACTTTCACAAGTGCGGCACCCCGAACTTATAGCATAATATGCATCGGCTCCGAATCATGTCTTGGGTCAATAGTTGGGTTTGCCCGGCTCCTATGTTTTGGTACCTTACGTTCCGTTATATCGGCTAAGGTAGCACTAGGAGAACCACTGCGATTGTGCCCCGGTTGAGCTAGGTTGAGCACCTCAGTGGAGAAAGCTAAAATTGACCGTCATGATAGGGCGAGAGCCGGTCGCTGTTCGAGAGGTTTTTTCGGGTCCCTAAAGACTTATGCCGCTTAGAGCGAGGAACCGGAATTGTCCGGCCAAGGCGTGGATAGCGCCCCGAACTCGGTCTTCCAAATACTAGGGGCTTCGCCAAAATTTAAAATTATAGAATTCTATGGCTAAGTGAGAGTGTTCAAGCATTATAAGTCCGGTTGCCTTGTTCGTTGCGTTGAACGCCTCCCTCGATGGACCCAAGAATGGGAGCAAGAGCGCTCAAGTTTATCCCTAACACCCCAAAGACTCGTGGCATGGGGGCTGAAATAACGACTTGCCATCTCTCAAATTTGATAAACGGCCGCCTGAAAGGTAATATTTTAAATTAATAAGCGTTGCTTAGCACATATGAACAAGTTTTCAGCGTACAAGATAACAAATGCGAGTCTATTCAAAAAATACATCTTTGGAGCACTCATCCCTATACGGCGGGCACCCTTGGGACGCCTCATAGTACATTTCGGGCGTCGATGCTCCTTGCCCTTCGGTGGCCGTCTGTCACAAGCTTCTCCGCATTCAGCTTGCCCAGTGCACTTTAGCATGGGCAAGGCCCGACGGGCACCTTCAATGCAGACGGAGCGCTTGATGACTTCAATCCATGGACAAAGGCCCACCAGCCACGCACAAACCCAAGTAGCTCCTGTGCATGGCTTCCAATGGCCACAAACCAACTATGAGGCCCTTCATGGCCTGTTCGGCGACCTTGTGAGCTCGACCAGCTGCTTCACTGGTCGCTCAGGGCACCGGACATTCGACCTTAGCATACCGAGACCGAACACCTTCTCCGTGGAGCTCCCCTCCTTGGAGCGGTATAACGCGCAAAGATCGGACACACTCACGGGCAAATCTGCGAATGCTCCTGGAGAGCTCCGAATCCGGGTAAGTAATAGGTAATTCACTTTCACATGCTTGCTTTGCACAAAGAATGCCTTACCTGCCGCTATCTTCTTTAACGATTCAATTTCTTGGAGGGCTTTTTGGGCTTCAGCCTTAGCGGCTTTGGCACTCTCAAGAGCCGAGGCGAGCTCGGACTCTCGAGTCTTCGAGTCATGCTCCAAACTCTCGTGTTTTTCCATGAGAGCCTGGAGCTCTTGCCGCACCTCCGCCACCCGCTCCTCTTGCTTCTCTCGCTCGGTGCGCTCCGCAGCCGCTTTGCTTTCGGCCATGGACACCGCTTCCTTCAGGGTCGCCACCTCGTTCGTGGCCCCTGCAGTACCCATGTTATTCCTGTTATTTTTTGCAACTGAAACCTTTCTATAAGGTATTTCTTTAATAAGGTATTACTTACCTTCCTTGTCCTCGAGCTGCTTCTTGGCAAGGCCGAGCTCGTTCTCGGACCGCTCGAGGCTCTGCTTCAATGCATTGACCTCCAGCATCGGTCTGGGCAGAGGTCAAGAAGACACCTGCATTCCCATATTGACATACTTATGTTAGACTCCTGCGTATATCTTTTTAGATCCTTAGTCCGGCTTTTCTTTCCGAACACCGAACTAAGCATCAAGGGCTACTGTCTATGCGGTAATATTTTTACATATTCTAAACTTACCTCAAAGCCTGTTAGAAGGCTGGTACAGGCTTGACCAGCCCGCTCTTGGCGGACTAAACTTCTCGGATCACCACGCTCATAGCAGTGCGGTGCTCCTCCTCGATGGAGGCGCTGTTAAGCGCCTCCAGTAAGCTATCCGGTGCCTCCGGTTGGACGGAGGACACCGGCGTCTTACCCTTCCTACGAAGGGACCGCTTGCCGGACTCCGGAACCACTAAAGGTTCCGTTATGGGGTCCGGACGAGGGTCGGGCTTAGAGCCCCTGGGGGTCTCGCCCCCCACACGCCTGGAGTCCGGCAGGTTGCCTTGCGGCGCCTCCTGTGCCACCTCCTCTTGACCAGGCCCCCCTTGGGGCCCCACCTCGGCATCGTCCGCAGCGTGAGGTGAGGAGGCGGCCGGAAGTGAAGTACTCTCCATTTCCGACGAACTCAGGGACCCGCTCGACGAAGCGGCGAGCTCGCCTTTGGGTGGGCTGCATGATTGTTCGGCATTAGAGAACACTATGTAATGAAAAAGCCATGGGTATCCGGACACTTACGATCTCGCCAGGGGCTTGGCCCTTGTCGGCCACTCCTCCTCATCGTTGTTGACGTTGGTGGAGAAGTCTGGAGGAAGGGTCCTTCCCTTCTTGGACCCTTCGGCCTCCCCAATTGGGGCGGCCTTCCTTTTCTCTCCTCTTCACTGGGGAGAGGCTTCTTTCCTCCTCCTCGTTCTCACGAAGATTCTGCTTGAATCGACAGCACTGGCGTCGGGAGCTCCATTGAGTTCCGTGGCCTCCTTCTTAGCCTTCTTCTCCGCACCACATGAGGTACGGAGCCAGCAGCCCGTCAATCGGGCGTCCGCTGGGTCTTCGGCAAAGGGCCGGACAGTTAACCTGTCCGGACGTCTTCACCGATCCTATTAAAGGTTAGGGAGTTTTAGATCCCGCATAGAGTCAAACTATGAAAAAAGAGTCCCTTAAAGGGTAAAATAACTCACCTCGCTGGCTTGACGCTGTGAGCTGAATCCACGATCTTCGGTAGCGGATGTGGGAGCCTCGGCGCCTTGAATAGCACCTTCCGGGCATCTTCGTATGTAGTGTCAAGAGCCTTTTAGAGTTGAGTCTTTGTCCGGATCGAACTCCCACAATTTGAAGGCCCGTTGTTGGCATGGGAGAATCCGGCGGATGAGCATCACCTGGATTACGTTGACAAGCCTGAGATTCTTGTCCACCAGGTTCCGGACGCATGTTTGGAGTCCGGATAGCTCATCCGAATTCCCCCACGTCAGGCCCGTCTCTTTCCATGAGGAGAGCCGTGTGGGTAAGCCACATCTGAATTCGGGGGCCGCCGCCCATTTGGGGTCGCGCGGCTCGGTGATATAGAACCACCCCGATTGCCACCCCTTTATTGTCTCCACGAAGGAGCCCTCGAGCCATAGGACTTTGGCCATCTTGCCAACCATGGCGCCTCCGACTCCGGCAACGGCCTCCCACTACCTTCGCCTGACATTGAAGATCTTCAGCCATAAGCGAAGTGGGGCTGGATGCGAGGAAGGCCTCGCACCCCACGATGAACGCCGAGATGTTGAGGATGAAATTCGGGGCCAGATCGTGGAAGTCCAGGCCGTAGTAGAACATGAGCCCCCGGACAAATGGGTGAAGTGGAAAACCTAGTCCACAGAGGAAGTGGGGGAGAAACACCACCCTCTCATGGGGCCTGGGGGTTGGAATGAGCTGCCCCTCGTTGGGTAGCCGACACGCGATGTCGCCGGACAAGTATCCGGCCTCCTGCAGCTTTGTGATGTGCCCCTCCGTGACGGAGGAGGCCATCCACCTGCCTCCCGCTCCGGACATAGTTGGAGAAGGTTGAGGTGGGGTGTGCGGACTTGGGCGTTGGAGCTCGAGTGCGCGGAAATGGATGAGCAAAGGAGGAAGAAGGCGTAGGTGAAAAAGGTGGATCCTTATCCCCTTAGATGGACGGACGAAGCTATGCGTCCCCCGCCAGCCTGGTAAAACTCGCTTATCTCCCAAGCGCCGTAATCAATGGCGCGGATGGGTTACCCACGTCTGAATTGATGAGAGTCCCGGAATAAGGGGGCACGATCTATGCTTTGAGAAGACGTGCCAAGGAAACCGCCTCGCTAAACGCGCTAAGGTGGAACAGTAAAAAACGATTCATAAAAAGGCTTGGCCGTGGTGTGATGTCACGCCGCGGAATACGTCAGCAGATCTGTGCAAAAATTATTCTCTCTACGGTGGTATGTGGAACTTGTTTTGCAGAGCCGGACACTATCCTTGTGTTCAAAACCTTCTATGAAGTATTCGGAGGAGGAACCAGCCTTGCAATGCCGAAGACAATATGCGCGATACGGATATGTAGATCTCCTACCATTGTAACCGACTCTGTGTAACCCTAACCCTATCCGGTGTCTATATAAACTGGAGGGTTTTAGTCCGTAGGACGAACAACAATCATACCATAGGCTAGCTTCTAGGGTTTAGCCTATCGATCTCGTGGTAGATCTACTCTTGTACTACCCATATCATCAATATTAATCAAGCGAGAGTAGGGTATTACCGCATCGAGAGGGCCCAACCTGGGTAAAAACATCGTGTCCCTTGTCTCCTGTTACCATCCGCTGGGCGACGCAGCTCGGGACCCCTACCGAGATCCGCCGGTTTTGACACCGACACTAGTTTTCATCACGCTCATATGATTCGCGTTCGGTACTTTGATAATTTGATATGTGGGTGGACCGGTGCTTGGGTACTGCCCTTACTTGGACAAGCATCCCACTTATGATTAACCTCTATTGCAAGCATCCGCAACTACAACAAAAGTATTAAGGTAAACCTAACCATAGCATGAAACATATGGATCCAAATCAGCCCCTTATGAAGCAGCGCATAAACTAGGGTTTAAGCTTACATCACTCTAGCAACCCATCATCTACTTATTACTTCCCAATGCCTTCCTCTAGGCCCAAATAATGGTGAAGTGTTATGTAGTCGACGTTCACACAACACCACTAGAGGTTAGACAACATACATCTTATCAAAATATCGAACGAATACCAAATTCACATGACTAGTAATAGCAAGACTTCTCCCTTGTCCTCAGGAACAAACGTAACTACTCACAAAGCATATTCATGTTCATAATCAGAGGGGTAATAATGTGCATAAAGGATCTGAATATATAATCTTCCACCAAATAAACCAACTAGCATCAACTACAAGGAGTAATCAACACTACTAGCAACCTACTAGCACCAATCCCGGACTTGGAGACAAGAATTGGATACAAGAGATGAACTAGGGTTTGGAGATGAGATGGTGCTGGTGAAGATGTTGATGGATATTGCCCTCTCCGATGATAGGAGCGTTGGTGATGATGATGGCGATGATTTCCCCTCCCAAAGGGAAGTGTCCCCGGAATAGCTCTGCGGAGCCCTAGATTGGTTCCGCCAAGGTTCCGCCTGTGTGGCGGAGTCTCGTCCCAAAGGTTGCTTATGATTTTTTTCTCATCGAAAGAGCTCATATAGGAGAAGATGGGCATCGGAGAGCCACCAGGGGCCCACAAGGTAGGGGGGCGCGCCCCCCACCCTCATGAGCAGGGTGTGGGCCCCCTGGCCTTCATCTTTGGCGATGATTTTTCTTTATTTATTTTAAGACATTCCGTGGAGTTTCAGGACTTTTGGAGTTGCGCAGAATAGTCCTTCAATATTTGCTCCTTTTCCAGCCTAGAATTCCAGCTGCCGACATTCTCCCTCTTCATGTAAACCTTGTAAAATAAGAGAGAATAGCCATAAGTATTGTGACATAACGTGAAATAACAGCTCATAATGCAAAAAATATTGACATAAAAGCATGATGCAAAATGGACGTATCAGCAAATTAAGGTTAAAGTATATAATTCATGCTAACATGATAATGTTTTAGAAGTCCTCCTGAAGGCGGTGAAGGATGGGCGGGCGATCGTCACAAGGGGTTGGACAAAAATTGTTTGTGCCTATGGCATGCAGGAAGACACATTATGGGCATTCCGCTTCTTCAGCACCATCGGCAGTCAAAATGATTTACACTTGTCTCTTCACCTTTACCGCCTCTAAATATTGTGGTTCATCATAGTTAATTGCTGTCTAATCCTGTAATTACTAAACATATTGTACTGACAATATTATTTATGGATTCGTTGTTGAACCATTGTGCTGAGAATTTGAATTGCATGTTTCATATTTCAAAATGTCCAATTCGGATAATAAATTACAGGGAAAAATAAAAATATACAGGAGCAAATAAAATAATGTGCACACGGTTAGAAAGGAAACAGCGTGTGCGATGAAAAAAGAGAATAGACGGTTCTTTGACGTGAAAAGTTTGCGATGCCCGGCGGACAAACACACGGTTTCGTCTCATATGCGTGTGCCGTTCATGGTAATACGGCAAACATTTCAAACCAGTGTGCGTGTGTGATAGGAATACCAATCACACACAGTTATGAAAATGGACATGTTGGCGTTAGTAGACGCACCGCACACATTTTACATTCTTGAACCATGTGCGATAACGTACCTATCACAAACATATCGGTAGATTAAATGTCGATATCCACCTTTTTCACACGACAATAGCGGCGTAATCATTTGGGATGTCTCTCTGATCAGAAATGTAACATCGAGATGTAACGTGTGGGACTGGGGCGGCTTCTCATACGTTTATTCTATGGCGATCATCAGTAGCCACCACCCATCCCCGACGGTTTTTGGGTCGTGTGGGAAGGACCCCCTATCGCCCACACTCACTTGGCGACGGTTCCAAATGATGTCGCGGAAAGGGGTTAAAAACCGTTTGTATATATAGCACCTTACGGTACGAGTGAGAAGCCATCTAGCTACTAGCTATGGGCCCGTAGGTCTGTGGTAAACTACTCACGCTTCATCGGAAGGGCAATAGAGTTGATGTAGATTCCCTCCGTGATCGAATCCCCCTCCGGCAGGATGCCGGAAAAGGCCCCAAGATGGGATCTCACGGGAACAGAAGGTTGCGGCAGTGGAAAAGTGTTTTCGTGGATGCTTCTAAGGGTTTTGGAATATATGTGAATATATAGGAGGAAGATCTAGGTCAGAGGGTCACTAAGGGGCCCACAAGGTAGGGGGCTCCCCCCATAGGGCGCGCCCTCCACCCTTGCCGCCGCCTCGTGGCTCTTCTGACTTGCACTCCAAGTCCCCTGGGTGTCTTCTGGTTCAAGAAAAATCATTGTGAAGTTTTATTCCGTTTGGACTCTATTTAGTATTCATTTTCTGCGAAGCTCAAAAGCAAGGAAAAAACAGAAACTGGCACTAGGCTCTAGGTTAATAAGTTAGTCCCAAAAATAATATAAAATAGCATATTAATGCATATAAAACATCCAAAATAGATAATATAATAGCATGGAATAATAATAAAAATTATAGATACATTGGAGACGTATCAAGCATCCCCAAGCTTAATTCCTACTCGTCCTCGAGTAGGTAACTGATAAAAACAGATTTTTTTTGATGTGGAATGCTACCTAACATATTTATCCATGTAATTTTGTTTATTGTGGCATGAATGTTCAGATCCATAAGATTCAAACAAAAGTTTAATATTGACATAAAATGATAACACTTCAAGCATACTAATAAAGCAATCATGTCTTCTCAAAATAACATGGCCAAAGAAAGCTATCCCTACAAAATCATATAGTCTGGCTATGCTCCGTCTTCATCACGCAAAGTATTCAAATCATTCACAACCCCGATGACAAGCGAAGAAATGTTTCATACTTTTGATGTTCTCAAACCTTTTCAACTTTCACGCAATACATGAGCGTGAGCCATGGACATAGCACTATAGGTGGAATAGAATATGGTGGTTGTGGAGAAGACAAAAAGAAGGAGATAGTCTCACATCAACTAGGCGTATCAACGGGCTATGGATATGCCCATCAATAGATATCAATGTGAGTGAATAGGGATTGCCATGCAATGGATGCACTAGAGCTATAAGTTTATGAAAGCTTAAAAATAAACTAAGTGGGTGTGCATCCAACTCGCTTGCTCACGAAGACCTAGGGCAACTTGAGGAAGCCCATCTTTGGAATATACAAGCCAAGTTCTATAATGAAAATTTCCCACTAGTATATGAAATTGATAACATAGGAGACTCTCTATCATGAAGATCATGGTGCTACTTTGAAGCACAAGTGTGGAAAAAGGATAGTAACATTGCCCCTTCTCTGTTTTCTCCTTGTTTGGCTTCTTTGGCCTCTTCATTTTTTTTCCTCACATGGGGCAATGCTCTAATAATGAAGATCATCACACTTTTATTTACTTACAACTCAAGAATTACAACTCGATACTTAGAACAAAATATGACTCTATACGAATGCCTCCGGCGGTGTACCGGATGTGCAATGACTCAAGAGTGACATGTATAAAAATTATGAATGGTGGCTTTGCCACAAATACTATGTCAACTATATGATCATGCAAAGCAATATGACAATGATGAAGCGTGTCATAATAATCGGAACCGTGGAAGATGCATGGCAATATATCTCGGAATGGCTATGGAAATGCCATAATAGGAGGTATGGTGGCTGTTTTGAGGAAGGAATATGGTGGGTGTATGGTACCGGTGAAAGTTGCACAATACTTGAGAGGCTAGCAATGGTCGAAGGGTGAGAGTGCGTATAATCCATGAACTCAACATTAGTCATAAAGAACTCACATGCTTATTGCAAAAATCTATTAGTCATCGAAACAAAGTACTATGTTCATGCTCCTAGGGGGGTAGATTGGTAGGAAAATACCATCGCTCGTCCCCGACCGCCACTCATAAGGAATACAATCAATAAATAAATCATGCTCTAACTTCGTTACATAACGGTTCACGCGTGCATGCTACGGGAATCACAAACCTTAACACAAGTATTTCTAAAATCAACAATTACTCACTAGCATGACTCTAATATTACCATCCTCATATCTCAAAGCAATCATAAGGAATCAAACTTCTCATAGTATTGAATGCACTTTATATGAAAGTTTTTATTATATCCCTCTTGGATGCCCATCATATTAGGGGTAAATTCATAACCAAAGCAAATTACCATGCTGTTTAGAGAGACTCTCAAAATAATATAAGTGAAGCATGAGAGTTCAACAATTTCTATAAAATAAAACCACCGCCGTGCTCTAAAAAGATATAAGTGAAGCACTAGAGCAAAATTGCCTAGCTCAAAAGATATAAGTGAAGCACATGGAGTATTCTAATAAATCACTATTCATGCATGTCCCTCTCAAAAGGTGTGTACAGCAAAGATGATCGTGGCAAACTAAAAATTAAAGACTCATATCATACAAGATGCTCCAAGCAAAACACATATCATGTGGTGAATAAAAATACAGCCTCAAGTAAAGTTACCGATAGATGAAGACGAAAGAGGAGATGCCATCCTGGGCATCCCCAAGCTTAGGCTCTTGGTTGTCCTTGAATATTACCGTGGGGTGCCTTGGGCATCCCCAAGCTTAGGCTCTTGCCACTCCTTATTCCATAGTCCATCAAATCTTTACTCAAAACTTGAAAACTTCACAACACAAAACTCAAAATCTCATGAGATCCGTTCGTATAAGAAAATAAAATCACCACTTTTGTACTATTGTGAACTCATTCTTTATTTATATTGGTTTAATATCTATTGTATTCCAACTTTTCCATGGTTCATACTACTACGTCTTGAGCTTGCGTTGGTTTTCCTCTAAGAGGAGAGGGTGATGCAACAGAGTAGCGTAAGTATTTCCCTTAGTTTTTTAGAACCAAGGTATCAATCCAGTAGGAGGCTCCTCAAAAGTCCCACGCACCTACACAAACAAGCGAGAACTCGCAACCAACGCAATAAAGGGGTTGTCAATCCCTTCACGGCCACTTCATGAAAGTGAGATCTAATAAAGATAGTAAGATAAGATAAATATATTTTGGTATTTTATAATATAGATGCAAAAAGTAAAGATGCAAATAAAAGTAGATTGAAAGCAAATATGATATGAGATAGACCCGGGGCCATAGGTTTCACTAGTGGCTTCTCTCAAGATAGCATAGGTATTACGGTGGGTGAACAAATTCTTGTCGAGCAATTGATAGAAAAGCGAATAATTATGAGATTATCTAGGCATGATCATGTATATAGGCATCACGTCCATAACAAGTAGACCGACTCTGCCGCATCTACTACTATTACTCCACACATCGACCGCTATCCAAATGCATCTAGAGTATTAAGTTCATAAGAACGAGTAACGCATTAAGCAAGATGACATGATGTAGAGGATAAACTCAAGAAATATGATATAAACCCCATCTTGTTATCCTCGATGGCAACAATACAATCGTGCCTTGCAACCCTTTACATCCTTTGGGTAAGGACACATAAAGATTGAACCCAAAGCTAAGCACTTCTCCCATGGCAAGAAAGATCAATCTAGTAGGCCAAACCAAACTGATAATTCGAAGAGACTTGCAAAGATAACTCAATCATACATAAAAGAATTCAGAGAAGATTCAAATATTATTCACAGATAAACTTGATCATAAACCCACAATTCATCGGATCTCGACAAACACACCGCAAAAAGAGTTTACATCGAATAGATCTCCACAAGAGAGGGGGAGAACATTGTATTGAGATCCAAAAAGAGAGAAGAAGCAATCTAGCTAATAACTATGGGACCCGTAGGTCTGTGGTAAACTACTCACAACTCATCGGAAGGGCTATGGTGTTGATGTAGAAGCCCTCCGTGGTCGATTCCCCCTCCGGCAGAGTGTCGACGAAGGCTCCAAGATGGGATCTCGCAGATACAGAAGGTTACGGTGGTGGAAATTGTGTTTAAATGCGCCTGGATGTTTTTGGGGTGCGTGGTATATATAGGAGGAAGAAGTATGCGTCGGTGGCGCTGAGGGGCCCACGAGACAGGGGCGCACCCTATGGGGGCCCTCCTATCTCGTGGGAGCCTCGGCTGCTTCTTAGCGACCCGACCTCGGATGGTCAAGTCTCGTGCTTCCGTGTCATCCTGGATCGGTAATCTTGACACACACAATACTCGAAGGATTTATAACAGAGTAGCAATCACACACTTATTACATCGAATGTCTCAAAGAGAACTTATTACAATAATATGGCTTAAGGCCATCTAATGCGATAACAGCGGAAGGCTTGGAAGATAAAGTGAGTCCATCAACTCCAACAAAGATAGCTGAGCTGCACAACAACGACCTATCGAACCTTACTCCTCGTCTGAAAAGTCGCAACATAATACGTTGCAGCCCGAGAACGGGTCAGCACATGGAATATCTTGGCAATGTAACACAATAGAGCAACAACAGAATAATGCTAACACTACATGCATGTTTGGTGGTGGAAAGCTCTATGGTTACGATTTTCTTGAAAAGCCAATTTTTCCTACATCAAAGGAATAAGTTTTAAATTTAACTATCATGGTGGTTGAAACATCATTGAGAAGGTATAACCCCAACTCAATCCCAATTAAAATAATTAACAACCCAACAGTATTAATTTAGAGTGATGAGATACATGTGAATACTCAAGTACTAGATACTCAGAATTGTCCATAACCGGGGATACGGCTAACCATGATTAGATTGTACACTCTGCAGAGGTTTGCGCACTTTTCCCCACAAGACTTGATCGCCTCCGTTGATTTCTCGCACTACATGGTATTTGAGAAGCGGATGACCGAGACACGCTCTTTGGAAACATTAACTCTCTACTCGGATAGATCATACCAAACCTATAAAACCCACTACCTGCTGATCTACCTCTTGAGAGCTTCACGTAACTTACTCAACTATGCTAGAGCCCATAATAGCTTGTGGCTGCACACGGAAGTTTCTAGCATGAATAATCTCGCCCTTTGAGCACAGGTGGCGGTCCATAGGAAGATCACACGGTACCCGGGATTCCCAAAAAAACAAACAACACTTTGGGTTCCCCAGGTGCCTCAATCCACCCAGATGTGTATTTAAGTTGCCACCTTAAAGTAAACCATTAATTAACAATCTCACATCTGTCGTGAATATCTCTCAAACCCAACCACGTCTACGAGCATAGCATAGCAATATAAGCATATCGTAGAAGTAACTCCCAAGGGTTTGATAGTAATAGGGCAATAGGTTCCTACCTCATCATCTACTTCCCAACCCACAATTTAATGACATCCTAACCATGCAATGTTTGAGTGTTGAACTAATGCATAAAAACTGGGTAGGAAAAGAATATGATCAAGTGTTACTTGCCTTGCTGACGATACGTGAATCCTAGAGACTCGTAGTAACACGCTTCGCACTCCGGGAATTCTATCGCAAGCAAACAATACATACATAAGCAACAAGCAAAGATGCACAAACGAAACTTCAACTGAAAGAGATTGACCGGAGAGTTCAACTTAAGAACTCCGGTTTGAAAAAAGAATCAAACCAAACGGAGCAACGAAATTCAAACGGCGAAAGAAACAAGATTTCGTTTACTAATTTGAACTAGGATCAAATTTTACAGAGACAAAAACTGGTTTAAGTCGGCTATTCGGAAAGAGGGTTTCGAGATGAAACTCCAGGCGCTTGAATCGCCTGATTCCGATAAACGAGCGAAAAGTTATACTAATTCGAACATCGGATCAGAAATCGCGATCGAAATAATCACGGAATAAATCCGATAAAAGAAAACGACGAACGGCTAAACGAACGAACGTTCGTTAGTAGAAACTAAACGACGAACATGTTCGTAAAAAAACGAACGAACGAGCGAACGCTCACAAAATAAATAAACTGGAGAAATAAAACCGATCTATATAAAAAAAACGGGCTAGGGTTTTTTAAAAAAAACCCGAAGGGTTCTTTAAAAAATACCGGCGACGAGGGCTACCTCCGGCGAGGTCGTCCGGTGGGGCGGGCGGCTCCGGCGGGGTTCGGCGAGGGGCGGCGTGGGCGGCTAGGGGCGGCGGCGGCTCGGCGAGGGGGTGGGCGGCGGAGGCGGCGACGACGGCCAAGGGCGGCGGCGGCGGCTCGGCTCGAGGCTTGGCTCCGGGTCCGGGGTGGCGGCGGCGGTGGTGGCTAGAGAGGGGGGCGGCTATTTAAAGGGGGGCGGTGGCTTGGAGGAGGGAGCAAGGCGGCGGGGAGGAGGAGTCCGGCTCGGATTCCAGTCCAGCCTTGGCCGGCGGTGGTGGTCTGGTCGGCCTGCTCGGTTGGGCCTTTGGCCCGATCGGTATGATTCATTTTTTTAAACGTTCACCAAACTTATATAAAAAATAATCCTAGAAAATTAAATAAAATCTAAAATTGCCAAAAAAGTTTTCTTTGCCTAAATAAAATATTTAGAACAAGATGAACTTTTCTTGGCCCCTAAAATGCAATTTTTAAATTATGCAATTTTTCTCTAGGGCAAATAAAATTCCAAATAAATAAAATAAAATCCAAATAATGATTTTAACATTTTCCTCCGATATTTCAATTAGTTTTGAGAAGTCATATTATCTCCTCTCATTTATTATTAAACATGAAATATTTTCCGGAGAGAAAATAATAAAATCAAAATCCTCGTCTTCATTATTTGATAAAATTCAAATATGAAAATCGGAAAATCCCCAACTCTCTCAGAGGGTCCTTGAGTTGCTTAGGATTTCGAGGATGGCAAACGAGAATGCAATAAAATATGATATGCATGGGTGACCTATGTATAACATGCCAAATTGAAAATTTGGGATGTTACAAACCTACCCCATTAAGATGAATCTCACGAGATTCGGGTTAACTAGAAAATAGGTGCGGATGGTCCTTGCGAATATCATCTTCTCGTTCCCAGTGGCTTCCTCCTCGTATGGTGGCTCCATTGAACTTTGCAAAACTTGATAACTTTGTCATGGGTGACTCGGTGTCGAAATCAAGAATCTTTACCGGCTTCTCCTCATAAGTCAAATTCTTGTCCAAGCTGTATACGCCTCTAGGGGCAATCAGATCCTTTAGCGGTATATCGGCCATCTCAGCGTGGCACTTCTTCACCGTGATCGTGAAACACATCGTGAACTCCCGACTATCCTTGAGTAACTCCAGCTTGTAGGCAACTTCTCCCATCCGTTCCAAAACACGATACGGTCCTACAAATCTTGGGGCTAACTTTCCTTTACTCCAAAACGTTTCACTCCCCTCGGGGTGATACTCATGAGATAGGCTCTGTCTCCAATTTCATAGGTTACTTCCTTGCGTTTTGAATCTGCGTAACTCTTACATCTAGACCGAGAAATCTTTAGTCCGTCTCGATCAATTTAACCTTCTCTTCGGACTCCTTGATCAAATCTGGTCCAAACAACTAACGGTCTCCTACCTCATCCCACATCAATGGTGTTCTACATCTGCGTCCATACAGAGCTTCGAACGGTGCCATCTTCAAACTGGCCTGATAGCTGTTATTATATGAGAATTATGCGTACGGCAAATTGTCATCTCAACTAGATCCATAATCTAGCGCACAGGCTCTTAACATATCCTCCAGAATTTGGTTGACTCTCTCTGTCTATCCATCCGTCTGTGGGTGGAACGCGGTACTAAATTCCAATCTGGTACCCAAGGTCTGGTGTAGTTGGTGCCAAAACTTTGAAGTAAATGGTGTTCCTCTATCTGATATGATGCTCCTCAGAACTCCGTGCAAACATACGATCCTGGTCATATATATCTTGGCCAACTTGGCACTTGTATAAGTTGTTTTTACTGGGATGAAATGAGCTACTTTAGTCAAACGATCCACAACTACCCATATTGAATCATATCCTGCTTTGGTTCTGGTTAATCCGGTGATAAAATCCATGCCAAGTTTGTCCCACTTCCATTGGGTATTGGCATAGGCTGCAACAGTCCTGCTGGCTTTTGATGCTCTGCCTTCACTCTCTGACATACATCGCAAACGGCTACATACTCGGCAATATCCTTCTTCATACCAGTCCACGAAACGTTCCTTCAGTCTCTAAATACATCTTGGTGTTTCCGGGGTGAATCGAGTATGGTGAGTCATGGGCCTCTTGAAGTATTAACTTCCTGATCTCCGAATTGTTGGGCACATAAATCCGGTCCTCAAACCACAAGGTATCGTGCTCATCTTCGCGAAAACCTTTGGCTTTTCCTTTGCCCATCTTCTCTTTTATCTCAGCAATCTCTTTATCCTCCTTCTAAGCTTCTCGAATCTTGTACAACAATGTCGACTGAACCTCCATTGTTGCAAGAAAACCTCTTGGAACAATCTCCAACTGAAGTTCCATAATATCCTCTGCTAACTCCTTTGGCAGTCCTCTACTTTCAAGGATATTTGCATAACTCTTCCGACTCAAGGCGTCTGCTACGACGTTGGCCTTACCTGGATGATAGTGTAGCTTCATATCGTAATCCTTTATAAGCTCCAGCCATCTTCTATGTCTGAGGTTCAACTCCTTCTGTGTGAAAATGTACTTCAAACTTTTATGATCCGTGTACACATCACAACGGTTTCCAATGAGATAATGTCTCCAGGTCTTCAACGCATGCACTACAGCTGCTAACTCCAAATCATGTGTGGCATAGTTCAACTCATGTGGCTTCAGTTGTCGTGAGGCATACGAAACAACTTTTCCGTCCTGCATAAGAACACATCCAAGTCCCAAGAGAGAGGCGTCACAATACATTTGAAACTCCTTATGTATATCTGGCAAGGTCAGCACTGGGGCTGTAGTCAACCGTTTCTTCAACTCTTGAAAACTCGTCTCGCAATCCTCTGTCCATTTGAACTTAGTATCCTTCTTTAGCAATTTTGTCATTGGCTTAGCAATCTTGGAAAAATTCTCAATGAATCTCCGGTAATATCCTGCCAGTCCAAGGAAACTGCGAATCTCGCTGACTGAGGTGGGTGCCAACCATTCGATGGATCGACTGAATTTTATTTGGGATCTCTTGCTATACCCTCTCGATATAACATGCCCAAGAAATCCAACTTCCTTCAACCAAAACTCGCACTTGCTGAAGTTGGCGTATAATCGGTGTTCCACGAGTTTCTCGAGAACCAAGCGTAGGTGTTCTGCGTGCTCCTCTTCGTTCTTGAGTAAACCATAATATCATCAATAAACACCACGACAAACTTGTCCAAATACTCCATGAACACTTTGTTCATCATACTCATGAAATAGGCAGGGCGTTAGTCGGTCAAATGACATGACCGTATACTCATATAATCCATACCGTGTGGTGAATGATGTCTTTGGTATATCCTTCTCTCGGATCTTCAATCGATGGTATCCTGATCGTAGATCAATCTTGAAAACACCTTAGCTCCTTGCAACTGATCAAACAGATCATTAATCATCGGTAAGGGATACTTGTTCTTTATCGTTACTTCATTGAGCTCGGTAATCAACAACCATCCTTAGGGATTTATCTTTCTTCTCAACCAAAAGTACTGGGGCTCCCCAAGGTGATGAACTTCTCTGAATGTAACCTTTCTCCAATAGCTCCTTGATCGCTTCTTAATTTCCTCCGGATCATTTGCGGGCATCCGGTAGGGTCTCTTTGATATTGACCTGTGCACGCAATAGTTCTATCGAAACTTCGATGTCTCGATCCGGTGGCATGCCCGTAACTCCTCCGGAAAAACATCTGGATAATCCTTTACTACAGGTACTTCCTCTGCACAACTCCGTGAGGGCATTCACTTGGCTCCTCCTAGGCACATGCCTAGATACATGCTTAATCCTTTTTCCCTCCGGGGTGGTAAGATAAATTGACTTACTAGCACAGTCAATACTTCCTCCATACTTTGACATCCAGTCCATACCTAATATCACATCCAATCCTTGCGACTCCAAGATAATTAGGTCAGACGGAAAAACATGCGTGCCAATGATTAGGGGTATCTGGGTGCACCATCTGCTAGCCATGTACTCTGCTCGAAAGAGCTCACTAAAGAGGGGTCCTAAGGGTGCAGGTTGGTAACTTAAACTTATCCACAAATCCCTTGATATGTATGAATGCGATGCACCAAAGATCGAAAAGAACAATAGCGGTAAATGACCGAACCAAAAACTTACCTATTCTGCGTCCGGCTGCTCTTCGACTTCCTCCATGTTAACGTGGTTCACTTGTCCTTTGTTGAATGGATTGGGCTTCTTCCCAAAGACTCCCATTTCGTTTCCATTCTTTCCTTCAGGCGTCATTGGCATAGTGCCTGTCTTCCCGCACTTAAAGCAAATAACTTGGCTTAAGTCCCTCTTGGCGGGTGTAGATGGGTTAGAGCGATTCTGATTATTGTTGGCCCCATTCCCATTCTTCACACCAGCTTGATTATGCGATCCTCCTCCAGTATGGTTATGTCCTCCATGGTTATGAACAAGTCCTCCCGAGTTCGGGGTTAAGCGAGGCTTATGGTGAGCTCCTCAGTTATACTTCCCTTTTCCATACTTCCTCTTACGACTATCAATTTGCTACTGCTTTCCTTCAATCATTAGAGCCTTATCTACCAACTCCTGGTAGTTGTTGAAAGTTGCCACCATCAATCGCATACTCATCTCATCATTCAGCCCTTCCATAAACTTCTCTTGCTTCATGGCATCTGTGGCCACATCATCGGGGCATAGCGTGATAACTTGCTAAACTCATCCACGTCTTGGGCCACAAGATGCGGTTCCCTGGCGTAAGTTGCGGAACTCACGCTTCTTTATCTGCATGGCTCCAGTTGAAACATGGGCGTCTGAAAAGCTTGTTGAACTGGTCCCAAGTGACATTGGCTATAGGAAAAGTAGCCGTGTAATTCTCCCACCATGCGGCTCTGGTCCATCCAATTGATGTGCGGCAAAGCGCACTCTTTCAAAGATCCGTGCATCCTGCGGTGGTTAACTCCTTCCAATACGGTGTAGCCAATCATCGCAACTATTGGCTCGGTGCTCTTGAAAACACCGCGGTTGTAACCTCGTAAAACGGGCTAAATTGTCCACCGGGCGGCGGGTTGTTGTTGTTGTTGGCATTGCCACAGTTCGAACTAGCAATTGCATCAAGGCATTCTGCTGTTGGATCAACTGGGTGAGCTCCGGTGGGAAAACAAAACCGGGGTCACGTCTCAGAGGCATCTGAAGGTTTAATGGAAGAGATTAGAATAGAAAGAGGTCTAGCGAGAAAACACTACCCATATGCACATGAGGCAAACACACATTCATTCAATCAAGCAAGGGCATACAAAACGGTCTAGGACTATCGCATAAGTGCTCAACTACTACTAGTTACATGGGGGAAAATACTACTATTATATGGTGGTCATCTAGAAATTTTGATCGGTGGAAGACTCCATGATGTCTGCTCCAGCTTCGTCTTCATAGTCATCATCACTTGGATCAGAGTCGGTGTCGTCGATGATGATGTAGTTGTCCGGACAAGTGGAATCTTCTTCCTCTTCTTTCGGTGCTGGTCCTCCCATCAAGACTCCGATCTTCTTGACTAGGTCGTCATTCTTCTTCAGTAGGGTCTTTATTTCTTCCTCATATCCATCGCATGTAGACTTGAGTTCTTCCTCCAGCTCGATGATCCTAGTTTTTGCCTTCTTCAAATCCATCATGTCTGCGCACATCTGGTTCTCTTGACGTCGAATGTGCTGGTTTAGCTCCTGGATGTAAGCTGCAATGGATCTATCCTTCTTGGTGCTGATTACTTCCCATTGCTCGTCTCGGCGCCCACATATTTGGTATATGGTGTCTTTAAGCTCCTTATTGTAGACTTCTCCAATGCGTCCCATGGTAATGTGAGATGCCATACTCTTTCCCAAACTCCATGTTGATGCATTGAAAACACGCACTATGGGCTCCGTGCTTGGCGCAAACGTCCTTCCGGGAACTAGAGCTTGAATCTTCCAGCATTCTTCTTCTGGTAAGGTGGCGTTGTACGTCCCAGTGAAGCTTTATTCCAATATTCAGGTACCTAGTGACTTCTTTCAAGTGGCGTCCAAAAGGTGTGTCTTCATCCGGTTGTGCAAACTTGTACTTCATCTCCGTCATCCTGAAGAGTGGAAAAATGGAGAGGAGTCAGAAATGAGTAGAGAGGAGTGACCTATGGTTTTATCTTATTGGTCGTGTCGTACACTCAGCGTGTGCTCTGATACCATCTTGTAGCGACCCGACCTCATATGGTCAAGTCTCTGTGCTTCCGTGTCATCCCTGGATCGGTAATGCTGACACACACAGTACTCGAAGGATTTATAACAGAGTAGCAATCACACACTTATTACATCGAATGTCTCAAAAGAGAACTTATTAAAATAATATGGCTTAAGGCCATCTAATGCGATAACAATGGAGGGCTTGGAAGATAAAGTGAGTCCATCAACTCCAACATAGCTGAGCTGCATGGCAACGACCTATCGAACCTTACTCCTCGTTCGAAAAGTCTGCAACATAATACGTTGCAGCTCGAGAACGGTCAGACATGGAATATCTTGGCAATGTAACACAATAGAGCAACAACAGAATAATGCTAACACTACATGCATGTTTGGCTGGTGGAAAGCTCTATGGTTACTGATTTTGAAAAGCCAATTTTTCCCTACATCAAAGGAATAAGTTTTAAATTTAACTATCATGGTGGTTGAAACATCATTGAGAAGGTATAACCCCAACTCAATCCCAATTAAAATAATTAACAACCCAACAAGATTAATTTAGAGTGATGAGATACATGTGAATACTCAAGTACTAGATACTCGAAATTGTCCATAACCGGGACACGGCTAACCATGATTAGATTGTACACTCTGCAGAGGTTTGCGACTTTTCCCCACAAGACTCGATCGCCTCCGTTGATTTCTCGCACTACATGGTATTTGAGAAGCGGATGACCGAGACACGATCTTTCGAAACATTAACTCTCTACTCGGATAGATCATACCAAACCTATAAAACCCACTATCTCTCGATCTACCTCTTGAGAGCTTCACGTAACTTACTCAACTATGCTAGAGCCCATAATAGCTTGTGGCTGCACACGGAAGTTTCTAGCATGAATAATCTCAGTTCCTTTGAGCACGGGTGGCGGTCCATAGGAAGATCACACGGGTACCCCGGGATTTCCAGAAAAAATAGACAACACTGGGTTCCCCAGGTGCCTCAATCCACCCAGATGTGTATTTAAGTTGCCACCTTAAAGTAAACCATTAATTAACAATCTCACATCTGTCGTGAATATCTCTCAAACCCAACCACGTCTACGAGCATAGCATAGCAATATAAGCATATCGTAGAAGTAACTCCCAAGGGTTTGATAGTAACATGGCAATAGGTTCCTACCTCATCATCTACTTCCCAACCCACAATTTAATGACATCCTAACCATGCAATGTTTGAGGGTTGAACTAATGCATAAAAACTGGGTAGGAAAAGAATATGATCAAGTGTTACTTGCCTTGCTGACGATCCGTGAATCCTAGAGACTCGTAGTAACACGCTTCGCACTCCGGGAATTCTATCGCAAGCAAACAATACATACATAAGCAACAAGCAAAGATGCACAAATGAAACTTCAACTGAAAGAGATTGACGGGAGAGTTCAACTTAAGAACTCCGGTTTGCAAAAAGAATCAAACCAAACGGAGCAACGAAATTCAAACGGCGAAAGAAACAAGATTTCGTTTACTAATTTGAACTAGGGTCAAATTTTACAGAGACAAAAACTGGTTTAAGTCGGCTATTCGGAAAGAGGGTTTTGAGATGAAACTCCAGGCGCTTGAATCGCCTGATTCCGATAAACGAGCGAAAAGTTATACTAAATTCGAACATCGGATCAGAAATCGCGATCGGAATAATCGCGGAATAAATCCGATAAAAGAAAACGACGAACGGCTAAACGAACGACCGTTCGTTAGCAGAAACTAAACGACGAACATGTTCGTAAAAAAACGAACGAACGAGCGAACGCTCGCAAAATAAATAAACCGGAGAAATAAAACCGATCTATATAAAAAAAGGCCTAGGGTTTTTTTTTAAACCGAAGGGTCCTTTAAAAAAACCGGCGACGAGGGCTACCTCCGGCGAGGTCGTCCGGCGGGGCGGGCGGCTCCGGCGGGGTTCGGCGAGGGGCGGCGTGGGCGGCTAGGGGCGGCGGCTCGGCGAGGGGCGGGCGGCTGGAGGCGGCGGCGACGGCCAAGGGCGGCGGCGGCGGCGGCTCGGGCTCGGGCTTGGCCGGGTCCGGGTGGTAGCGGCGGTGGTGGCTAGAGAGGGGGCGGCTATTTAAAGAGGGGCGATGGCTTGGAGGAGGGCCAAGGCGGCGGGAGGAGGAGTCCGCTCGGACTCGGTCCGGCAAGCTGGCAAGGGCAAGGCACAGACAAAGGCGGTGGTGGCTGGGCGGGCTTTGCTTTCAGGTGGGCCTTTGGCCCACTCAGGTCTTGATTCAATTTTTTTAAACGTTCACTAAAATTATATAAAAATTTAATCCTAGAAAAGTAAATAAAAATCTAAAATTGCCAAAATAAGTTTTCTTTGCCTAAATAAAATATTTAGAACAAGATGAACTTTTCTTGGCCCCTAAAATGCAATTTTTAAATTATGCAAATTTTTCTCTAGGGCAAATAAAATTCCAAATAAATAAAATAAAATCCAAATAATGATTTTAACATTTTTCCTCCGATATTTCAATTATTTTTGGAGAAGTCATATTATCTCCTCTCATTTATTATTAAACATGAAATAATTTCCGGAGAGAAAAATAATAAAATCCAAAATCCTCGTCTTCATTATTTGATAAAATTCAAATATGAAAATCAGAAAATCCCCAACTCTCTCCGAGGGTCCTTGAGTTGCTTAGGATTTCGAGGATGGCAAACGAGAATGCAATAAAATATGATATGCATGGATGACCTATGTATAACATGCCAAATTGAAAATTTGGGATGTTACACTTCTTGACTTGCACTCCAAGTCCTCTGGATCACGTTCGTTCCAAAAATCATGCTCCCGAAGGTTTCATTCCGTTTGGACTCCGTTTGATATTCCTTTTCTTTGAAATACTGAAATAGGCAAAAAAACACCAATATGGGCTGGGCCTCCGGTTAGTAGGTTTATCCCAAAAATGATATAAATGTGTAAAATAAAGCCCATAAACATCCAAAAGGGGTAATATAATAGCATGGAACAATAAAAAATTATAGATACGTTGTAGACGTATCACATACCCCCCGCTACTAGCCATATATTCATCAAAATAAGCAAACAATACATAGAAAACAGAATCTGTCAAAAACAGAACAGTCTGTAGCAATCTGAATACTTCTGTAACTCCAAAAGTTCTGAAAAATTAGGAAAACATAGGCAATTTGTATATCAATCTTGTGCAAAAAAATCAGTATTTTATCGCGCTTCTGTTAAAAATGAGAATTATTTTTCTGGGCGCAAAAGTTTCTATTTTTCAGCAAGATCAAATCAACTATCACCATAAGCCATCCCAAAGGTCTTACTTGGCACAAACACTAACTAAAACACAAAAACACATCTAACCAGAGGCTGGATGAATTATTTATTGAAAAACAGAACCAAAAAAACAAGAACAAAGATAAAACTGGGTTGCCTCCCAACAAGCGCTATTGTTTAACGCCCTTAGCTAGGCATAAAATATAGATCTAGGTATTGTCATCTTTGGTATGAAATTCTTTTCTCATCAGATCCTCCAAAACTCATCTTAACAAATCTATCCTTTCCTTTATTTCCCTTCTAGTAGATGAACTTAAATCATGAAAAGGACTTCAATTGGTGATTTTGACATTCATAAACCCGTAATCGGGATCATCACCATATATATCATCATACAGAACACGTATCTCATTTCTAACGGGTTCCTTCATCATCTTATTCAACCAATCCCTATTAAATCCTACATAAATTCCCCTTGTAATCCAATCAAATTCCTCGCGGGCCTCAAGGTACAAAGCTTGAGAGATTTCTGAATAGGGAACTCTCCTCCTAAGATTTTCGCTATAAGATTGATAATCCCTAGATTCCAAGCTACGCATAGTTTCTTTATCATGGAGGATATCTTCAATCGGAGGGTGTTCAACATCTTTATTATAGAAAGCAAAAATATCCCTAGCCTCTTGTATTATAAAATCAAATTCTCGCATAAGGATGATGGTGGCAATATTTTTAGCTATTGGATGATTAATATTGGGAAGTTCGTAAAACACCTTTTGCAAAGCAGGATGGATGTGCACAAATTTTCTTTCTAATTTCTCAATGGGCATAACAATGGCATCCGCATAACAATTTGTATTAAGAAGAATAGATCTTTTACTAATGGGCATAGATCCCGTACAATCAAAGAATTCTTGAGTAACATTTTTCCCAATAATATTACCATCTCCCACATGAAAAGTTTTTGCTTTGTAATTAGGAGGACTTTCAGTTTCATGATCCAAAGAACAAGATGCAAGTTTTTCCTCAAGCTTTTCAATGATAACCTCCCCAGACTTAGACATAGTGACAACAAACCGATCTAACAAACAGGCAAACAAAAAGCAAACGAAAAGACGAACGGAAGAATGGCGAAAAAAGGCAAATCTTTTTTAAAATCATTTTAGAAGTGGGGGAGAGGAAAACGAGAGGAAAATGGCGCATAATGTAATGCAAGAGATGAGAGTTTTATAATTGGTACTTGGTAGGCTTGACGTAGATCTCCCCGGCAATGACGCCGGAAATTCTTCCTGCTACTTCTTGAGCTTGCGTTGGTTTTTCCCTTGAAGAGGAAAGGGTGATGCAGCACAGTAGAGATAAGTATTTCCCTCAGTTAATAACCAAGGTATCAATCCAGTAGGAGAAACGTGCAAGTCCCCAATAGATGCACCTACGCAAACAATCAAACACTTGCACCCAACACGATAAAGGGGTTGTCAATCCCTTCACGATCACTTGCAAAGGTGAGATCTGATAGAGATAGATAAAACTAAACAAAAGATAAAATATTTTTGGATTTCTTGGTTTATAGATCTGAAAATAAAAGATTGCAAAATAGTAGATCAAAAACTAATATGATGGAAAATAGACCCGGGAGCCATATGTTTCACTAGAGGCTTCTCTCTTGAAGGAAAATAATGCGGTGGGTGAACAAATTACTGTCGAGCAATTGATAGAAAAGCGCAAAGTTATGATGATATCCAAGGCAATGATTATGCAATATAGCATCACGTCCATGTCAAGTAGACCGACTCTTGCCTGCATCTACTACTATTACTCCACACATCGACCGCTATCCATCATGCATCTAGAGTATTAAGTTCATAAAGAATGGAGTAACGCCTTAAGTAAGATGACATGATGTAGAGGAATAAACTCAAGCAATATGATGAAAACCCCATTTTTTTATCCTCAATAACAACAATTCAATACATGTCTCGCTACCCCTACTTTTTCACTGGGTGAAATCACACAAGATTGAACCCAAAGCTAAGCACCTCTCCCATTGCAAGAAAAACCAATCTAGTTGGCCAAATGAAACCGATAATTCAAAGAGAAATACAAAGATATCAAATCATGCATATAAGAATTCAAAGAAGATTCAAATAATATTCATAGATAAGTTGATCATAAATCCACAATTCATCGGATCTCGACAAACACGCCGCAAAAGAAGATTACATTGGATAGATCTCCAAGAACATCGACGAGAACATGGTATTGAGAATCAAAGAGAGAGAATAAGCCATCTAGCTACTAGTATGGACTCGTAGGTCTATGGTAAACTTCTCACGCTTCATCGGAAGGGCAATAGAGTTGATGTAGATGCCCTCCGTGATCGAATCCCCCTCCGGCAGGATGCCAGAAATGAAGGAAATATGCCCGAGAGGAAATAATAAAGTTGTTATGTTATATTTTCTTATTCATGATAAAGGTTTATTATTCATGCTAGAATTATATTGATCGGAAACCTTAATACATGTGTGAATACATAAACAAACAATGTGTCCCTAGTGAGCCTCTACTAGACTAGCTCGTTGATCAAAGATGGTTAAGGTTTCCTAACCATGGACATGAGTTGTCATTTGATAACGGGATCACATCATTAGGAGAATGATGTGATGGACAAGACCCATCCGTTAGCTTAGCATAATGATCGTTCAGTTTTATTGCTATTGCTTTCTTCATGTCAAATACTTATTCCTTCGACTATGAGATTATGCAACTCCCGGATACTGGAGGAATACCTTGTGTGCTATCAAACGTCACAACGTAACTGGGTGATCATAAATATACTCTACAGGTATCTCCGAAGGTGTTTGTTGAGTTGGCATAGATCAAGATTAGGATTTGTCACTCCGAGTATCGGAGAGGTATCTCTGGGCCCTCTCGGTAATACACATCATAAGATTGCAAGCAAATGACTAAGGAGTTGGTCACGAGGTGATGTATTACAGAACGAGTAAAGAGACTTGCGGTAACGAGATTGAACTAGGTATGAAGATACCGACGGTCGAATCTCGGGCAAGTAACACACCGATGGACAAAGGGAATTACGTATGTTGTCATAACGGTTCGACCGATAAAGATCTTCATAGAATATGTAGGAGCCAATATGGGCATCCAAGTTCCGTTATTGGTTATTGACCGGAGAAGTGTCTCGGTCATGTTTACATAGTTCTGGAACCCGTAGGGTCCGCACGCTTAATGTTCGATGTTGATTTGGTATTATATGAGTTATGTGTTTTGGTGACCGAATGTTGGTCGGAGTCCTGGATGAGATCACAGACATGATGAGGAGCTCCGGAATGGTCTGGAGGTAAAGATTGATATATAGGACGATGCTATTTGGTCTTCGGAATGGTTTTGGAATGCACCGGAAAGTTATCAGAATATCGGAAGGGGTTCCGAAGGCACCGGAAGAGTATTGGGCCTTATTGGGCCATGTAGAGGGAACACACCAGCCCACATGGGCTGGTGCGCCCCCCTTAAGGCAGCCACGCCCAATTATATTGAAGGGGGAGGCGCCACCTCCTCCTACCATACCTCCGGAAGGGAGAAAGGGAAGAGAAGGGGCGCCTCCCCCTTTCCTTCTCCCTTGTGCATTATATGGAAGGGGGGCGCACCACTAGGAAAAACCTAGGGTGGCCGTCAGCCCTGTTGGAGGCGCCC
Source organism: Aegilops longissima (assembly GCA_021605205.1). NCBI lineage: Eukaryota > Viridiplantae > Streptophyta > Magnoliopsida > Poales > Poaceae > Aegilops > Aegilops longissima. Next base: position 414,945,575 of record CM038678.1, read on the forward strand.
TAGAGCTTCCTCCTCCCCTCCCACGCCTATATATATGTGGGGAGGGGTGCCACACAATACACGGCTTATTCACGCCGTGTGTCGGCACCCCTCCGCCTCTAGTTTACTCCTCCGTTCTAAATCGTCGCAGTGCATAGGCAAAGCCCTACGGGATTGCTACACCACCACCGTCACCACGCCGTTATGCTACTACCTCCGCGCTTGCTGGATCAAGATGGCGAGGACGACACCGAGCTAAACGTGTGCAGAACGCGGAGGTGTCATGCGTTCGGTACTTGATCGGGCGGATCGCGAAGGTGTACGAGTACATCAACCGCATTGAATAAATGCTTCCGCTTACGGTATATGAGGGTACGTAGACACACTCTCCCCCTCGTTGCTATGCATCTCCATGGATAGATCATTGCGTGTGCGTAGAATTTTTTTGTTTTGCATGCAACGATTCCTAACAGTGGCATCAGAGCCAGGTCTATGCGTAGATGATATGCACGAGTAGAACACAATGAGTTGTGGGCGGTGATAGTCATACTACTTACCACCAACGTCTTATTTTGATTCGGCGGTATTGTGGGATGAAGCGGCCCGGACCAACCTTACATGTCCACGCACATGAGACCGGTTTCACCCGCAGACATGCAACTAGTTTTGCATAAAGGTAGCTGGCGGGTGTCTGTTTCTCCTACTTTATTTGAATCGAATTTGACTACGGTTGGTCCTTGAAGAAGGTTAAAACAACAAACTTGATGAAACACCGTTGTGGTTTTATGCGTAGGTAAGAACGGTTCTTACAAGAAGCTCGTAGCAGCCACGTAAAATTTGCAACAAGAAAGTAGAGGACGTCTAACTTGTTTTTGTAGGGCATGTTGTGATGTGATATGGTCAAGACATGATGTGATATATGTTATTGTATGAGATGATCATGTTTTGTAAAAGTTATCGGCAACCGGCAGGAGCCTTATGGTTGTCTCTTTATTGTATGAAATGCAAACGCCATGTAATTGCTTTAGTTTATCACTATGTGTTAGCGATAGTTGTAGAATAAATAGTTGGCGAGACGACCACGACGCAACGATGGAGATCAAGGTGTCGAGCCGGTGACGATGGAGATCATGATGATGCTTTGGAGATGGAGATCAAAAGAACAAGATGATGGCCATATCATGTCACATTTTTTTATTGCATGTGATGTTTATCTTTTGTGCATCTTATTTTGCTTAGTACGACGGTATCATTATAAGATGATCCCTCACTAAATTTCGAGGTATAAATGTTCTCCTTGAGTATGCACCGTTGCGACAGTTCATCGTGTTGAGACACCACGTGAAGATCGGGTGTGATAGACTCTACGTTCACATACAACGGGTGCAAGACAGTTTTGCACAAGCGGAATACTCGGGTTAAACTTGACGAGCCTAGCATGTACAGACATGGCCTCAAAACACTGGAGACCGAAAGGTCAAACGTGAATCATATCCAGAAATAAGAGAAGGATGGATGTCGGAGCCTCCTCAGCGATTTGAGCTTCTCGGCCGTCGGATCGGCTCCTTGATGCGTTTCCGGCCGTCCGATCCCCCTCCCGAACACCCTCGACCATCGGATAAAAAATGAGATGCAGCGCCCTCTCCAGCGTGCCACCGCCTGTAATTTTGCTGCCCCGTCGAGGGCATTTTGGTCATTCCGCATATAGGGGGTATAAAAGGGGTCCGCTCCTGTGGGATGACCTAGCCGGCTCCCCTCCCCCTGCCGCGCGCCTCCTCTCCCCCTCTCTCTCTCTCGTTCCCCTCCCTCCTGCGCGCCTCCTCTCCTCCCGCCTCGCCGCCGCCTCCTCTCCCCTCCCGCGCTCGCATCCCTGCCCTGCCGTCGGCGCCCGCCACGGCTCGCCCGGCACCCATCCCGGCCTCGCGCCCATCTAGAGAGATGGGGCACAGACGAGGCCGGCCTAGCCGCCTCCTTCTCCCGCGATCATGGGCGCCTCTCCTCCTTCCTCACGCCGCCTCTCCTCCTTCCTCCCGCCTCCTGCCGTGCTGCCCGCCGCCTCCTCCCTCGCTGCTTCCTCCTCCCCTCCCACCGTTCCCCTCCCCTAACCCTAGAAACTGATGAGTTCGGGAAGAAGGAGGGGGCAGACAAGGGGGAGGTGCTGGAGAGGAAGGTGGAGGAGTTCTTCCGGCCGTGGTCGACCTCGAGCCCGAGCACGGTGGCGCGTTGTTGAGCATGGCTGCGGTCCGAAGCGGCAGGGGTAGAGGCGCCGGGCGAGGAGCACACGCCGGAGGCGCTCGATGTGGCTCCCCCGTCACTCCTCCTTCTACGCTGACTGCAGGTGCTCCCCCGTGGCCCCTCCTTCTCCTCCATCGCTAGGCAGGGCTCGGCTGCAGTTCTACTCCAGGACCTCTCTCTCTCTGACTGCTACTGCATCCATCATCTAGGAACCGCTACTCTTGTATAATATTCTTCGTTTGATTTGTTATCTCCCGGTGCTGATCTAGGTCTTCCGTTGCCATTCGATTTGTTGCTGTTCTAGGGTTAGGATTTGCTATTGGATTGGTGACTGCCGTGAGCTGATAACATGTTAGGTTACTATGATCTCCCGTCCCTGTTGATCGAGGTTGCTTTGCTGATTCTGACATATGGATGTTGCTGTCCCTAAGTTGAATTTCAAGATACTAGGGGCTGGAATAGCATATGGTCCATGGTCGTTAAACTGCAATGATTCTGATTATCTCATTACCTGATTGATATGAATGAATGGTCAATTCTGTAGTTTTTATGGTGCTCGGATGTGCGTTAGATGCATCCTCCCAAGTGTCGGGAGGATACCATGCTGCAT
>CM038678.1:414948498-415231970 GCA_021605205.1 Aegilops longissima
CGAAACATGTCTTTATCTCCGGTCATGTGATCGGTACATCCACTATCAAGAACCCATTCCTTTCCTCCTGACATGTATCCCCGTAGATTTGCCATAAGACCAAAATGTCTCATTGCATCATCAAGATCGAAGTCACTATTATCATCCTCATCATAGTATCCATGTTCAACATCGTCATGTGGTGGATCAAGTCCTAGAGAGGGTGATTCATTAGAATGAGTTTGACACAGATCTTGCTTATGAATTCTTATAGGTTCGGAAATAATATCACTAATAATGCCAACATTTCCTTTGCGCGCATAAGGTTTGTAAGCTCAAATGAGCGATCACCAAACATAGGATCACTAGTATTCATTTTACTCAAAGCAATAGACTTATAGAGAATTTCATCAAGATTTTTCAAGGAATAATCTGGAAATCGTTCCTCAAGAAATTTCCATATAGTGTAGGCACACTCAAAAGTAGGCAAGATTCTAATCAAGTTTCTAGGCAAGCCTCTAGTCATAAGATTAACAGTTCTAAGATTTCTAGTCATGTCAATAGCTTCATCAAGGGTAGGATGCATAGGATCAACATAAGGTGCACAAGGGCTAGCAATGTACTTGTTAAAATGATATTGATTGAAAATAACAAGCATCTCATTTTTCCACTCATGAAAATATTCTCCATCAAGAATAGGCACTCTATGTCTAAGACTCCCCAAAGTAGACTCATCCATCTTCCTCCAATGGTGATTAAACCAAGGCAATGGAGACCAATGCTCGATACCACTTGTAGGACCTTGAGAAGAGGTGTCTAGAGGGGTGATTAGACACTAAGTACTAAAGTTGCAGTTTTAAGTTTCTTTAAAGTTTGAGTGGAGTTTAGGCACAAGTTTAACATTCACAACATATAGCAAGCAAGCATGCAAAGAGTATATGAGCAGCGGAAAATAAAGCATGCAACTTGCAAGAAAGTAAAGGGAAGGATTGGAGGATTCAAGCGCAATTGGAGACATGGATGTTTTTGGCGTGGTTCCGATGGGTGGTGCTATCGTACTTCCACGTTGGTGGAGACTTCAACCCACGAAGGGTAGCAGTTGCAGCGAGTCCACGGGCGCTCCACCCTGAAGGGTCCACGAAGAAGCAACCTTGTCTATCCCACCATGGCCGTCGCCCACGAAGGACTTGCCTCACTAGCGGTAGATCTTCACAGTAAGCGATCTCCTTGCCCTTACAAACTCCTTGGTTCAACTCCACAATCTTGTCGGAGGCTCCCAAGTGACACCTAGCCAATCTAGGAGACACCACTCTCAAGAAGTAACAAATGGTGTGTTGATGATGAACTCCTTGCTCTTGTGCTTCAAATGATAGTCTCCCAACACTCAACTCTCTCTCATAGGATTTGGATCACGGTGGAAAGAGGGTTTGAGTGGAAAGCAACAGGGAAGGCTAGAGATCAAGATTCATATGGTAGGAATGGAATATCTTGGCCTCAACACATGAGTAGGTAGTTCTCTCTCGAAATAGGATCTTTGGAAGTGTAGGTTCGGTCGATGGCTCTCTCCACGAATGAAGAGGAGGTGGAGGGGTATATAGCCTCCACACAAAATCTAACCGTTACACACAATCTACCAAACTCGGTGGGACCGAATCTTTAAACTTCGGTCGGACCGACTTAACAAATAATGTGACCGTTAGGGTTTTCGGTGGGACGAAATGCAACTCGGTAGGACCGATATGGTTAGGGTTAGGGCATAACGTAATCTCGGTAAGACCGATTACACAAACTCGGTGGGACCGATTTTGGTAATAAGCTTTCCAAAGAGTTGGTCAGGCAAACTCGGTTTGACCGATTATCAAACTCGGTTTGACCGATTATCAAACTCGGTGGGACCGATTTTGATAATAAGTTAACCAGAGAGTTTGCATTGTAATCTCGGTAGTACCGATTGCTCAAATTCGGTTAGACCGATTTTGATAATGGACATACACAGAGAGATTACAATCCCATCTCGGTGAGACCGAGATCCCTATCAGTGAGACCGATTTGCCTAGGGTTTGTGGCGATGGCTAAGACATCCAAACTTCGGTGGCCGGATAGAAAGAATCGATGGGCGAGTTTGACTTTAGGTCTAGGACAAATGTGTGGAAGTGGGAAAGTAGTTGAGGGTATTTGGAGCATATCACTAAGCACATGAAGCAAGAGGCTCATTAGGCAACACCTCATCCCTCCTTGATAGTATTGGCTTTTCCTATAGACTCAATGTGATCTTCGATCACTAAAATGTAAAATGAAGAGTCTTGAGAGCTTGAAGCTTGAGCCAATCCTTTGTCCTTAGCATCTTGAAGGAGTTCCCACATCCTTTAGTCCATGCCACTCCATTGTTGAACTTATCTGAAACATACTAGATAAAAGTGTTAGTCCAACAAGAGATATGTTGTCATTAATTACCAAAACCACCTAGGGAGCACTTGTGCTTTCAGATGACGAAAATGATTCCGAGCTCTTAGCGATCTTTGAAATCAGCGAAGGTAGAAATCAAGAAAGAAGCGACAAGTGTTGATGGTTAACAAGACCACTAGTTTCAAGAAGAAGGGCAAGGGAAAGAAAGGGAACTTCAGGAAGAATGGCAAGCAAGTTGCCACTCCGTGAAGAAGCCCAAAGCTGGACCTAAGCCTGGCCAGAGTGCTTCTCTTGCAAAGGGAATGGTCCTTTGGGCGGAACTGCCCCAAATACTCGGCGGATAAGAAGGATGGCAAAGTGAACAAAGGTATATTTGATATACATGTCATTTATGTGTACCTTACTAGTGTTCATAGTAGCCCATGGGTATTTGATATCGGTTCGATTGCTAAAATTAGTAACTTCAGCTGGAGTTGCAAAATGAGCAGAGACTAGTTAAGGCGAGGTGACGATGTGTGTTGGAAGTGATTCCAAGGTTGATAAGATCACCATCGCATACTCCCTCTACCTTGGGATTAGTGTTGAACTTAAATAAATGTTTTTGGTGTTTGCGTTGAGCATGAATATGATTGGATCATGTTTATTTTATAACGTTTATTCATTTAAGTCGAGAATAATTGTTGTTCTATTTACATGAATAAAACCTTCTATAGCCACACACCCAATGTAAATGTTTTATTGAATCTCGATCGTAGTGATACACATATTCATAATATTGATGCCAAAAGATGCAAGTTGATGATGATAGTGCAACATATTTGTGGCACTGCCGTTTAGGTCATATTGGTGTAAAGCGCATGCCATGCTGTGTGCTAGATCTATTGTAAAACCTACACTGAGTTTGGCAAGGGAGTACAATAGTGATCTAGGAGTAGATAACTGGACAGGGGTCAAAATTATCCTTAGTGGAATAAGGATATGTTTCTTGATTATGGAGGTGACAAAAGATTCGTCGTAAAGAGTTACGTCGATGCAAGCTTTGACATCGATCTGGATGACTCTAAGTCTCGATCTAGATACATATTGAAAGTGAGAGCTATTAGGTAGAGTAGCTCCGTGTAGAACATTGTAGACATAGAAATTTGAAAAATACTTGCGGATCTGAATGTGACAGACCCGTTGACTAAAATTATCTCAGAAGCAAAACATGATCACACCTTAGTACTCTTTGGGTGTTAATCACATAGCGATGTGAAGTAGATTACTGACTCTAGTAAACCCTTTGGGTGTTGGTCACATGTCGATGTGAACTATGGGTGTTAAGCACATAAAGATATGAACTATTGATGTTAAATCACATGGCGATGTGAACTAGATTATTGACTCTAGTGCAAGTGGGAGACTGAAGGAATTATGCCCTAGAGGCAATAATAAAGTTATTATTTATTTCCTTTTTTCATGATAAATGTTTATTATTCATGCTAGAATTGTATTAACCGGAAACATAATACATGCGTGAATACATAGACAAACATAGTGTCACTAGTATGCCTCTACTTGACTAGCTCGTTAATCGAAGATGGTTGAGTTTCCTAGCCATGGACATGAGTTGTCATTTGATTAGCAGGATCACATCATTAGGAGAATGATGTGATTGACTTGACCCATTCCGTTAGCTTAGCACTTTATCGTTTAGTATGTTGCTATTGCTTTCTTCATGACTTATACATGTTCCTATGACTATGAGATTATGCAACTCCGTTCTGGGAGGAACACTTTATGTGCTACCAAGCGTCACAATGTAACTGGGTGATTATAAAGGTGCTCTCTGGTGTCTCCGAAGGTACTTGTTGAGTTGGCGTATTTTGACATTAGGATTTGTCACTCCGATTGTCGGAGAGGTATCTCTGGACCCTTTCGGTAATACACATCACTATAAGCCTTGCAAGCATTGTAACTAATGAGTTAGTTGCGGGGTGATGTATTACGGAGCGAGTAAAGAGACTTCTTTGTAGCAGATTGAACTAGGTATTGAGATCTGGCGATCGAATCTCGGGCAAGTAACATACCGATGACAAATGGAACAACATATGTTGTTATGCGGTTTGGCCGATAAAGATCTTCGTAGAATATGTAGGAGCCAATATGAGCATTGATACGTCTCCAACGTATCTATAATTTTTGATTGCTCCATGCTATATTATCTATTGTTTTGGACCATATTGGGCTTTATTTTCCACTTTTATATTACTTTTGGGACTAACCTATTAGCGGAGGCCCAGCCTGAATTGTTGTTTTGCCTATTTTAGTGTTTCAAAAGCGGAATATCAAACGGAGTCAAGCAGAATGAAACCCGGGAGCGTGATTTGCTCATCGAGATAAGATCCGAGGAGACTTGGACCCTCCGTCAAGAAAGCCACAGGCGGTCACGAGGTGGGCGCCCCCCTAGGCGCGCCTGCCTCGTGGGCCTCAAGCTCCACCGATGTACTCCTTCCTCCTATATATACCTCGTACCCCCAAGCGATCGATCACGGAGCAAAAAACCTAATTCCACCACCGCAACTTTACATATCCACGAGATCCCATCTTGGGGCTGTTAGGAGCTCCATGGAAGGAATCCACCACAGAGGGCTTCTACATCAACACCATAGCCCCTCCAGGGTGAAGTGTGAGTAGTTTACCTCAGACCTTGGTCCATAGTTAGTAGCTAGATGGCTTCTTCTCTCTTTTGGATCTCAATACAATGTTCTCCCCTCTCGTGGAGATCTATTTGATGTAATCTTCTTTTTGCGGTGTGTTTGTTGAGACCGATGAATTGTGGGTTTATGATCAAGATTATCTCTGAACAATATTTGAATCTTCTCTGGATTCTTTTATGTATGATTGGTTATTTTGCAAGTCTCTTGATTTATCGGTTTGGTTTGGCCTACTAGATTGGTTTTTCTTGCAATGGGAGAAGTGCTTAGCTTTGGGTTCAATCTTGCGGTGTCCTTTCCGGTGTGATGAGGGTAGCAAGGCACGTGTTGTATTGTTGCCATCGAGGATAACAAGATGGGGTTTATATCATATTGCATGAATTTATCCTCTACATCATGTCATCTTGCTTAAGGCGTTACTCTGTTTTCATTAACTTAATACTCTAGATGCATCTTTGGATAGCGGTCGATGAGTGGAGTAATAGTAGTAGATGCGGCGAGTCGGTCTACTTGTCTCGGACGTGATGCCTATATACATGATCATACCTAGATATTCTCATAACTATGCTCAATTACATCAATTGCTCAACGATAATTTGTTCACCCAAGTAGAAATACTTATGCTCTTGAGAGAAGCCACTAGTGAAACCTATGGCCCGGGTCTATTCTCATCATATCAATCTCCAATCACTTTATTATTGCTTTGCATTTTACTTTGCCTTTTATTTCACCTTGCATGTTTATACCAAAATACCAAAATATTATCTATCATCTCTATCGGATCTCACTCGTAAGTGACCATGAAGTGATTGACAACCCCTAATCGTGTTGGTTGCGAGGCTATTAAGCTTTGTGTAGGTACGAGGGACTCACGCGTGGCCTCCTCTTGGATTGATACCTTAGTTCTAAAAAGCTGAGAGAAATACTTACGCTACTTTGCTGCATCATCCTCTCCTCTTCGGGAAATCCAGCGAGTTCTCAAGAGGTAGCAAGCATCCAGGTTCCGCTATTGGTTATTGACCGAAGATGTGTCTCGCCATGTCTACATAGTTCTCGAACCCGTAGGGTCCATACGCTTAACGTTCGTGACGATTTGTATTATGAGTTATGTGATTTGATGTACGAAGGTAGTTAGAGTCCGGATGAGATCGGGGACATGGCGAGGAGTCTCGAAATGGTCGAGGCGTAAAGATCGATATATTGGACGACTATATTCGGACATCGGAAGGTTCGAGTGATTCAGGTATTTTTGAATCTGGGAGAGTTACAGGAATTCGTATTGGGCCTTAATTGTCCATACGGGAAAGGAGAAAGGCCTCAAAGGTGGCCTCCTCCCCATGGTCTGGTCAATTGGAATAGGGAGGCGCCTCCTTCCTTCCTTCTCCTTTTCCTTCCCTTTTCCTATTCCATGTGGGAGGAGAATCCTACTAGGACTAAGGGATTCCTAGTAGGACTCCACACTTCGGCGCCCTAGGGGCTGTGCGGCCTCCCTCCTCCATCCTTTATATCGGAGGCGAGGGGCACCTCTAGACACACAAGTTGATCTATTGATCTATTCCATCGTGTCACGGTGCCCCCTCCACCATATTCCACCTCGGTCATATCGTGGCGGTGCTTGGCGAAGCCTGCGTCGGTAGCAACATCATCACCGTCATCACGCCGTCGTCTTGACGGAACTCTCTAATGAATCTCTGCTGGATCGGAGTTCGCGGGGCGTCATCGAGCTGAGCGTGTGCTGAACTCGGAGGTGCCGTAAGTTCGGTACTTGATCGGTCGGATCATGAAGACGTCGACTACATCAACCGCGTTGTGCTAACACTTCGCTTTCGGTCTCACTGAGTGCGTGAACAACACTCTCCTCTCGTTGCTATGCATCACAATTTTTGAAATTACTCGTTCCCCAACACCTCGAAGTGAAGTTATGTTTTAATTCAAATCTATTGTTCTTCCCGTCACATACTATCTTAATTTATTCAAAAATATTTTCATAAAAATAATAATTTGTATCATCTTGCAACATACACTCTTGAAAGAAATATCAAATCACTTTTCTTTTAGGTCCATATATGCAAATATTTTGATCCATCCTTTTATAGTCAAATCATTTTGAAATACAATTACGAATTGACCATACACATGCTCTACATGGAGCCACATATATTTATTATATCCTCAAATTTATACCCTTAAATAACAATTTATTTTTATTTTTTATTTTTTATAACTTTGTTATCTTTAGAGCTTAGAGTTTAGGGTTTAAGGTTTACGACTACGGTTTAGGGCTTAGGGGTTAGGCTTTAGGGTTTAAGGATTAGGATTTATAGCCTCGGCTTAAGGTTTGTAGGGTTGTTTTAGGGTTCATTAATCTAATATGTCCTTAGGGCTTAGGTTTCAAGGTTAAGGTTTAGTTCTAGGGTTTAAATGAGTGAGATATTCAATATCAGCAATAATCTTTAGTCCTTAGTGGTTAGAATGTTCAAATTACAATGTAGGTGCAACCGTTGTTCCCTGTTTAGTGTTCTGTCTCAGAATTTACATTCACTTTCAGGGTTCTTATTTATTTATGTATATTATACTGTGGACTTGTTGTAAATAGTTATTGCTCGACATTCTTCTAAACACAACCATCGTTGTTTTATAACTTTTCAGCTTCACGTCAATTTAGTGGTGAACTTTCACTACAGCGATGGTCTTATTTAGATTTAAGTTTTTCAATACAACTTACTTAAGATTTAATTAGTGACCTCGTAACCTAAATTGATGTTTTCTAAATGAAGAAATGTGCAACAACTGATTTTGTTCACAATGTTCTAAACCATAATCTGCATTGTTCACAATGTTAATTTCTCAAATAATATGTGAAATAATATTATTGTTTAGAAAAATATCGACGGTCTTGAAAGTTAGGGACTCATGATAGCAAGCTTCGCACTCCGGAAATTCTACCGAGGCAAACAATAATCATATAAGCATAAAACATACAATCACTTAATATAACAGCATGCTAACATAACACACAAAACAATTGAACCAAAACCCAAAGAAAACTCGAAGAAATCCAAATCAATGTTTTCACCACATCAAACAACAACTAAGAAATAGTTTTACACAACCAAATTTTTCTTAACAGAACTTAAGCATGGGTTTTGCTAACTAACGAGAAGGAAAACATCATGCAAACTAGGAACAAAAGAATCACATCAAAAGCTATTATAGAACTCCTATTATGCCTATAACAATCCTAGCAAGAAAAATAAAATAAAATTTTATTTATTGTAAATAAAAGTTCATGTTCTAAAACTACAGAAACTAATCTAAAATAAACTATGACATAGGTAAAATAAAATTATGTACTAAATAAAACAATAGGAAAACAGTAGCTAGTTAAATAAATAAGAAACACATGATTTTGATTAAAACTATTTTTTATTAACTTTAAAATACCCAAATAAATTCCTACGGTTAGGCAAGGTCAAAACAAGGTAGTGACAAAAAGAATCACTAAAATAAAATAATTCTAACTCATTTTATAGCAGAATTACTAATCTGTCTAAAACTAAAATAAAACAATTTTTAATAATTTAAACATGGCCAAACATATTTTCTACGAAACTACAACAAATTTGCAAACTAACAAAAAAGAATCAACTAAAAATACTAAGTAACCTAAAAGATATGGATTTTACAAAACTGAAACTATTACTGTTAAAAAGCGAAGCGAGAAAAAATAACTAAAAGGAAAATTAGGCGCTAACGGGCCTATCTAGCTTCGAGGCGACAAATAACTAAAAAGCAGCGAGGAATAAACCGATTCGGGCCGGCCTAACTAAATCAAAATAAAACCGTAACTAAAATGGATCTTTAAAATAAACCATACCCTTCGCTAAATCTAATCTAAACCTAGATCCTAGATCGGACGGTGGCGGGGTCTCGGTGACTCACAGCAGTGGCGGCAACCAGCGACAGTGTGGCGGCTCGAGGCGGCTGACAGCAGCGGTGGCTCAGTGGTCGAGGCGACAGCGGAGGCGTCCGGCGTCAGTCTGGCGAGCGAGGCGATCGAGGTGGAGTCGGTGGAGCTCAGAAGTCGGAGGCGGCGGGTGGTAGCAATGGCAATGGCGTCGGTTTCGGCGAGAATCATGGCGGCGAGGTTAAGCGAGGGAAGCGGAGCAGGTCGAGGCGCGGTTTATATAGGGCCGTCGACTTGGAGGAGGCGGATCGGGAGGAGATCCGTGATCTCGGGATTCGGCGAGCGATGGCGTGGAGAGGAAGAAGAAGGGGTGGGGTCCGCGTCGTGAGGAGAGAGAGTGCGGTCGGGCGACCGAAGGAAGGGTTTGGTGGTATTTGGTCGGTGGCTCGGGCGGTGGAGGCTGGCTCATTGGTAGGTAGGTTAGCTGGCCATTGGTGGGCTGCCTCGGTATTTGGTTGGCTGGTTAGCTGGTGGCGCTGGGGTTTTTTCTTTTTCTATTTTTTTGAATTTAAGGAGAGGAGAAATAATATATTAAATATATATATTTTATATAGGACATATATATATCAAAATGATGGGGAATATTCCTACAATTTGAACATTTTCGAGGCAAAACTCAAACTTTAAAAAATCATTTTCTAGAAATCCCAAATAAAAATCAGATTTGAATTCAAACTTTTTGGCAAAGTTTTCTTCTGACATATTTGGAGTGTCATGTTTACTCCTCTCATACTTTTTCTCAAGTATTTGTCAGACATTGTTTTGAAATAATTTCATCTGCCAATTTGAATTCAATTCCAACAAACTCAAAATCTTCTGAAATACTTCAAATGTCACTCAATTCAAACAATATGCATAGATGTAGCTATACTTGTAAAACATTCCAAATGGGAAATTTGGGATGTTACAAACCTACCCACCTTAAGATGAATCTCACCCTCGAGATTCGGGTTGGCTAGCAAATAGGTGCGGGTGGTCTCGGCGGAGGTCTTCTTCTCGCTCCCAGGTGGCTTCCTCCTCGGAATGATGACTCCACAACACCTTGCAAAACTTGATGATCTTGCTGCGGGTGACTCTTTTCGATCTCGAGAATTGGACGGGTTTCTCCTCATAAGTCAGATCCTTTGTCGAGCTATATGGCCTCTAGGGGCCTTTGTGTCTCTCAACGGAATATCGGCCATGTCGGCATGGCATTTCTTGGTGAGAAACATGGAAGACATCATGAACTCGGACAATCCTTGGCAATTCCAACTTGTAAGCAACTTCTCCACGACGTTCGAGGATTTTGTAGGGCCAATGAACCGGGGTGCTAACTTTCCTTTAACACCGAACCTCTTGATTCCACGAAGTGAGGACACGAAATATGCCGGTCTCCGCCCGTATGTTACTTCCTTGCGTTTATTGTCGGCATAACTCTTACGCCTCGTGAGCTACCTTGAGTCTATCTCGAATCAGCTTGACTTTCTCTTGAATCTCTAATAAGATCGGGACGAAAAGTTTTGGTCTCCTACACCATCCCACAATGGTGTTACGCACCTCCTAGTATAGAGCTTGAAGGGGCCATCTTGATGATGCGATAACTGTTATTGTCACGAGAACTCGGCGTATGGCAAATTATCATCCCAGCTAGACCCATAGTCTAGCGCACAAGCTCTCAACATGTCCTCCGGATCTGGTTGACTCTCTCGATACATCCATCATCTGCGGATGAAAAGCATCTTGAACTCGACCTCGTACCCAAAGTTTCATGCAAGCGATTCCAAAACTTTGAGGTAAATTGTGTTCCTCTATCGACACGATACTCCTCGGAACTCCATGCGGACATCGATCCTGGTCATGTATATCTTGGCTAACTTAAGCGCTGGTATAGGTAGTCTTCACGGGAATGAAATGAGCTACCTTGGTCAATCGATCAACTACTACCGGATGGAATCATAACCTGAGCAGGTCTGGGTAATCTGTGATAAAATCCATTCCAAGTTTTCCCATTCCACTCGAGAATCGGCAAAGGTTGAAGTAACCCGATGGCTTCGATGTTCGCCTTTACTCATTGGCAAACATCGCATCTTGCTACGTACTCGGCAATATCCTTCTTCATACCCGTCCACGAAACTTTCCTTCAAATCGGATACATCTTGGTGTTACGGGGTGAATCGAGTCGGTGAATCATGAGCCTCTGAAGAATTAGCTTCACGAGTTGGGATCATTGGGTACATCATCGATCCTCAAACCATATAGCTCCGTATTCATCCTTACGAAACCCTTTAGCTTTTCCTTCATTCATCCTTTTCTTTATCTCATCAATTTCCTTGTCCGACTTACGGGCTTCACGAATTCTTCGGCCAAAGTGGACTGAACTTCGAGCTGCAACATATCCTCTCGGAACTATCTCCGATCGGAGATCTACGAGGTCATCGACTAACTCACAGGGGTAATCCTCCGCTATAAAGTATTCACATAACTCTTACGGCTCAAAGCATCTGCTACAACATTAGCCTTTCACTGGGTGGTAATGCAATCTCATGTCATAGTCCTTGATTAACTCTAGCCATCTCCTCTTTGAGGTTCAACTCTTCTGCGTGAAAATATACTTCAAGCTCTTATGATCTGTGTAAACATCACAGCGGTTTAGATAAGGAAATGTCTCCAGTCTTGAGTGCATGCACTCTGCTGCTAACTCCAAATCATGTGTGGCATAATTCATCTCGTGTGGTCGTGGCTATGCAGGTATAAGCTACAACTTTTCCTTCTGCATGAGTACTCCTCAGGAGTCCACGCGAGAAGCGTCACAATATACAGTAATCCTTGTGTATGTCCGGCAAAATCAGTCTTTGAAGCTGTAACCAAGCGTTTCTTCAATTCACGGAAATTGGCTTCACAATCCTCGGTCCAAATGTACTTGGCATCCTTCTTCAACGGCTCGGTCATGGGCTTGGCAATCTTCGAGAAATTCTCAATAAACCTCCGATAATATCCTGCGAGTCCGAAAACTGCGGATCTCCTTGGTGAGGTGGGTGGCCCAATCGGTGGTGATACAACCTTGGTGGGGTCAATTGCTATTCCTTCTCCTGAAATAACATGTCGAGGAATCCTACTTCCTTCAGCCAAAATTCACATTCTTGAACTTGGCATACCTGCGATGTTCTCGGAGTTTCTCGAACTAGGCATAAATGTTCCTTATGCTCTTCCTCGCTCTTGGAGAAAATCGGTATATCATCGATGAACACCACGACAAACTTGTCCAAATATTCCATAAATACCTTGTTCATCAAATTCATGAAGTATCTGCGGGGCATTAGTCAATCCGAATGACATGACGGTATACTCATATAAACCATACACAGTGGTGAATGTTGTTTTAGGTATATCCTTTTCACGGATCTTCAATGATGATACCCGATCGAAGATCGATCTTGGAAAATACCTTGGCTCCAACTAGTTGATCAAATAGATCATTAATCATCGGCGAGAGGGTACTTGTTCTTGATGGTCACGTCGTTCAGCGAGCGATAGTCCTAACCATTCTCGGGGTTCCATCCTTCTTCTCTACCAAAAAGCTGGGGCTCCCCAAGCGGCGAGCTTGGCGAATATATCCCTTCTCCAATAACTCATTAATTTGATTCTTGATCTCTTTCAAATCGTTCGGGGCATCCGATAGAATTCGCTTGGATATTGGGGCTGTGCGGGCAATAACTCAATCAGAAATTCAATTTCTCTGTCGGTGGCATTCTGGTAATTCCTCCGGAAACACATCGGGAAAATCTTGCACTCTTGGCACTTCCTCATGAACAACTCCGTGAAATGCACTGATTCTTCATCGGGATACGTCTGGATCGTGCTTGATCCTCTTACGCTCCGGGGTGGTGAGCAGAATCGTCTTCTTGAACACGATCTATGTTTCCTTCAAACTTGTCAACCAATCCATGCCTAGGATTACATCCAAGGTGCAGGTTTCCAATACTATGGTCTGCGGAAATTTATGGTTTCGATGTTAAGGGTTGCATGACAGCCTAAGCTGCCATCATTTCTCCTCTGCGGGCCAGCGTGAAGAGGGCTTCTAAGGGTTCTAGTAGGCAACCCGTACTTTTCCACAACTACCCTTGATATAAATGAATCGTTGCACGAATCAAAAGTACCAATCTTGGATGTGAATTTAATAAAAACTTACCAACCACGATTATACGGCTGATCATAGGCGTCCTCCACGTCAATGTGGTTCACTGAGCACGAGGAAAAGGGTTGGGCTTCTTTCTTTGAGCTTCCATTGCCATTTCCATTCCTGCTTGGCCTCCGGGCGATCGGTGGCATAGTGCCTGTTTTACGGCACTTGAAGCAGTGATGTGACTCAGATCTTTACGGCAGGAGGCGGAGACGATGCTGGTTGCTATTGCGTTTCCATTGCTGTCTTGTTGTCCTAGTTGCGGTTGTTCCCATTTCCTCCATGGTTATGTCCTCCATGATTATGTCCTCCATGGGTGTGATGGGTATGCCCTCCAGTATGGGGCATAGCAGGGCCTGTGACCTCGAGTTGTACTTCCCTGGCCATACTTCCGCTTGCGACTATCAATCTGCTGCTGCTTGCCTTCAAGTATGGTGGCCTTGTCTACCAGCTCTGGTAGTTGTTGAAGGTAGCCACCATAAGCTGCATTCCCAGCTCGTCATTGAGTCCTCGAGAAACTTTTCCTGCTTTGCGGCATCGTGGCCACATCATCCAGGGCATCTGAGCTAACTTGCTGAACTCATCCACTCTTGCCCCGATGCGGTTCCCTGGCGTAAGTTGCGGAACTCACGCTTCTTGAGACTCATGGCTCCGGTGATACATGGCGGTCGGAAAGCTTCTTGGGCTGATCCCGTGATGGTGGCGATGGGATGAGTGGCGGTGTAGTTCTCCCACCAAGAGGCTGCAGGTCCATCAAGGCGATGTGCGGCAAAGCGCACCTTTACGCATATGTGCATCCGGCGGTGGCTAACTCCTTCCGACCTTGCGAGCCAATCATCAGCCACAATGGCTCGGTCTGCTAGAGAACAACTGGCGGATTCAGCCTTAGGAAGCGGGTCAAGTTGTCAACATGGGGTGGTGGCGGTGGATTATTGTTGTTGTTGTTGTTACAGTTACGGATGAGCATGCGCATGAGGGCATTCTGCTGCTGGATCAGTGGGTGAGCTCGGCGGAAAGTTGAGACGGAGTCACGTCTCGGAGGCATCTGGTGTTTTGGAGTGGATGAGAAAATTAGAATAGAACAAGGGTCTAATGAGAAAATATCACTACCCAAATGAATGCACAATCATAATCACACCAATCATTTATTCAATCCACTCAAACATGGTTCAATCTCGGATTACAAATTCTCATGACTAATCGAAAATAACGGCCTAAGCGATCGTGCGGAAAAATAAAATAACATGGCGGTCGACTAAATGTCTTTATCAATTATCCTTGCGTCCTCAGTGCGGCGTCCTCCGGTGTGGCGTCCTCGATCTGGCGCCTCCTATTGTGTCTTTCTTGGTGGAGCTCTCTTCATAATCTGGTCATTGCTCACGAGGGTCCGTCATCTCCACTCGGAAAAGGTCTTCTCCCAAGTCCATCTTCTCCTCTAATGCAGCAACATCCATCTTGACTTATCGACTCTCTCCATGAAATCCTTGATTTCTTCTTCATGGTCGAGGAAATCTGCGTGTGCTTTCTCCTCCGATTCAGTTCACGGAACAACAGCCTCCTATGTACCTTGAGTTCTGGTGATGCGGATCTCCCGTTTCTGAGGAGACACTCCAAGTCTTGGACATATGAGAGAATGGAGTCGTCCTCTGATGCGGATGATATCTCCATTCCTAGCTGCGAGAAATCATGGCGAGTCTCATGGGTCGAGCTCGGCCTGTACTCTTCTCGGAGATGTCCAAGTGCGATAAATCGCCATGTCTCTTAGAGGATCAATTGAAATCGGTAAACTCAAAGTCAATGGGCTCTGAATGTCCTCAGAAGGTCCTCCTGGAATGTGCACCTCAATCACATGGCGGGTATCCGTCGGAAGTGCATTGGTAGGCTTCCGGTGATTGAGGCGAGCAATCTTCACTTCTTCACGATCTGAACCAGCTTCTTGCCGAGAGGCATCGTCTCATCTGGTGGCAAAACTCATTAGCAAAAGCTGGGGTGAACTCGTGCCATCTAGAATGTTGAAAATCGGAGAAGTCGAGAAATGAGCAGGGAGAATTACGGAATGATAAGGACATAAAATAAATAGTCTCTTCCTATGGCTTTCCGATCCTAGGGGTTCGTCCTACGGTCAGTGTGTGCTCGATACCATCTCTGTGGCGACCCGACCAAAAGCAGTCAAGTCTCGTGTAGCTGTACCATCCCAAGATCATCTTTGCACACACGGTACATTGATGCAAAGATTCAAAGTTCAATCACACCTGAATTTATTACGATTCTCATATCGAGTCTTTATTACAAGATAATAAATTCGGCGAAGGCCAACTCATGAGAAATAAACTAAATAAAGCTGCGGAGCGTGAGGCGAAATAAGCGAGTCCATCCGACTCCATAGGGCAATCGCCAAGCGTGGATCGTAGCCTCACTCTGGTGGAAAACTCCTCTGCAACATAAGATGTTGCAGCCATGTAATCGACATTTTGAATATCTTGGCAAGTCATGAAGAGAATAACAATATAAATTATTAACACTATATGAAATTTGGTGTGGGGCTCTAAGTTTCATTGTTTTCGAAAAAGCCAATTTTCCCTACAACAAGGACTTGTTTGCAAATACTACAAAATGTTGGTAGTTATTGAGATGGTTCCGCCAACCAATGTCTCATTCCCAATTATTAAATAACCCCTCAATTAATTTTTTAATTTCGGTGTTGAGATTTCGAATTACTCCAAGTTCGGAGGCTCAAATTGTCATAACGGGACACGGCTAACAGATTAGATCTTCACTCTGCGAGAGGTTTGCGCACTTTACCCATAAGAATCGTTCCCTCCTTTAAGTCTTAGCACTTCACGGTGTTTGAAGGCGGAACGAGCAACAGGGTCTTCAGAAGAGTTCCTCGCCCTTCTTGGTACCCATCCAATCCTACCGGTTCTTCTACATCTCGTAGCACCGTCGGCGAGTCACACCTAGGGTCGACCAAGCGAGCCCATAATGGCTTGCGGCTGCAGTAAGCTTCCGGTCAATGGGGTATCCATCCGTCTCTTCGTGGCTGGGTGAAGCTTTCCAAGATGTCATGGCGCTTCTCCATGCATCCCGACCAACATTGGTTTTCTCCAGGTGCCCGTCAGCCGTCCTCCACCCAGTAGTGAATTTTGAAGTCCATCTTGAGCTTGAAGTCATGGGGTTGTCATCATCTTGACTCTCACATCTCCCTTATGAATCACTCAACCAACCCGATCTCGAGCATAGAAAAAATGAACTACCGTCCGGGCCATGGTAACAAGGGGATTGGTTTCAACCTACCTCATGATACTACTCAAGAACATAACTTAAAATTCTCCTCTGCATGCATGGTGGGAGGTATAATTCTAATGCAATAAAATCATAGGTATTGTAAAGAAAACATGGTCAAATGACTTGCCTTCTTTGACGGTCTTGAAAGTTAGGGACTCGTGATAGCAAGCTTAGCACTCGGAAATTCTACGAGGCAAACAATAATCATATAAGCATAAAACATACAATCACTTAATATAACAGCATGCTAACATAACACACAAAACAATTGAACCAAAACCCAAAGAAAACTGAAGAAATCCAAATCAATGTTTTCACCACATCAAACAACAACTAAGAAATAGTTTTACACAACCAAATTTTTCTTAACGAGAACTTAAGCATGGGTTTTGCTAACTAACAGAAGGAAAACATCATGCAAACTAGGAGCAAAAAGAATCACATCAAAAGCTATTATAGAACTCCTATTATGCCTATAACAATCCTAGCAAGAAAAAATAAAATAAAATTTTTATTTATTGTAAATAAAAGTTCATGTTCTAAAACTACGAAACTAATCTAAAATAAACTATGACATAGGTAAAATAAAATTATGTACTAAATAAAACAATAGGAAAAGCAGTAGCTAGTTAAATAAATAAGAAACACATGATTTTGATTAAAACTATTTTTTATTAACTTTAAAATACCCAAATAAATTCCTACGGTTAGGCAAAGGTCAAAACAAGGTAGTGACAAAAAGAATCACTAAAATAAAATAATTCTAACTCATTTTATAGCAGAATTACTAATCTGCCTAAAACTAAAATAAAACAATTTTTAATAATTTAAACATGGCCAAACATATTTTCTGAGAAACTACAACAAATTTGCAAACTAACAAAAAGAATCAACTAAAAATACTAAGTAACCTAAAAGATATGAATTTTACAAAGCTGAAACTATTACATTAAAAGCGAAGCGAAAAAAAATAACTAAAAGGAAAAGCTGGCGCTAACGGGCCTATCTAGCATTCGAGGCGACAAATAACTAAAAGCAGCAGGGGAATAAACCGATTCGGGCCGGCCTAACTAAACCAAAATAAAACCGTAACTAAAACCGGATCTTTAAAATAAACCATACCCCTTAGCTAAATCTAATCTAAACCCTAGATCCTAGATCGGACGGTGGCGGGGTCTCCGTGACTCACAGCAGTGGCGGCAGCAGCTGACAGTCGGCCAGCGTGACTCGGCGGCAAGCAGTTGGTGGCTCGGTGGTCGAAGGCGGCAGCGGAGGCGTCCGTGAGTCTGTGGGCGAGGAGAGGTCGAGGTGGAGTCGGTGGAGCTCGAAGTCGAGGCAGCGGGGTGGTAGCAATGGCTGGTGTGGCGGGTTTCAGCGAGAATCGCGGTGAGGCGAGGTTAGGCGAGGAAGTGGGGAGCAGGTCGGCGGGGTTTATATAGGGCCGTCGACTTGGAGGAGGGCGGATCGGGAGAGATCCGTGATCTCGGGATTAGAAGCGTGGTATGATGGCGTGGAAGGAAGAAGAAGGGTGGGGTCCGCGTCGGTGGGAGAGAGGGGAGTTGCGGTGGCGGCCGAAGGGAAGGGTTTGGTGGCTGGGTCAGCCCGGCTCGGTGATGTGGCTGGCTTCATTGGTGGCGGTTAGCTACAACCATTGGTGGGCTGCCTCGGTGCTTGCTAAATTTGGTTAGCTGGTGGCGCTGGGTTTTTCTTTTTCTATTTTTTTGAATTTAAGGAGAGGAGATAATATATTAAATATATATATTTTATATAGGACATATATATATCAAAATGATCGGGGAATATTCCTATAATTTGAACATTTTCGAGGGCAAAACTCAAACTTTAAAAAAATCATTTTCTAGAAATCCCAAATAAAAATCAGATTTGAATTCAAACTTTTGGTGAAGTTTTCTTGACATATTTGGAGTGTCATGTTTACTTCTCTCATACTTTTCTCAAGTATTTATCGGGGCATTGTTTTGAAATAATTTCATACGCCAATTTGAATTCAATTCCAACAAACTCAAAATCTTAAAATACTTCAAATGTCACTCAATTCAAACAATATGCATAGATGCTTAGCTATAATTGTAAAACATTCCAAATGGGAAATTTGGGATGTTACACTGTACAAGATCGATAACAAAGCAAACTTCTTCAAAACTTTTTGAAGCAACATGTTTGCCTTGGCGTTCATATGTTTGAAGCCCTTCAATCCGTAAGGAAAGAAGATGATCTATATCGTTTAGATAAAAATCAAGTTTGCCAAAAATTATGTCCCTTTCCTATATACTACAACACATGTTCTTATCTTCAAGGCATTAGGTATGCAATGATTGATTCAAAGTAAACAACCATTGATGTTTACGAAGGAAATGTGCCCTAGAGGCAATAATAAAGTTATTATTTTTTCCTTATATCATGATAAATTTTTAATATTCATGCTAG
The DNA here is from genome assembly GCA_021605205.1 of Aegilops longissima. Classification (NCBI taxonomy): domain Eukaryota; kingdom Viridiplantae; phylum Streptophyta; class Magnoliopsida; order Poales; family Poaceae; genus Aegilops; species Aegilops longissima. Next base: position 414,967,439 of record CM038678.1, read on the forward strand.
AATTGTATTAATCGGAAACATAATACATGTATGAATACATAGACAAACATAGTGTCACTAGTATGCCTCTACTTGACTAGCTCGTTGATCAAAGATGGTTGAGTTTCCTAGCCATGGACATGAGTTGTCATTTGATTAACGGGATCGCATCATTAGGAGAATGATTTGATTGACTTAACCCATTCCTTTAGCTCAACACTTGATCATTTAGTATGTTGCTATTGCTTTCTTCATGACTTATACATGTTCCTATGACTATGAGATTATGCAACTCCGTTCTGGGAGGAACACTTTGTGTGCTACCAACCGTCTGGCGTAACTAGGTGATTATAAAGGTGCTCTATAGGTGTCTCGAAGGTACTTGTTGAGTTAGCGTATTCGAGATTAGGATTTGTCACTCCGATTATCGAAGAGGTATCTCTGGCCCTCTCGGTAATGCACATCACTATAAGCCTTGCAAGAAATGTGACTAATGAGTTAGTTGCGGGATGATGCATTACATAGCGAGTAAAGAGACTTGCGTGTAGCAGATTGAACTAGGTATTGAGATCGACGATCGAATCTCGGGCAAGTAACATATCGATGACAAAAGGAACAACGTATGTTGTTATGCGGTTTAATAGATAAAGATCTTAAGTAGAATATGTAGGAGCCAATATGAGCATCCGGGTTCCGCTATTGGTTATTGACGAGAGGCGTGTCTCGGTCATGTCGCATAGTTCACGAACCCGTAGGGTCTGCAACAAAAGTTCGATGACGATCGGTATTATGAGTTTATGTGTTTTGATGTACGAATGTAGTTGAGTCCCGAATGAGATCGGGGACATGGCGAGAGTCTTGAAATGGTCGAGGCGTAAAGATCTATATATTGGACGACTATATTGAACATCGGAAGGTTCGAGTGATTGGGTATTTTTGAAATCTGGGAGAGTTCTGACGGAATTAGCGGGGAGTATATAGGCGTTATTGGGCTTTAGGGAAAGAGAGAGAGGCTGCGCACCCAAGGCTTAGTCTGCAATTGGACTAGGGGGAGGCGGCGCCCTCCTTCCTTCTCTTCTCTTTTCCTTTCCTTCTCTCCTACTCCTACAACTTGGAAGGGCTCCTAGTTCTACTAGGAAAGGGAATCCTACTCCGGTGGGAGTAGGACTCCCCTAAGGCGCGCCATAGAGAGGGCCGGCCCTCCCCCTCCTCCATTGCTTTATATACGGGGGAGGGGGCACCCCATAGACAGAACAATTGATCTCTTGATCTCTTAGCCGTGTGCGGTGCCCCCCTCCATCATATTCCACCTCGATCATATCATAGCGGTGCTTAGGCAAAGCCCTGTGTCGGTAGCAATATCATCACCGTCATCACGCCATCGTGCTGACAGAACTCTCCCGTGAAGCACTGCTGGATTGGAGTTCGTGGGGCGTCATCGAGCTGAGCGTGTCTTTGAACTTCCGGAGGTGTCGTGCGTTCGGTACTTGATCGATCGATCGTGAAGGCGTACGACTACATCAACGCGTTGTGCTAGCGCTTCGCTTCGGTCTCACAGTGCGTGGACAACACTCTCCTCTCGTTGCTATGCATCACCATGATCTTGCGTGTGCGTAGGAATTTTTTGAAATTACTCGTTCCCTAGCAGTGGCATCCGAGCCAGGTTTTATCGTAGATGTTATTTGCACGAGTAGAACACAAGTGAGTTGTGGGCGATACAAGTCATCTTGCTTACCGACATGTCATACTTTGGTTGGCGGTATTGTTGGATGAAGCGGCCGGACCGGCGTTACAGCGTCGCTTACGCGAGGCTGGTTCTACCGGCGTGCTTTGCACATAGGTGGCTGGCGGTGTTAGTTTCTCAACTTTAGTTGAACCGAGTGTGGCTATGCCGGTCCTTGAGAAGGTTAAAACAGCACTAACTTGCGAACTATCGTTGTGGTTTTGATGAGTAGGTAAACGGTTCTTGCTCAGCCCATAGCAGCCACGTAAAATTTGCAACAACAAAGTAGAGGACGTCTAACTTGTTTTTGCATGGCATGTTGTGATGTGATATGGTCAAGGCATGATGCTATATTTTTGTATGAGATGATCATGTTTTGTAACGAGTTATCGACAATGGCGAGAGAGCCATATGGTTGTCGCTTTATTGTATGCAATGCAATGCATACATAATTGCTTTACTTTATCACTAAGCGTGGCGATAGTCATAAAGCAATAGTTGGTGAGGCGACAATGATGCTACGATGGAGATCAAGGTGTCGGCGCGGTGGCGATGGTGATCATGGCGGTGCTTGGAGATGGAATCACAAGCACAAGATGATGATAGCCATATCATATCACTTATATTGATTGCATGTGATGTTTATCTTTTATGCATCTTATTTTGCTTTGATTGTGGTAGCATTATAAGATGATCTCTCACTAAATTTCAAGATAAAGTGTTCTCCCTGAGTATGCACGTTGCCAAAGTTAAATCGTGTCAAGACACCCGTGATGATCGGGTGTGATAAGCTCTATGTTCATCTAGCAGGTTCAAGCCAGTTTTGCACACATGAGAACACTCGGGTTAAACTTGCGAGCCTAGCATATGCGAGATATGGCCTTGGAACCTTTGAAGACCGAAAGGTCGGCGTGAATCATATAGTAGATATGATCAACATAGTGATGTTCACCATTGAAAACTACGCCATCTCACGTGATGATCGAACATGGTTTAGTTTATTTGGATCACGTGATCACTTAGATGATTAGAGGATGTCTATCTAAGTGGGAGTTCTTAAGTAATATGATTAATTGAACTTTAACTTACCATGAACTTAGTCACGATAGTATTTTGCAAATAATATTATAGATCAATAGCTCGCATTGTTGCTTCCTGTGTTTTATATATATTCCTAGAAAACTAAGTTGAAAGATGATAGTAGCAATGATGCGGATTGGATTCTGTGATCTGAGGATTATCCTCATTCTGCATAGAAGAATTATGTCCTTGATGCACCACTACGTGACGGACCGATTGCGAGAACAGCTGCGAGGCGTAATGAGCGTTTGACAAGCTCGATATGATGACTACTTGATAGTTTAGTGCACCTTGCTTTACGGCTTAGAATCGGGGCTTCAAAGGCGTTTTTGAAGCATCACGGAGCATATGAGATGTTCCAAGAGTTGAAATTAGTATTTCATACTCATGCCCGTGTCGAGAGGTATGAGACCTCTGACAGTACTTTGCCTACAAGATCGAGGAGAATTGCTCAGCTATTGAGCATGTGCTCAGAATGTCCAAGTACTACAATCACTTGAATCAAGTGGGAGTTAATCTTCCAGATAAGATAGTGATTGGTAGAGTTCTCTAGTCACTATCACCGAGTTACTAGAACTTCGTGATGAAATATAATATGCAAGGGATACGGAAGCGATTCCCAAGCTCTTCGTGATCTTTGAAATCGGCGAAGGTAGAAATCAATAAAAATATCAAGTGTTGATGGTTGACAAGACCACTAGTTTCAAGAAGAGGGCAAAGGGAAGAAGGGGACTTCAAGAAGAGCGGCAAGCGAGTTCTTTGCTCAAGTGAAGAAGCCCAAGTCTAGACCTAAGCACGAGACTAAGTGCTTCTACTTCAAAGGACTGGTCACTAGAAGTGGAACCGCCCTAGATACTTGGCGGATAAGAAGGATGACATAGTGAACAAAGGTATATTTGATATACATGTTATTGATGTGTACTTTACTAGTGTTTATAGCAACCCTTAGTATTTGATACTAGTTAGGTTGCTAAGATTAGTAACTTCGAAGCGGGAGTTGCAGAATGAAGCAGAGACTAGTTAAGGGTGAAGTGACGATGTGTGTTGGAAGTAGTTCCAAGATTGATATGTTCATCATCGCACCTCCTATACTTTCGGATTAGTGTTGAACCTAAATAAGTGTTATTTGGTGTTTGCGTTGAGCATGAATATGATTTGATCATGTTTATTGCAATACGGTTATTCATTTAAGTTTGCAATCTGATTATTCATTTAAGTTAGAGAATAATTGTTGTTACATTTACATGAATAAAACCTTCTATGGTTACACACCCAATGAAAATGGTTCGTTGGATCTCGATCGTAGTGATACACATATTCATAATATTGAAGCCAAAAGATGCAAAGTTAATAATGATAGTGCAACTTATTTGTACTTGCCGTTTAGGTCATATTGGTGTAAAGCGCATGAAGAAAGCTCCATCTTGATGGGCTTTGGAATCACTTGATTACGAATCACTTGATGCTTCGAACCATGCCTCTTGGGCAAGATGACTAAAACGCCGTTCTCGGAATAATGGGCGAACAACAGATTTGTTGGAAATCATACATCTTGATGTATGTGGTCCGATGAATATTGAGGCTCACGGCGGTATCGTTATTTTAGACCTTCACGGATGATTTGAGCGGATATGGGTATATCTACCGATGAAACATAAGTCTGAAACATTTGAAAAGTTCAAAGAATTTCAGAGTGAAGTGGAGAATCATCGTAACAAGAAAATAAAGTTTCTGATCGATCGTGAGGAGAATATTTGAGTTCTGAGTTTGGTCTTCATTTGAAACAATGCGGAATAGTTTCGCAACTCATGCCACGGAACACCATAGCGTAATGGTGTGTCCAGAACATCGTAACCGTACTTTATTAGATATGGTGCAATCTATGATGTCTCTTACCGATTTACCACTATCGTTTTGGGGTTATGCATTATAAACAGCTGCATTCACGTTAAAATAGGGCACCATCTAAACCCATTGAGGCGACACCATATGAGCGTGGTTTGGCAAGAAACCAAAGTTGTTGTTTCTTAAAGTTTGGGGTTGCAATGCTTATGTGAAAAAGTTTCATCTGATAAGCTCAAACCCAAATCGAATGTGTCTTCATAGGATACCCAAAGGAGGCAGTTGGGTACACCTTCTATCACAGATCCGAAGGCAAGACATTCGTTGCTAAGAATGGATCCTTTATAGAGAAGGAGTTTCTCTCGAAAGAAGTGAGTGGGAGGAAAGTAGAACTTGATGAGGTAGCTGTACCTCTGCCTTATTGGAAAGTAGTTCATCACGAAATCTGTTCTGTGACTCCTACACCAATTAGTGAGGAAGCTAATGATGATGATCATGTAACCCGGATAAAGTTACTACCGAACCTCGTGGGTCAGACAGTGAGATCCGCACGAGTGGTGCAGTAATCATGTTACGGAGGTCATGTTACTTGACCATGACGAACCTACGAACTATGAGGAAATGATGATGAGCCCAGATTTCGTGAAATGGCACGAGGCCATAAAATCTGAGATGGGATCCATGTATGAGAACAAAGTATGAACTTTGGTTGACTTGCCGATGATCGGCAAGCCATAGAGAATAAATGGATCTTCAAGAGGAAGATGGGCGACGATAGTAGTGTTACTATCTACAAAGTTAGACTTGTCGAAAAAGGTTTTGACAAAGTTCAAGGTGTTGACTACGATGAGATTTTCTCACTCGTAGCAATGCTAAATCTGTCCGAATCATGTTAGAAAATTGCCACATTTATGAAATCGGCAAATGGATGTCAAAACTACATTCCTTAATGGATTTCTTAAAGAAGAGTTGTATATGATGCAACGAGAAGGTTTTATCGATCCTAAAGTTGCTAACAAAATGTGCAAGCTCAATGATCCATCTATGGTGGTGCAAGCATCTCGGAGTTGGAATATCGCTTTGATGAGTTGACCAAAGCATATAGTTTTATCTGAGACTTGTGGTGAAGCCTGTATTTACAAGAAAGTGAGTGGGAGCACTACAACCTTTTTGATAAGTATATGTGAATGACATATATATTGTCGATCGGAAATGATGTAGAATTTTCTGTAAAGCATAAAGGAGTGTTTGAAAGGAGTTTTTCAAAGAAAGGCCTCGGTGAAGCTTCTTACATACTGAGTATCAAGATCTATAGAGATAGATGAAGACGCTTGATAAAATTTTTCAATGAGTACATACCTTAACAAGTTTTTGAAGTAGTTCAAAATGGAGCGATCAAAGAAAGAGTTCTTGCTGTGTTTGCAAGGTGTGAAGTTGAGTAAGACTCAAAATCCGACCACGGCAGAAGATATAGAGAGAATGAAAGTCATTCCCTCTGCCTCAGCTATAGGTTCTATAAAGTATGCCAAGCTATGTACCAGACCTATTGTATACCCTGCCATGAGTTTGGCAAGGGAGTACAATAGTGATTTAGGAGTAGATCACTGGACATTGGTCAAAATTATCCTTAGTGGAATAAGGATATGTTTCTCGGTTATGGAGGTGACAAAAGTTCATCGTAAAGGTTACATCGATGCAAGTTTTGGCACTGATCGAGATGACTCTAAATCTCAATCTGGATACATATTGAAAGTGGGAGCAATTAGCTAGAGTAGCTCCGTGCGAGCATTGTTGACATAGAAATTTGCAAAATACATACGGTTTGAATTTGGCGAGACCGTTGACTAAACTTCTCTCACAAGCAAAACATGATCACACCTTAGTACTCTTTGGGTGTTAATCACATGGCGATGTGAACTAGATTGCTCACTCTAGTAAACCCTTTGGGTGTTGGTCACATGACAATGTGAACTATGGGTGTTAATCACATGGTGATGTGAATGGGTGGTGAAGGAAATATGCCCTAGAGGCAATAATAAAGTTATTATTTATTTCCTTATACCATGATAAATGTTTATTATTCATGCTAGAATTGTATTAGCAGGAAACATAATACATGTGTGAATACATAGACAAACAGATAGTCACTAGTATGCCTCTCTTGGACTAGCTCATTAATCAAAGATGGTTATGTTTCTAACCATAGACATGTGTTGTCATTTGATTAATGGGATCACCTCATTAGAAGAATGATGTGATTGACATGACCCATTCCGTTAGCAACACTTGATCGTTTAGTATGTTGTTAATGCTTTCTTCATGACCCATACATGTTCCTATAACTATGAGATTATGCAACTCCGTTTACGGAGGAACACTTTGTGTACTACCAAGCGTCTAGCGTGCTGGGTGATTATAAAGGTGCTCTACTGGTGTCTCCAAAGGTACTTGTTGGGTTGGCGTATTTGAGATTAGGTTTTGTCCTCCGATTGTCGGAGAGGTATCTCTAGGCCCTCTCGGTAATACACATCACTTAAGCCTTGCAAGCATTACAACTAATGAGTTAGTTGTGAGATGATGTATTACGAGCGAGTAAAGAGACTTACGGTAGCGATATTGAACTAGGTATTGGATACAAGCGATCGAATCTCGGGTAAGTAACATACCGATGACAAAGGGAACAGCATTATGTCGTTATGCGGTTTGACCGATAAAGATCTTCGTAGAATATGTAGGAACCAATATGGGCATCCAGGTTCCGCTATTGGTTATTGACCGAGAATGGTTCTAGGTCATGTCTACATAGTTCTCGAACCGTAGGGTCCGCATGCTTAACGTTTGATGACGATCGTTCATTATGATTTTATAAGTATTGATGTGCGAAGGTTGTTGAGTCCGGATGTGATCACGGACATGGCGAGGAGTCTCGAAATGGTCGAGACATAAAGATTGATATATTGGAAGCCTACATTTGGACATCGTTAAGTGTTAGAGTGAAATCGAAATTCTAATCGATGCAGGGAGTTACGGAACCCCGGGAACTCTTTATGCTTGGGATGGTTTTGAGGATAAACCCCCGGTTACAGTTATTTAACTAATCGTGGTTTCGTTTACATCAAAAAAAATAAAATAAAAGGAAAATAAATGGGAGGATAACCCCCCCCGGCCCCGACCCGGCCCCCTCCCCTCCCCTTGGCCCATCTCCTTTCCCTCCACAGGCCAGCCCCTTTGGCCCCACCCGGGCCAGCCAGGCCCCCCCTCTCCCTTATCCCCAGAAACCCTAGACCCCCACTCGCTCCCTCCCCCGCTCCCCCCCCTCCCTCTCCCGATCCAATCGGGATCGGGCTCAGCGCCCGCCACCCGCCCCCCTCCCAGCGGCCCCCCCTCGCCGCCGTTCCCCAGCGGCCCCCGCCGCCTCGCTCCTCCCTCCTCCTCCACCCCGCCCGGGCAAGCTGTTTTAATGGTCCCCTTTTAAGCGAAGCGAAAAATGAATTAAAATGAATTAAACTAATTAACTAAATAACTAATTAATTAATTAATTGGGTAATTAATTAATCTAATTAATTCTGGATTAGTTAAACCTAATCATTAGCTAATTAATTGGGTAATTAATTAAACTAATTAATCTGGATTAATTAATACTAATCATTAGTTAACAATTAACTAAGATTAATTAATCTGATTAGGTTAATTAAGCTAGTGAATGACATGTGGGACCCACTGGCGGGGTTGACTTAGTCAACCACTGTTGGTGATAACGTCGGCATGACCTCATCTTGATGTCATAAATGCTTCGAAATTAATTAATTAATTAATTAAAATTCAGAAATTAATAAAACCTTTTATAATTCATAACTTTTAATCCGTGGCGGTTAAAATATTTTCAACATGAAAGTTGCTCGAGCAGCGAGGCGATTCGGATCGCGATCCGTTCGTCCACCGCGTCTCTAACCTATCGAACCTGCAAACTTTCTCCTCCGGTTCATCATGTAATGGGCGTCCGGAGCAGGATAACTTCGGATGCTTCCCCTAAACCGGTACCCTTCTTACCACGTTAGAACACGCCTAGCATCGCTTCTTGGCATGTCATGCATCGTTATGCATCTGTTATCGTGTATTCATTGTTTCTTCCCCTCTTCTCTTGATGAGACTACTGAGGCCAAGCCAGCTGCGGTGGCGGTTCGACTACTGATCTTGTGATCCTCTCTCTTGCCGAGCAACCGGGCAAGCCCCCTTTTGATCATCCCGATATCGCCCATTCCATTCTCTTATTGCTTGCACTAGATTTTACTCTATTATTGTTGCTCCTATTACATTGCATAGCTTTGTTTATTGTAACCTGCTATTGTTACCTACACCTTATCCTAAAGCTGCTTAGTATAGGTTGGTTAGAGACCCATCGGTGACCCCCACCTTGTCCTTGTTGCCCTGCTTCATCATTGAAGACCCGATCAGCGGGATCGAAGACCGAGCCCGACACGCACATCACTCCCCTTAGTTGCTCGACACTACTAGGTTACTATCAGTCTGGGGTGAAACCTCTCTGACACCCGATATTAACCACTGTAGTATAGTTATCCGGTTGTGGTCATCGAGGGTGATTTCCTCTTTAACCACTTCGTCGACTACGTCGTGCAACCCCTCAAGTGTGGACCTCGGGGTGAATCCTCTTATGTTCACCTTGATGACTACATTGAGTGGAATACACGGGGTGATTCCTCGTGTTTTCCCTTGATGTTTGGACTCACGGTTACTTGGACTTTTACCCTTGTTACTTGGAAAGGCAGGTGCGACCACGAGGGTACCAGCGTGTAATGCAGTGATGTGGAGCGGGTTGACACGGAGGTGCCGCGAGATAATTACGGCGTGGCGGGCATTCCTAGCCCTTGCCGCAAGTCCTCGAGGCAGAACAGCGGGTCACATCTTCGTGAGTCTCGCTTGTTACAGCGCGTTCCTAATCCACTCGATTTGGATATTTGATCCGAGGGCCTCGGCACGATAGCACTAACCATCCGTGGGCTAAGTATGGGCGTTCTGCGTCGTATACATCAGCGAAGCTTATTAGGCGTCGGCGTCGGATGGCCTTGGCGCGGATTGGGCTGGAGCGCTGTTAGGCTAGAGTGCGCTTCGGCCGCCCTCATAGCGTCTTGAGGAGTTCGGGAGATGGCCCATGACCCACAGGGGCATAGGTTTAGTCGGCGTCTTGGCCTCTCTATTAAGCCTAGGTCGGGTTGCGGCGTATTGTTTGGCGAGGCGGGCATGACCACAGAAAGTGTGTCGGCGGAGTTAAGCGGCGTGGTGGGTAAGTTGGTGCACCCTGCGGTGAAAACATCTGTCGATAGCCTGTCCTCTGATAGCGGACACTTGGAGTTGTATCGATCGATACAACTAGAACTGATTACTTGAGATGAGACATGGATATGAGCTTTGGATTGTGATGATAAGCTGGATAGTATGGCTCTGGGATTTCTTTCTCGCGAGGGAGTCGAGAAAGGATCTCGGCGAGTTGATAACACTCTGCTACTTTAAGTTATGTTACTCTACTCCCTCTTGTTTGCTGCAAGATGGTGGTTTCGGAAGATGCTAGTCTTCGATAGGACTAGAGCCTTCTCTCTATTACGGCATTCTGCGATTCGGTCCTTGATATGGCCTTTACACATATATCCATGCATATGTAGTGTAGCTCCTTGCTTGCAGTACTTTGGATGAGTACTCACGGTTGCCTTGTTCCCCTTTTCCCTATCTCTACTCGATTGCTGCTATCGGGCGATGGAGCCGGGATCGAGCGCCACCGCCTCGGCGACTACTACTCGGGCGCCTACTACTACGTGCAGCCGGCGGCGGCGACCGGGAGTGACCTAGGAGGATCGAGGCGGGAGGCCTGTCCTCTTCGTCTGTATCCCGGTTTGTGCTAGCCATCTTATGGCACCTTGTTTAACTTATATACGTACTCGAGATATTGTTGCTTCCGTGACTTCGTCTATGATCGAGCACTTGTATTCGAGCCCTCGAGGCCCTGGCTTGTATTATGATGCTTGTATGACTTATTTTATTTGTAGAGTTGTGTTGTGATATCTTCCGTGAGTCCTTGATCTTGATCGTACACATTTGCGTGCATGATTAGTGTCTGATTGAATCGGCGTCTGAAGTTAATATCGAGCCATTGCTGTAGAATCCCCTTCCACACTCCTTGGCGAAGTCGAGTCTAGACATTGCAAAACTTTTACTAACTTGGCTGTGTGCCTTATGGGCTGCGTCGCCATCGGGTGGTATTAGGATCTTTTACTCCTCGACCTTTACTGCGGGGCTCTGAACTCTCTTCTACTCGGGTTAAACAATTTTACTAACTATCACTAGGATCCGTGACCGCATTCACCCGAAGATGGATATAGCCTTAGTTGTTTTTGGAATTGTATTTGAACAATTTCCACCTGTCATTGACTCCTTTGAAGCGTCTTTGTTTTCGGATGGAACCCACGAGGCAGGTAAATGCGCCACCACGGCGGCCATTGGTGCCTCGGGATCACTGCGGTGCTAGCGAGATGATGACCTATCTGGGTTATCGGCTGGCACCCAGTACACCGTCTATGAGGAGTACGGGACTACAACCGGGGAAGCGATGCAGCGCCATCGTCCACCTCTACTCTCGGGAGTATGAGTCCACTCTTGTCTTGCACACGCACATGGTGTTGGAGTGACCATCGATATGGCAGTCCACGATCTGCTTATCTGCTGCTGACCGTCTTCGTGCGAGTATCGAGTTGGACACCTCCCCTTGGGCACATTGCTATCGCGTCGATGTTGGTGAGGAGGTTACTACTGCTGCCTACACCCTTTGTCACCGAGAGCCTTTCCACCATCGAACTTTGTTACGCATCGCGATGGGCTGGATCGAGCTAACCGAGCTCTTCGCCACGAGTTGTACATCACCGTCGGCACCTCTACCGTGCTCGGCTGATGCACCTTTGTCCGTTCGGAGAGCTGCGCGTTCTGCGATCTACCCGCCCGGGACCGTGATGCCCGGGGAGTTGGTTGGCGGGCGTGGGAGGCTACTCTCCGCGCAGCCCTTTCACGCCACACGGGCGTCGGATTCAGCACGAGTATCCGCGGCCCTCGAGTCAGCGGCGTGGAGGACTATCCTTTGCCGCACTACCGACTTTGGGCTCTGACTACCTCCATGATGCCGCGTGGGACTGATGTGAACTTGCTTGTTAGCATTTGATGTATTCGCGCGAGCACTGCGTGCCGCCTATGATGTAGTAGTCTATGTCTTTGGACTCTATGTATCGAACTCTATGCATGATTCCTTTTGTAAGATATGCCAACTACTATGTAGTTCCCATCATGCTACTTTCATTATCGTGTTTCATCATGAATGATTCTTGTCTCTTGCTTATCTTCTCAAATCTGAACTACCTGTTATTTAATAGCGGGATGGTTAGGCCAGCGGTCGTGGTCGTGGTGCCAACCTTCCACCACCGCTTTGAGTACATGGCTGGTATGATCCAACAGCTCGAGATGAATCGCCGAGTTCATGGAGAACATGATGGCTCAGTTCCTCGCCCCAATATGAACCGGCACCCAAGCGGAACAACTCTGCGAGGAATTCATCGCTGAACCCGGCGTGTACGCAGCTCAACTCAGCCCTTTGGATCTTGATGGCGGCTCCGTGACATCACCTATGAGATGGAGTGCGCTAATGTACCCCCTGCCGGCTATGTCACCTTTGCTTCCTTCTTCTGAAGGACCCGCAGCTCAATGGTGGGACAGCCACCGTCGTACTCTGCCGGTTGGGACACTCATCACTGGCGGACTTCGAGCTGCCTTCGCGCCGCTTCATTCCTCAAGGGTCATGGACGGAAGAAGCGTGAGTTCATAACCTCACCCAAGGCAACAAGACTGTTGAAGCCTATCGTGAGAGTTCTTGGACTTGTCTCGCTATCTTTGAAGAGGATATTGCAAGCGATGCCTTGAGACAAGAGAAGTTCGTGGCGGACTTCAAGGCGACATCAAGCTCGCACTTCTAGTGCGACTTTGCTGATTTCGCCACCTTGGTGAACAAAGCTATCAATGTCGAAACTGAGTGGTGCGGGAATACGAGCTCTAACGGTATAACCGTGACACGGCTCATCTTGGGCCCGTCCTCGCGAAGCGCAAGATATGGATTCCCAATAGCATGTACCAGCCCAATGCATACGCTTGAAGCGAACTATGCTACACCTAAATGCGCCTACAACTAAGCGGCGAAGCTTCCAGCTCCACCACCCCAAGCTCTGTTCCCTCCCAATAATGGCTTATGCTTGGTGCGGACAGCGAGGGCACCGTGCTAGAGAATGCAACGAGAACCGAATCAGTGGCCCTTCCGGCGGTGGCCGTGGAAACACCGAACCGCAACAACAACGGCAAGTCTTATGGGCAAGCTCGGGCCAACCACGTTGAGCTGAGCGAAGCTCGGGACCAGCACTGCTCTTGTGATGGGTACACTCCTCGTAAATTCAGTACTGCATCTGTTTTATTGATTCGAGGGCATCACATTCATTCATGTCGAAGATTTTGCATTCATGCATGGCCTTAAGCGAACATGAATGCTTCACTAATAGTACACACCCAGCGGGCCAATGTCGGACTTCCATGATTTGCAGCGTCCCGTTGAAATCGAAGGAATGGAATTCCTTGTCTCTCCTATCGTGCTAAAGTCTTGTAGCATTGACCTCATTTTGGGGATGGATTGGTTGAAAGCGCATCTGGCGACAATCGTTTGCGCCACTAAGACCGTCCATCTGCTGCACCCTTCGATGAAATCGTAGCTACAATGCTAAATGCGGTTCAAAATGCGAGGCAAGGCTCTATGCATTGAATGCATTGAGCGCCGCACCCTCGAGGAATTGAAAACATTCACTGTCGTTTGCGATTTCCAAGGCGTCTTTCTGAAGAACTTCGAGATTCCCCTGCTAGGGCTGTCGAATTCGTCATCGACTTGAAACCGAGGCACCACTCCTATAATAGCGTCCCTACAAGATGCCGCGCATGAACTCCTTGAGCTAAAGGAGAAATCGACAAATCTCTTCAAAGTGGTTTCATTCGCCCAAGTTGCTCTCCTTGGGAGCACCTTCTCTCTTTGTCAAGAAGAAGGATGGGACAAACCGATTGGTTCAAGACTACCGTCCTATAAATCAAGCTACCATTCAGAATAAGTATCCTCTTCCTCGGATCAATGATCTTTATGATCAAGCTGGCTGGTTCGTCGGTGTTCTCGAAACTTCGACTTGAGGTTGGGTTACCACCAGATCCGTGTTCGTGAGGAGGATATCCCCAAGACCGCATTTGTGACTCGTTATGGTTCATACGAGTACACCGTCATGTCTTCGGCAACCAATGCTCCAGCCACCTTCTCTGCTTTGATGAACTATATATTCATGGATTACCTCGACAAGTTAAATGCGTGGTTTATCTGGATGATATCTGATCTATTCAAGAATGAAGAAGAACATCTTGAACATCTTAGTCTTGTCTTTGGAAAAGCTACGAGAGCATCAACTCTATGCCAAGTTCTCCAAATGTGAATTACGGCTTCCGAAGTAACCTATCTTGGGCATGTCATTTCTAAGGATGGTATTGCCGTCAACCTGAGCGAGTTCAGGCTATTCTCGATTGGACTCCTCGAAGAGCGTTAAGCAAGTCGAAGTTTTCTCGGTCTACTTGACTATTGCCGTCGATTAAGTGAGAACTTCTCCAAGATTGCCAGACCTCGACTAATCTATTGCATAAAGGCGTCAAGTTCAATGGGCGAGATAAGTGTCGGGAAAGTTTCCGGGAACTCAAAGACAAGTGACAACTGCCCGATGCTAGCTCCTCGATACTAAGAAGGACTTCGTCATTTTCTGCGGCGCTTCTCGTCAAAGATTAGGCGGTGTCCTAATGCAAAAGCGCAAAGTGGTTGCTTATGCCTCTCGGCGATTCGCCCTCACGAGGAGAACTACCCAGTTCACGACCTCGAACTTCTGCTGTCATTCATGCGCTAAGCGATGGCGACATTACCTTCTCGTGTCGTTGCGAGATCTACTGACCACCAAAGTCTGAAGTATCATTTACTCAGCCAGACCTGAACCTCCGTCGGTGAGAGATGGATGGAGGCTATTGCGAACTTTGATTTGGGAATTTCCTATCGCCCGAGCAAGGCTAATGTGATGGCTGATGCTTTGAGCATAAGTCTTCTGCAACCACCTTGAGTTCACAAAGTTCAGCCCTCACTTGTTGAAGAATTCAGCGGCTGAACCTCCATATTGTTCCTCGGGTTTTCGCTCCCCTCCTCCGGAGTTCATAAGATGAATCTCCGTGTTGTTCCCCGAGGATCCCTCTTTACCTGGCTGTTGAACCCGATCTCTTGGGCACCATAAAGACAATGCGAGGATCGACTCGAGGTCTACAAGCTTAAACAAGGCGTCGGGAAAGAAATCCCTCATCCTTCACTATTCTTGATGATGGCGCCTTGTACTTCAAAGGCCGCCTAGTGGTGCCTTGCAAGAAGGACAACCTGGATATGACCGGAAGGTTATGCAAGAAGCTCATGATCGCCTCTATGTATCCACCACTGGCGGTACAAAGATGTATCAAGACATTAAATCGAGAGATTACGGTGGTCTAATATGAAGCGAGGACATTGCTCGCTATGTTTACGAGTGTGGCGTTTGCCGTCGTATCAAAGCGAGAACATCAAAGGCCTCTTTGGAACTCTGCAACCTATCTCTATTCCCGAATGGAAATGGGACCATGTTGAAATGGACTTCGTCCTTTGGATTTCCCAAATCGCGAGAAAGGTAATGATGCTATTCTTGTCGTCATTGACGGCTTTCTAAAGTTGCACATTTTACGGCGGTCGAAAAGCGATCCTTTGCTAGCCAGACTTGCAGCGCTCTATATGTCGAAATTGTTTCACTTCACGGTATTCCCTTTGGTTATCGATTCGGACCGTGGCAGCTTATTCACTTCAAGATTACGGGCAAGTTTCCAGAAGCTATGGGGACTCATTTATCTTTCGATCTTGCTTTTCATCCATGATCTCAAGGGCAAGTTGAGCGTGTCAACCAAATTCTCGAAGACATGCTTGAGCTTGTGTAAATCTCATTCGGCAAGAAATGGGAGAATCTCTCCGTATCTGAGTTCTCTTATAATAATAGCTTTCAAGCTAGTGCGAAGATGGCCCCCTTGAAGTGTTATATGGGCGAAAGTGCGAACCCCTCTGAACTGAGTCGAAGCGGGAGCGTCCACTCTTGGTCGGATATTATCAACATGCGAAGAACAAGTCCGCATTATTCGCGAGAATCTCAAGACTGCTCGATCGCGTCAAAAAAGTAATTATGACCGTCATCACAAAGACATGGTCTATCAACTTTGGCGAAAAGGCCTATCTTCGCGTTACACCAATGAAGGGTGCTCACGCCGGGATCAAGGGCAAGCTAGCTCCTCGCTATATTGGCCCTTTCACTATACGGAAAGGCGTGGAAAAGTGGCTTATCAGCTGGAGCTTCCGTCGAACCTTTCTCGGGTTCACGATGTGTTCCCGTGTCCCAACTCCGGCGCTGCTTCAAGGACCCAATCCGGCGGTGGACCATGAAGTGCTCGAATTACAGCAGGACCTCTCCTATAAAGAGCATCCGGTCCGCATTCTCGACCAAGCTGAGCGCCGCACCCGTCGGAAGGCGATCAAATTCCTCAAAGTCCGATGGTGAATCACTCTGAAGATGAAGCCACACAGGAGCGAGGATCGTCTCTGAGATGAATATCCGCACTCTTTCCTTCTACCTCCTAAATCTCGGGGCGAGATTTCTTGTAATGGAGGAGATTTATGCGCCGGATGGTTTTGCAACGATAAACCCCGGTTACATTATTTAACTAATCGTTGTTTGAATCTGTCAAAAAAAAAAAAAAAAGGAAAATAAAAGCTGGGAGGATAAACCCCCACCCGGCCCAACCAGTGGCCCCCTCCCCCCCCCTGGCCCCCTTGGCCCCTGGGCCAGGCCCGAGGCCAACCTGAGGCCACCAGGCCGGCCCAGCCAGGCCCCCCCCTCTCCCTTATCCCAGAGAAACCCTAGTCCCCAACCGCCCTCTCCCCCCCCCCCTCTCGCGCCTCCCTCTCCCCTCCCCGGCCGATCTGGATCGGGGCAGGCCTCCTGACCGCCCCCCCGGCGATCCCCCTCGCCGCCGTTCCCCCGCCGCCCCGCCGCCTCGGTCCTCCCTCCTCCTCCACCGCCCGGGCTCCCCCCTCCCCTCCGATGTGCCCCCCCGGGATCGGCCCGCCGCCCGTGGACCTCCCCGGCGCCGCGCCCTGGACCTCGCGGACTCCTCCCTCCCTGGCCTGCTCCCGTCGCCCGCTCGTCCCAGCGCCCACCTCGACCTACACCACCGCCTGCGCCCGAGACCCGCGACCCCGGTGAGGCCTCGAGCCTCCTCCCTCTCCCTCGTCGGCGTCCGGCTCGGCCGTGCCGCCCTGCAGCGTTCCCCCCTCCGGTCCCCTCGGCTCCCGGCTCGGCCGCCCGCGCCCAGCCCGTGCCCATCCCGCCCGTGCCTCTCCCCTCGCCCGGCGCCTCGGGCCCCGTGGTGGCGCCCCGCGCGCCCGCCCCGTCGCCCCCGACTCCCCTTCCTCTTCCCCCCCGTCGGCGGCCTTCGCCGGCGTCTCTGAATCTCCCAGACCCCCGCTCCCCTCCTCCCCGTTCGGCGCCCCCCCCGCTCCGGCGAACCCCGATCCCCCCTTCTCCGAGCCCGCCAGGCCCGGCCTCCGTCGCCCCCCCCTCACGGTGTCGTCGCTCGCCGTGGTGCGTGTAGTGGCCTCGACCCGCCGGCCGCCCAGCCCAGTCCGCCCGGTGGTCGCCGCCCGACCGGGCAGGTCGTGCCGAATCGGTGCTTCCCCCATGGCGCCCGCGCCCGTTTGGCCGTGTGCCCGTGACTAGGGGCCCCACCCCAAAAGCGTTAAAAAGAATGTTTTAATTAAGCGAAGCGAAAAATGAATTAAAAGTGAATTAAACTAATTAACTAAATAATTAATTAATTAATTAATTGGGTAATTAATTAATCTAATTAATTCTGGATTAGTTAAACCTAATCATTAGCTAATTAATTGGGTAATTAATTAAACTAATTAATCTGGATTAATTAATACTAATCATTAGTTAACAATTAACTAAGATTAATTAATTCGATTAGGTTAATTAAGCTAATAGTGTATGACATGTGGGACCCACTGGCGGGGTTGACTTAGTCAACCTGTTGGTGATAACGTCGGCATGACCTCATCTTGATGTCATAAATGCTTTCGAAATTAATTAATTAATTAATTAAAATTCAGAAATTAATAAAACCTTTTATAATTCATAACTTTTAATCCGTGGCCGGATTAAAATATTTTCAACATGAAAGTTGCTCGAGCAGCGAGGCGATTCGGATCGCGATCCGTTCGTCCACCGCGCGTCTCTAACCTATCGAACCTGCAAACTTTCTCCTCCGGTTCATCATGAGCGTCCGGAGCAGGATAACTTCGGATGCTTCCCCTAAACCGGTACCCTTCTTACCACGTTAGAACACGCCTAGCATCGCTTCTTGGCATGTCATGCATCGTTATGCATCTGTTATCGTGTATTCATTGTTTCTTCCCCTCTTCTCTTGGTGAACTCTGAGACCCGGCCATTGCGGTGGCGGTTCGACTACTGATCTTGTGATCCCTCTCTCTTGCGAGCAACCAGGCAAGCCCCCCTTTGATCATCCCGATATCGCCCATTCCATTCTCTTATTGCTTGCACTAGATTTTTGCTCTTGTTATTGTTGCTCCTATTACATTGCATAGCTTTGTTTATTGTAACACTGCTATTGTTACCTACACCTTATCCTAAAGCTGCTTAGTATAGGTTGGTTAGAGACCCATCGGTGACCCCCACCTTGTCCTTGTTGCCCTGCTTCATCATTGAAGACCGATCAGCGGGATCGAAGACCGAGGCCCGACACGCACATCACTTCCCCTTAGTTGCTCGACACTACTAGGTTACTATCAGTCTGAGGGTGAAACCTCTCTGACACTTCGATATTAACCTGTAGTATAGTTATCCGGTTGTGGTCATCGAGGTGATTTCCTCTTTAACCACTTCGTCGACTCGTCGTGCAACCCCTCAAGTGTGGACCTCGGTGAATCCTCTTATGTTCACCTTGATGACTACATTGAGTGGAATACACGGGGTGATTCCTCGTGTTTTCCCTTGATGTTTGGACTCACGGTTACTTGGACTTTTACCCTTGTTACTTGGAAAGGCAGGTGCGACCACGAGGGTACCAGCGTGTAATGCAGTGATGTGGAGCGGGTTGACACGGAGGTGCCGCGAGATAATTACGGCGTGGCGGGCATTCCTAGCCCTTGCCGCAAGTCCTCGAGGCAGAACAGCGGGGTCACATCTTCGTGAGTCTCGCTTGTTACGCGCGTTCCTAATCCACTCGATTTGGATATTTGATCCGAGGGCCTCGGCACGATAGCACTAACCATCCGTGGGCTAAGTATGGGCGTTCTGCGTCGTATACATCAGCGAAGCTTATTAGGCGTCGGCGTCGGATGGCCTTGGCGGATTAGGCTGGAGCGCTGTTAGGCTAGAGTGCGCTTCGGCCGCCCTACATAGCGTCTTGAGGAGTTCGGGGAGATGGCCCATGACCCCAGGGGCATAGGTTTAGTCGGCGTCTTGGCCTCTCTATTAAGCCTAGGTCGGGTTGCGGCGTATTGTTTGGCGAGGCGGGCATGACCACAGAAAGTGTGTCGGCGGAGTTAAGCGGCGTGGTGGGTAAGTTGGTGCACCCTGCGGTGAAAACATCTGTCGATAGCCTGTCCTCTGATAGCGGACACTTGGAGTTGTATCGATCGATACAACTAGAACTGGTTACTTGAGATGAGACATGGATATGAGCTTTGGATTGTGATGATAAGCTGGATAGTATGGCTCTGGGATTTCTTTCTCGCGGGGAGTCGAGAAAGGATCTCGGCGAGGTTGATAACACTCTGCTACTTTAAGTTATGTTACTCTACTCCCTCTTGTTTGCTGCAAGATGGTGGTTTCGGAAGATGCTAGTCTTCGATAGGACTAGGCCTTCTCTCTATTACGGCATTTCTGCGATTCGGTCCTTGATATGGCCTTTACACATATATCCATGCATATGTAGTGTAGCTCCTTGCTTGCGAGTACTTTGGATGAGTACTCACGGTTGCCTTGTTCCCCTTTTTCCCTATCTCTACTCGATTGCTGCTATCGGGCGATGGAGCCGGGATCGAGCGCCACCGCCTCGGCGACTACTACTCGGGCGCCTACTACTACGTGCAGCCCGCCGGCGGCGACCGGGAGTGACCTAGGAGGATCGAGGCGGGAGGCCTGTCCTCTTCGATCTGTATCCCGGTTTGTGCTAGCCATCTTATGGCACCTTGTTTAACTTATATACGTACTCGAGATATTGTTGCTTCCGTGACTTCGTCTATGATCGAGCACTTGTATTCGAGCCCTCGAGGCCCTGGCTTGTATTATGATGCTTGTATGACTTATTTTATTTGTAGAGTTGTGTTGTGATATCTTCCGTGAGTCCTTGATCTTGATCGTACACATTTGCGTGCATGATTAGTGTCGATTGAATCGAAGCGTCTAAGTTAATATCGAGCCATTGCTGTAGAATCCCCTTCCAACTCCTTGGCGAAGTCGAGTCTAGACATTGCAAAACTTTTACTAACTTGGCTGTGTGCCTTACGGGCCCACGTCGCCATCGGGTGGTATTAGGATCTTTTACTCCTCGACCTTTACTCGGGGCTCTGAACTCTCTTCTACTCGGGTTAAACAATTTTACTAACTATCACTAGGATCCGTGACCGCATTCACCCGAAGATGGATATAGCCTTAGTTGTTTTGGAATTGTATTTGAACAATTTCCACCTGTCATTGACTCCTTTGAAGCGTCTTTGTTTTCGGATGGAACCCACGAGGCAGGTAAATGCGCCACGGCGGCCATTGGTGCCTCGGGATCACTGCGGTGCTAGCGAGATGATGACCTATCGGGTTATCGGCGGCACCCAGTACACCGTCTATGAGAAGTACCGGGACTACAACCGGGGAAGCGATGCAGCGCCATCGTCCACCTCTACTCTCGGAGTATGAGTCCACTCTTGTCTTTGCACACCGCACATGGTGTTGGAGTGACCATCGATATGGCAGTCCACGATCTGCTTATGCTGCTGCGACCGTCTTCGTGCGAGTATCGAGTTGGACACCTCCCCTTGGGCACATTGCTATCGCGTCGATGTTGGTGAGGAGGTTACTACTGCTGCCTACACCCTTTGTCACGAGCCTTTCCACCATCGAACTTTGTTACGCATCGCGATGGGCTGGATCGAGCTAACGAGCTCTTCGCCACGAGTTGTACATCACCGTCGGCACCTCTACCGTGCTCGGCTGATGCACCTTTGTCCGTTCAGGAGAGCTGCGCGTTCTGCGATCTACCCGCCGGGACCGTGATGCCCGGGGAGTTGGTTGGCGGGCGTGGGAGGCTACTCTCCGCGCAGGCCTTTCACGCCACACGGGCGTCGGATTCAGCACGAGTATCCGCGGCCCTCGGTCAGCGGCGTGGAGGACTATCCTTTGCCGCACTACCGACTTTGAGCTCTGACTACCTCCGCGATGCCGCGTGGGACTGATGTAGACTTGCTTGTTAGCATTTGATGTATTACCAGCGAGCACTGCGTGCCGCCTATGATGTAGTAGTCTATGTCTTTGGACTCTATGTATCGAACTCTATGCATGATTCCTTTTGTAAGATATGCCAACTACTATGTAGTTCCCATCATGCTACTTTCATTATCGTGTTTCATCATGAATGATTCTTGTCTCTTGCTTATCTTCTCAAATCTTTGAACTACCCTGTTATTTAATAGCGGGATGGTTAGGCCCAGCAGTGTCGTGGTCGTGGTGCCAACCTTCCACCACCGCTTTGAGTACATGGCTGGTATGATCCAACAGCTCGAGATGAATCGCAGTTCATGGAGAACATGATGGCTCAGTTCCCTCGCCCCAATATGAACCCGGCACCCAAGCGGAACAACTCTGCGAGAATTCATACGCTGAACCCGGCGTGTACGCAGCTCAACTCAGCCCTTTGGATCTTGATGGTGGCTCCGTGACATCACCTATGAGATGGAGTGCGCTAATGTACCCCCTGCCGGCTATGTCACCTTTGCTTCCTTCTTCTGAAGGGACCCTTGACTCAATGGTGGGACAGCCACCGTCGTACTCTGCCGGTTGGGACACTCATCACTGGCGGACTTCGAGCTGCCTTCGCGCCCGCTTCATCCCTCAAGGGTCATGGACGGAAGAAGCGTGAGTTCATAACCTCACCCAAGGCAACAAGGCTGTTGAAGCCTATCGTGAGAGTTCTTGGACTTGTCTCGCTATCTTGAAGAGGATATTGCAAGCGATGCCTTGAGACAAGAGAAGTTCGTGGCGGACTTCAAGGCGACATCAAGCTCGCACTTCTAGTGCGACTTTGCTGATTTCGCCACCTTGGTGAACAAAGCTATCAATGTCGAAACTGAGTGCGAGGAATACGAGCTCTAACAGAGCGCAACCGTGACACGGCTCATCTTGGGCCCGTCCTCGCGAAGCGCAAGATATGGATTCCCAATAGCATGTACCAGCCCAATGCATACGCTTCAAAGCGAACTATGCTACACCTCGTGCGCCTACAACTAAGCGGCGAAGCTTCCAGCTCCACCACCCCAAGCTCTGTTCCCCTCCCAATAATGGCTTATGCTTGGTGCGGACAGCGAGGCACCGTGCTAGAGAATGCAACGAGAACCGAATCAGTGGCCCTTCCGGCGGTGGCCGTGGAAACACCGAACCGCAACAACAACGGCAAGTCTTATGGGCAAGCTCGGGCCAACCACGTTGAAGCTGAGCGAAGCTCGGGACCAGCACTGCTCTTGTGATGGGTACACTCCTCGTAAATTCAGTACACGCATCTGTTTTATTGATTAGGGGCATCACATTCATTCATGTCGAAGATTTTGCATTCATGCATGGCCTTAAGCGAAGACATGAATGCTTCACTATTAGTACACACCCAGCGGGCCAATGTCGGACTTCCATGATTTGCAGCAGCGTCCCGTTGAAATCGAAGGAATGGAATTCCTTGTCTCTCCTATCGTGCTAAAGTCTTGTAGCATTGACCTCATTTTGGGGATGGATTGGTTGAAAGCGCATCTGGCGACAATCGTTTGCGCCACTAAGACCGTCCATCTGCTGCACCCTTCGATGAAATCGTAGCTACAATGCTAAATGCGGTTCAAAATGCGAGGCAAGGCTCTATGCATTGAATGCATTGAGCGCCGCACCCTCGAGGAATTGAAAACATTCACATCGTTTGCGATTTCCAAGGCGTCTTTCTGAAGAACTTCGAGGATTCCCCTGCTAGGGCTGTCGAATTCGTCATCGACTTGAAACCGAGCACCACTCCTATAGCCAGCGTCCCTACAAGATGCCGCGCGCATGAACTCCTTGAGCTAAAGGAGAAATCGACAAATCTCTTCAAAGCGGTTTCATTCGCCCAAGTTGCTCTCCTTGGGAGCACCTTCTCTCTTTGTCAAGAAGAAGGATGGGACAAACCGATTGGTTCAAGACTACCGTCCTATAAATCAAGCTACCATTCAGAATAAGTATCCTCTTCCTCGGATCAATGATCTTTATGATCAAGCTGGCTGGTTAAATCGGTGTTCTCGAAACTTCGACTTGAGGTTGGGTTACCACCAGATCCGTGTTCGTGAGGAGGATATCCCCAAGACCGCATTTGTGACTCGTTATGGTTCATACGAGTACACCGTCATGTCTTCGGCAACCAATGCTCCACCACCTTCTCTCGCTTTGATGAACTATATATTCATGGATTACCTCGACAAGTTAAATGCGTGGTTTATCTGGATGATATCTGATCTATTCAAGAATGAAGAAGAACATCTTGAACATCTTAGTCTTGTCTTTGGAAAAGCTACGAGAGCATCAACTCTATGCCAAGTTCTCCAAATGTGAATTCGGCTTCCGAAGTAACCTATCTTGGGCATGTCATTTCTAAGGATGGTATTGCCGTCAACCTGAGCGAGTTCAGGCTATTCTCGATTGGACTCCTCGAAGAGCGTTAAGCAAGTCGAAGTTTTCTCGGTCTACTTGACTATTGCCGTCGATTAAGTGAGAACTTCTCCAAGATTGCCAGACCTCGACTAATCTATTGCATAAAAGCGTCAAGTTCAATGGGCGAGATAAGTGTCGGGAAAGTTTCCGGGAACTCAAAGACAAGTTGACAACTGCCCGATGCTAGCTCCTCGATACTAAGAAGGACTTCGTCATTTCTTTGCGGCGCTTCTCGTCAAGATTAGGCGGTGTCCTAATGCAAAAGCGCAAAGTGGTTGCTTATGCCTCTCGGCGATTCGCCCTCACGAGGAGAACTACCCAGTTCACGACCTCGAACTTCTGCTGTCATTCATGCGCTAAGCGATGGCGACATTACCTTCTCGTGTCGTTGCGAGATCTACTGACCACCAAAGTCTGAAGTATCTGTTTACTCAGCCAGACCTGAACCTCCGTCGGTGAGAGATGGATGGAAGCTATTGCAGAACTTTGATTTGGGAATTTCCTATCGCCCGAGCAAGGCTAATGTGATGGCTGATGCTTTGAGCGCAAGTCTTCTGCAACCACCTTGAGTTCACAAAGTTCAGCCCTCACTTGTTGAAGAATTCAGCAGGTGAACCTCCATATTGTTCCTCGGGTTTTTCGCTCCCCCTCCTCCGGAGTTCATAAGATGAATCTCCGTGTTGTTCCCCGAGGATCCCTCTTTACCTGGCTGTTGAACCCGATCTCTTGGGCACCATAAAGACAATGCGGGGATCGACTCACGAGGTCTACAAGCTTAAACAAGGCGTCGGAAAGAAATCCCTCATCCTTCACTATTCTTGATGATGGCGCCTTGTACTTCAAAGGCCGCCTAGTGGTGCCTTGCAAGAAGGACAACCTGGATATGACCGGAAGGTTATGCAAGAAGCTCATGATCGCCTCTATGTATCCACCCTGGCGGTACAAAGATGTATCAAGACATTAAATCGAGAGATTACGGTGGTCTAATATGAAGCGAGGACATTGCTCGCTATGTTTACGAGTGTGGCGTTTGCCGTCGTATCAAAGCGAGAACATCAAAGGCCTCTTTGGAACTCTGCAACCTATCTCTATTCCCGAATGGAAATGGGACCATGTTGAAATGGACTTCGTCCTTTGGGTTTCCCAAATCGCGAAAGGTAATGATGCTATTCTTGTCGTCATTGACGGCTTTCTAAAGTTGCACATTTTACGGCGGTCGAAAAGCGATCCTTTGCTAGCCACTTGCAGCGCTCTATATGTCGAATTGTTTCACTTCACGGTATTCCACTGGTTGTCGATTCGGACCGTGGCAGCTTATTCACTTCAAGATTACGGGCAAGTTTTCAGAAGCTATGGGGACTCATTTATCTTTCGATCTTGCTTTTCATCCATGATCTCAAGGGCAAGTTGAGCGTGTCAACCAAATTCTCGAAGACATGCTTGAGCTTGTGTCGTCTCATTCGGCAAGAAATGGGAGGAATCTCTCCGTATCTGAGTTCTCTTATAATAATAGCTTTCAAGCTAGTGCGAAGATGGCCCCCTTGAAGTGTTATATGGGCGAAAGTGCGAACCCCTCGAACTGGTCGAAGCGGGGAGCGTCCACTCTTGGTCGGATATTATCCAACATGCGAAGAACAAGTCCGCATTATTCGCGAGAATCTCAAGACTGCTCGATCGCGTCAAAAAGTAATTATGACCGTCATCACAAAGACATGGTCTATCAACTTTGGCGAAAAGGCCTATCTTCGCGTTACACCAATGAAGGGTGCTCACCGCCGGGATCAAGGGCAAGCTAGCTCCTCGCTATATTGGCCCTTTCACTATTACGGAAAGGCGTGGAAAAGTGGCTTATCAAGCTGGAGCTTCCGTCGAACCTTTCTCGGGTTCACGATGTGTTCCGTGTCCCAACTCCGGCGCTGCTTCAAGGACCCAATCCGGCGATGGACCATGAAGTGCTCGAATTGCAGCAGGACCTCTCCTATAAAGAGCATCCGGTCCGCATTCTCGACCAAGCTGAGCGCCGCACCCGTCGGAAAGGCGATCAAATTCCTCAAAGTCGATGGTGAATCACTCGAAGATGAAGCCACACAGGAGCGAGGATCGTCTCTGAGATGAATATCCGCACTCTTTCCTTCTACCTCCTAAATCTCGGGGCGAGATTTCTTGTAATGGAGGAGATTTATAGCTTGCCGGATGGTTTTGCAGCGATAAACCCCCGGTTACATTAATTAACTAATCGTTGTTTGAATCTGTCAAAAAAAAAAAAAAAAAAAGAAAAAAAAGCGGGAGGATAAACCCCCCCCGGCCCAACCAGCCCGCCCCCCTCCTCTCCCCTGGCCCATCCCCCCTTCCCAGCCCCCATGGCCCAGCCCCTTGGGCCACCGGGCCCGCCCAGCCAGACCCCCCCCCCTTATCCACCCGAGAAACCCTAAACCCCAACCGCCCGCTCCCCCCCCCCTCCCGCCGCGCCTCGCCTCGCCCCTCTCCCGGCCGATCTGGATCGGGGCAGGGCTCCTGACCGCCCCCCCTGGCGATCCCCCCGCCGCCCGTTCCCCCGCGCCCCCGCCGCCTCGGTCCTCCCTCCTCCTCCCCACCGCCCGGGAGCTCCTCTCTCCTCCTCGCGCCCCCCCCTTGCCCGTGGACCTCCCGGCCCGCCAGCCCTGGACCGGCTCGGCCTCCTCCACTCCCTGGCCTGCTCCCGTCGCCCGCTCGTCCCCGCGCCTGCCTCGACCTCCACCAGCCCACAGGACTAGGCCTACCCCCCCCCGGTGAGGCCCCACCTCTCCTCCTCCTCCCGTCGTCGGCTCGGCTCCGGCCGTCCCGCCTGTGGCGTTCCCCCCCGGTCCCCCTCCGGCTCCCCGGCTCGGCCGCCAGCGCCCGTGCGCCCCTTCCCCGCCCCCTCCTCCCCCTCGGGATCCGGCCTCGTGGCCTCGGCCCGCGCCCGGCGCCGCCACCGTGCCCCCCTCTCCCCTTCCTTCTTCCCCCTCGTCGGCGGCCTTCGGCCCGTCTTGAATCGCCCGAGCCCCAGCGCTCCCTCCCTCCCGTTCGGCGCCCTCCCGCCCGCTCGCCAGACCCCGATCCCCTTCTCTCTGCCGCTCTCGCCTCGTCCCCCCCCCCCCACCTCCTCCTCGGCGTCGCCTTGGCCGTGGCCGGCCGTGTGGCCCGCCAGCCCGCCCGCCCGCATCGATCCGCCGTGGTCGCCGCCCGACCCGGGCGGATTCGTGCCGAATCGGCGACATCGCCCCCGCCCGCGCCCGATTAGGCCATGTGCCGTGACTGAGGGCCCCCCCAAAAGCCAAATGAATGTTTTAATAAAAGCGAAGCGAAAAATGAATTAAAATGAATTAAACTAATTAACTAAATAATTAATTAATTAATTAATTGGGTAATTAATTAAACTAATTAATTCTGGATTAGTTAAACCTAATCATTAGCTAATTAATTGGGTAATTAATTAAACTAATTAATCTGGATTAATTAATACTAATCATTAGTTAACCTAATTAACTAAGATTAATTAATCTGATTAGGTTAATTAAGCTAATAGTGTATGACATGTGGGACCCACTGGCGGGGTTGACTTAGTCAACCTGTTGGTGATAACGTCGGCATGACCTCATCTTGATGTCATAAATGCTTTTCGAAATTAATTAATTAATTAATTAAAATTCCAGAAATTAATAAAACCTTTTATAATTCATAACTTTTAATCCGTAATCCGGTTAAAATATTTTCAACATGAAAGTTGCTCGAGCAGCGAGGCGAATTCGGATCGCGATCCGTTCGTCCACCACACGTCTCTAACCTATCGAACCTGCAAACTTTCTCCTCCGGTTCATCACATCGTGAGGCGTCCGGGGCAGGATAACTTCGGATGCTTTCCCCTAAACCGGTACCCCTCTTACCACGTTAGAACACGCCTAGCATCGCTTCTTGGCATGTCATGCATCGTTATGCATCTGTTATCGTGTATTCATTGTTTCTTCCCCTCTTCTCTTGATGAACTACTGAGACCAAGCCAGCTGCGGTGGCGGTTCGACTACTGATCTTGTGATCCTCTCTCTTGCCGAGCAACCAGGCAAGCCCCCCTTTGATCATCCCGATATCGCCCATTCCATTCTCTTATTGCTTGCACTAGATTTTGCTCTTGTTATTGTTGCTCCTATTACATTGCATAGCTTTGTTTATTGTAACTGCTATTGTTACCTACACCTTATCCTAAAGCTGCTTAGTATAGGTTGGTTAGAGACCCATCGGTGACCCCCACCTTGTCCTTGTTGCCCTGCTTCATCATTGAAGACCCGATCAGCGGGATCGAAGACCGAGCCCGACACGCACATCACTTCCCTTAGTTGCTCGACACTACTAGGTTACTATCAGTCTGGGGTGAAACCTCTGACGCCGATATTAACCCTGTAGTATAGCTATCCGGTTGTGGTCATCGAGGGTGATTTCCTCTTTAACCACTTCGTCGACTCGTCGTGCAACCCCTCAAGTGTGGACCTCGGTGAATCCTCTTATGTTCACCTTGATGACTACATTGAGTGGAATTCACGGGGTGATTCCTCGTGTTTTCCCTTGATGTTTGGACTCACGGTTACTTGGACTTTTACCCTTGTTACTTGGAAAGGCGAATCGACCACGAGGGTACCAGCGTGTAATTGCAGTGATGTGGAGCGGGTTGACACGGGAGGTGCCGCGAGATAATTACGGCGTGGCGGGCATTCCTAGCCCTTGCCGCAAGTCCTCGAGGCAGAACAGCGGGTCACATCTTCGTGAGTCTCTGCTTGTTACGCGCGTTCCTAATCCACTCGATTTGGATATTTGATCCGAGGGCCTCGGCACGATAGCACTAACCATCCGTGGGCTAAGTATGGGCGTTCTGCGTCGTATACATCAGCGAAGCTTATTAGGCGTCGGCGTCCGGGCCGGTTGGCGCGGATTGGGCTGGAGCGCTGTTAGGCTAGGTGCGCTTCGGCCGCCCTCGCATAGCGTCTTGAGGAGTTCGGGAGATGGCCCATGACCCACAGGGGCATAGGTTTAGTCCGGCGTCTTGGCCTCTCTATTAAGCCTAGGTCGGGTTGCGGCGTATTGTTTGGCGAGGCGGGCATGACCACAGAAAGTGTGTCCGGCGGAGTTAAGCGGCGTGGTGGGTAAGTTGGTGCACCCTGCGGGAAGAAAACATCTGTCGATAGCCTGTCCTCTGATAGCGGACACTTGGAGTTGTATCGATCGATACAACTAGGCTGGTACTTGAGATGAGACATGGATATGAGCTTTGGATTGTGATGATAAGCTGGATAGTATGGCTCTGGGATTTCTTTCTCGCGAGGAGTCGAGAAAGGATCTCGGCGAGGTTGATAACACTCTGCTACTTTAAGTTATGTTACTCTACTCCCTCTTGTTTCTGCAAGATGGTGGTTTCGGAAGATGCTAGTCTTCGATAGGACTAGGCCTTCTCTCTATTACGGCATTCTGCGATTCGGTCCTTGATATGGCCTTTACACATATATCCATGCATATGTAGTGTAGCTCCTTGCTTGCAGTACTTTGGATGAGTACTCACGGTTGCCTTGTTCCTTTTTTTTCCCTATCTCTACTCGATTGCTGCTATCGGACGATGGAGCCCAGGATCGAGCGCCACCGCCTCGGCGACTACTACTCGGGCGCCTACTACTACGTGCAGCCCGGCGGCGACCGGGAGTGACCTAGGAGGATCCGAGGCGGGAGGCCTGTCCTCTTCGATCTGTATCCCGGTTTGTGCTAGCCATCTTATGGCACCTTGTTTAACTTATATACGTACTCGGATATTGTTGCTTCCGCTGACTTCGTCTATGATCGAGCACTTGTATTCGAGCCCTCGAGGCCCTGGCTTGTATTATGATGCTTGTATGACTTATTTTATTTGTAGAGTTGTGTTGTGATATCTTCCGTGAGTCCTTGATCTTGATCGTACACATTTGCGTGCATGATTGAATAGACATCGGAAAGGTTACGAGTGATTGAATCGAGCGAATTCGGGGAGTATATGGGACTTATTGGGCTTTAGGGAAAGAGAGGGAGGCTGCGCCCCCAAGGCTTAGTCCGAATTGGACTAGGGGAGGCGGTGCCCCTCCTTCCTTCTCTTCTCTTTTCCCTTTCCTTCTCTCCTACTCCTACTACTTGGAAGGGCTCCTAGTTCTACTAGGAAAGGGGGAATCCTACTCCCGGTGGGAGTAGGACTCCCCTAGGGCGCGCCATAGATAAGGCCGGCCCACCCCCTCCTCCACTACTTTATATACAGGGGAGGGGGCACCCCATAGACAGAACAATTGATCTCTTGATCTCTTAGCCGTGTGTGGTGCCCCCCTCCATCATATTCCACCTTGATCATATCGTAGCAGTGCTTAGGCGAAGCCCTGCGTCGGTAGCAACATCATCACCGTCATCACGCCGTCGTGCTGACAGAACTCTCCCGTGAAGCTCTGCTGGATCAGAGTTCGCAGGACGTTATCGAGCTGAACGTGTGCTGAACTCGAAGGTGCCGTACGTTCGGTACTTGGATCGGTCGGATCGTGAAGACGTACGACTACATCAACCGCTTTGTGTTAACGCTTCCGCTTTCATTCTACGAGGGTACGTGGACAATACTCTCCCCTCTCGTTGCTATCCATCACCATGATCTTGCGTTTGCGTAGGAATTTTTTGAAATTACTACGTTCCCCAACAGTTTCGTGGAAGAGGAAGATAAGAAGAAACAAGAACTAAGAAGAAGATTATAACAATGGCTTAATTAAAATGGCTTAACTTGTAATTCAATATTATTAACATGTGTAACCATAATGTGCCCCATATAACATTTGGAATCTTAGCATGTCACAACAAACACAATTCATATAAGATTTCAAGTTAATATAGTCAATATATTTTTACTACTCATGAAGTAAAACATATAATAACTAAAAGTTGAATAGATTAAATTTCACCCTTAGTAACTGAACAATAATTATTCATATATACACTCCAACGCTGGAAATAACATTATTTTCCTTCGAACCTTTGAAAATCCTAGTATTTCAGAGAAAATATAGTCAATATATCGAATATGTCGATTGAACAAACCAAACAAATGAATTGAATCATCAATGTGCAAAATACAAAAACAACGAGGACTTTCGACAAAATATTATAGATTTCAACCGTGGTACAACAAAAAAAGTTATGAAGAAAAAATATGCAAATATAACAAACCTTCTTGACCAAGATTTTGCTAGAACTCCATTGTATTGCTGATAATCTGTATCTACTTCTGTAGATTGAGATAATAACTAATTTTACTTCAGGATTCCATTTCTTGTAAGATGAAATCAAACTAGAAAGAGAGATAGAAACGAACAAAAACATGGGAAGAAGAGCTAGATATCTATACTCTGAATGGATCGCTTTCCTTGGGAGTTGTACAGGTGCAGATTCACTTACCGTATATACCCTACATGAACAGTTATCATCTGTTCCCATGGAAAAACAGATATACGATTACAGACATATACAAAGTCTTATACAACACAAGGACCATATACACAAACATATGTGCGGATCTTGGCGCAGATCAACGGCCCACAAAGTGTGTGCCCCCGCACTCACGTGCCCTAAATCCTCTCTCGAAGAGGCACCAGAACATAATTGCCAACAAGAAAAATGAAAGAGAAGCAGTGCATCTTTCCACTATAATAGCTACCGGTTAACGCGCGCCATCGAATTCAACAAATGTTTCCCACCGCCGCTAGCTGCAACGTGTGTCCAAATACTTACTTCAATCTACAATAACAACTAGCATGAAACAACTGCAATGGAGGCCAAAGTACTCGTATAAGCCTTTCTTAACAACCGCCAACAGTAAACCCGGCCCCGTCGCCCCCTTCGACGCTGCTAACTAGACGCCAAGCAACGATAAACATGAGGAAGAAAAGAAAACAACAGTGGACACGAACATTAAATCGGGAACATGCAGAAGATAAAACCAATCCCAAACCTCAAACAGCCGAAGAAGCAAATGACACAGTGGGGAATGAAGCGAACATGACACCAACAAGCGGCAACACCACCAGCGAAGATGGGCAACCAAGCACGATCTGTAAGAAGCCAAGTGGAGCATGAACAAAAGATTTGGACTGGTCAAGAGTGAAACAAATACAAACCATAGTCATAGCGAAAAATGAACGACGGGCCGCCCGCCACCAACGACAAAGAAGGAACGAATGACGAGTAAGCTGGAAGAAACCCTAGCAGCAACGCAAAGAGAGCGGATGTGGAGGGTGGGGCGAGCAAGAAAAACTATAAGATCACCACCCCCATTTACCAAAACAACCTCATGCACCACACCCGGGTCCACATCAAACCGACATAGCCAACCCCGGGCACCCACCGGCTAGCACGCGAACACGTAGCCGGACGAGCTATTGTGCTGGACTTGGCCGAACACAATAGGATACCCATACACATGCACATAGAATTTAGGTAGTCTAAGCAGCAGCTAGTGCACACTCCTAGTCCAGATAGCCTACCCGACAGCCCCAAACATCAGGGCAACTCGAAAATAGCCGGGTGGGAAGAAGCTCGGGCAAACGCCCCTCGAATGCATGACATGTCACCCACAGGGACACACCTCTGTGAGGCACGCGAGTCGGACCCCCGACCAGAGGCGAAGACGTTGACAAACACACTCACATGGCCTGTCCCGTGCGGGACAGTGTGTTAGAGGGCACACACAGGCACGAGGAAAACCACCACGGAGAGGTGGCCCCGGTCGCATCTGCGACCACACGTTATGACACCCCAAGAAAGACGTTCGGGTGCGAGGCGACCGGGCCGATCGGAATGGCGGATGGCTTGAAGCGCGTGACCATAGGGACATCTGCGGCGAGATTCGGCTGGATATACTGACGCACTCAACCGGATGGCCTTAGACAACCACCACGGTGGAGCCTCGTCCCCGCAACGTCGGGCTCCATTCTGAGGTGAATGCTGCTAGATGGCAAGTCCACGTGCCCCCATGCGCCGAATCACACATCGAGGACTGGTGTGCCCGCCATGCAAGGGAGAGAGTAAGGGCGGTCGGGCGAGCCGCATGCCGCATCAACCGAGGATGTACTCCATGCCTGCATCCTCGCAAAGTGACACGCCCAGATGACGCGTGCCCTCAGAAAAGGAGCAAACCCGGGCGGTCTGGCCCTTGCTAGACTAGCCCCCAAAGAGCAGGAGGAGTAAGCTGGTGACGGATCAGACTGTTTAAAGTAGAAAGTAAAGAACGAGAGAGTTTGAATGAAAGATGATTCATTAGTCTTTATTGATGATAGAAGTGGGGTAATTATACCCAGGCGGAAGTACACATGGTGCTTGGCGGTTAAGTAAACACATAGTTACTTGAGAGCCAAGGAATTACATAGTTGCCTTGAGAGCCAAGGAAGTACATGGTTGCTTGAGAACCAAGCAACCTATCTAACAGTTAACTTAATCCTAATTAGCTTAATTAATAAGCAACTATTCTATTCTTAACACTCCCCCTTGTACAACGCCCCTTCTTTGGTATATCCATCGTCTTGACAAATTCTTTGAATAATCTTGAATGTCTCCTCCAAAAACCCTGTGGGAAAAATATGAGGAGAATAGTTCAGATATGTTGCTAAAACTCCTTTAAACCCAGTGGGAAAAATAAGGAGAAAATGATGTAACATATAATGATTATTGTCTCTTGATAACCCATATGAGAAAAACCTTTGAAGAAGGAGAAAACTCATCAGTGAGTTTAGAGAACAATTAATATGTCTTGAGTACTTTCTTAAAAAACCTCGATAGGGAAAATAGAAAGTATGACGTATGATCTTTGATAAGATATTGCCTCGTTAAAAACCATTATGATAAACTTTGAGAGAAAACTCATAAGGGAAAAGAGTGCGATATGATATGTCATTGAAAACTCTTTTAAAACCCAGTGGGAAAAATATAGGGAGAAAATGATATGACGTATACGGGCACTTGTGTTTATATTGTCTCGTTAAAAACCTTTATGAGAAACCATTAGGGAAAAACTCATGAAGGGAAAAAGAGTACAATATATGCAATCTTAGGATTGTGAATAGGTTATAGATTTCGGAGATTACTCCCCCTGAATTTTGCAAACCTAGAGAATGTGTAATACAATTCCATTGATATGATCATGACATCATGAATAATATGTAGGACTTTCAGAGTATGTTGTTTGCATATTGTTTCCTCACTTGTCTATAATTCGCGAGGATAAGTAATTTTGAGCAATGTGCTTTATGATATTGCTTTTCATATAACCTGTAGGTATTGAGTAACACAAGTGGTAGCGTCTTGATAAATCAAGTTATGTGATTCTGATGACTCTCAACCACATGATTTTGAGTGTGGTTAATCATTCTGCTGAGCCATGCATATTTTGCAATGCTTTTAGATAAAGCAATTATATCAAAATGATAACTGGAAACAACCATTAAAGCCCATTTAGATGACTTCCATATGAAGTCTATTCCCGCAAATTCAGACATTGATATGGCATTGTTGGGATCAAAGAAAGATCCAATATCATTATATCTCATATCATGGTCATATATTGTATTTCCTGATGGAAATATCCAAGATTTATTGTGAGCTTGAGATATAAGCTAATATTTCTTATATCGGTCATATACCTCTTGTTGGGGGTTGCACTATGAACAAAGATAGCAAATATAGTGTCAGGCCTAACGTAGTTTGCAATTATGAGTACTTTGTCATTGGTGAGATACAGAACTTCAGGTCCTGATATCACTTCATTATCACCCTTAGGTATGAATGGATTTGTACCCTATCAGGGGTAGTATGACCATATTACACGTCTTTTATTGGTATGATATATACACATTGAACTTCTCGTATATGTTTTGGATATATTTAGACTGATATGTATTCTTGAGAGAATGCTCAAGTTTTAAACTTAAGCTAAATTGGTTGAATCCAAATTTCCCGTCTTGAGATGATTTTGTGCATGTTTAGGTCTTGTATAGACATTGATGATGAGGTCATCAATATACACTGAGGTGATGAAAGGAAGTCAAATTGATTCCTTTATTAAACATGTAAATAACCATCATTAATCGAGTAATCCTTTTTAATAAGGAACTCATTTAGTCGGTAGTACCATATGATTTCGACTATTTCAAGTCATAGAGTGACTTTGAAGTTATACACAAAAACATGTTGCGATTTGTCTTTGGATTCGGAATTGTAAGCCCTTCAGGGACTTCAATATAGATATCCGAAATGAGTGATCCATATGAGTATGTAGTCACTACATCCATTAACTGCATGGATTATTGTTATTATTTTATTGCCAATGATATTTAGTATCGAAACATAATTCCACTCATACCAAGAGGGTATGTTACATCATAGTTGATGTCGGGTCTCTGCGTGAACCCTTTTGCTACAAGCCTCGCTTTCTCACCACCTCATTGACTTTGTATATGAATGAGAAGTTTTTAGTATTCCATATGGAAGATATTTATGAGGAGTAGGTATTACTGTGGTAAATACCACTCGTAGAGTAAGTGCTATTCTTCATTGCTTGCTTCCTTTCATGTGAACCAATATGAGTGAAAGAGGCACTCTACCATGGATTTTTGTTCTGGGCCCAAAAGGTTTTAGCAATTAGAGAAGAAATATATGTCGACAAATGTAGTCTTTAGTTTATATGATTTTGATGGAATCATTGAAGTTTGTGGAAATATATTTATTCCTTTTTAACTCCTTGTGATTTCCTACAACAAATGGAGTCAAGGTGTTTCGATGTCCCTGCATCAAAACATTTGTGCACATTTATGTCGGGCTTTGGATGATGAGCATCCAGTGAGGTGTCTTTCAACTTGATGTTGAATTACATTTACTGGTTGAGGATTTGATTTCCTCTGTTTTCGCGGAAGCATATGAGAAGTTATATTTTGTGTTGTCAGATTTTCTCCCCCTCTTGCTCTCATTTGGGGATAAGAGTGGTTTATCAGGTACCTTCACTCTTTCTGACACTTTACTGCAGGAATATAGAATTTAGTGACACCTAGTCATCAGTAAATGTATGTGGCAAATTTGCAATGTGTTGCGAATATATGATTCTCTAAACTTCTAGTTCAGATTCTTGAGTACGTGCATATAAGGATTGAATGTCAATAACATTTCTAATTTATTTCTCGGCATTCTTTGTGGTACTTATCTCCCCTAATGCCGAAAAATATCCTTATTGCTGATGCAATCAGCATACGGGCTATGAATAATTTTGATTGACGGATGAATTGTTATTCCTCACATAGATCCCTAATTTTCGTGAGTGCCCATTGATGTACGCTGGAGTGGTGATATCGGTATGTAACCGAATTATCGCAGATAAGAAATACTTTGTTGATTTCCATGTAGTAACTACAAGGGGAAAGTAGTATGATATGCAGTTGGTATGATTTAGATCATACTTACGGTGTGTAAGGTCGTATGTGTCCAGCAAGAGGCTGGTAAATTTACAATTCTTTAAAAATGGTCATGTGATTCATTTAACTCTCTTTGATAAGAAATTTAGCTAAACCATTCTGGGTATGTAAATAAAGTACTTAATGCAAAAAAATGCTCATTGAATGAGTTCAATAACATTGTTCATTTGAATGGGTTTATAGATCCTGTTTTCAGGAGAATTTGCTCTTACTTTGATAAGTTGAGCAATTTATTTAGTAAGATCTTGCATGCTTGTGTGTGATAAGAGACACACTTAAAAACATTTTATGAATGTGTATATGAGTACCATGAAGTATCTAAATTACCCCAGATAATGGTTAAACATTTCAGACATATCTTTTGAATGTGTTCAAGGAAGAATAAGTGTCCTGCTTAGAATTTTAAGGTGAGAGTGCCTTAAAACTTATTTCCCCTATGGCACATGCGGTGGACATAAAATCTTATGATTTGGGAAAATTTGTAACTTGATAAGTTGTGACCAACAGGATTGTCAATAATTTTCTAATCATCCCTAGAAAATTATTGTGTACGCAACAATATTGAGTATGACTTGATTCATACATTCAAAATTTATCGAATATCATGTCCAAGAAATAATATATTGGACATCGCACTACTTGTAGTACAACAAGTATAGGCTAATAATATTTTGGGATAATTAAGAGGTTACATGAGGTCTCCAATATTATTGAAAAATTTATTACGCAAACATATCATCGTTGCAATGGAACTCACCATCCTTTTATTGCACTAGATTTTTGGTTCTCACCTTCTGACGAAGATTTGAGAAAAATCATTTACCAAAATATTTTCTGGTTGTAAGTTTGCAAACTTTAAAATTTATCCCAAATATGTGGTGTGGTTTGACTATATATTTGAGGGTTTGGTAATCATAGATATAATCTTTGTATAACCACACATTTGACAAACTTGAGAGTTGTCTTTGTGATCGTTTGAAAACGATATATTCCCTAAGAGGTAATTTTGTCTTTGGTTGTCTAGCCTCCACTTTACTTCGTATTCCTCATGGTTCTATTTTGTGACCACTGTCTTGCATAGTATTCTCAGTACCAACAAATATTTCAAATAATGGTATATCACCTGTTGGGTGAATCTGATGATTTTAAGAAATTCTATGTCTCTTCATCATGGAAAATTGTAGTACCACCATAAGAGGATGTAAAGTGTATTAAGGGCATATGAAAATATTTGATCACGAGATCTCAATTTGAAGTTGATTAAGTGACAGAATTGTGAGCTGCAATAGACTTGAGGTCTTGAAAAACGAATGGGTAATCATTCGCGATGTGCTCAAGGCATCATGTTTATATTAAGGGGAATATTCAGGATGAATCTAAATTCATCCATTATGTATTTAGTTTGAGAACTAAGTGAAGTTGGGACAAATAAAATGCATACGAGCGTTGCAACTTTAGAGTCACCGCCAAAAACATAGATGTTGCTTGTTTGACATTGGTTAGTCCCTGTGAAAGTATAACCACAATGTGATGTGGACATTGCAAAAGTGCTGACACACTCAATCATTGCCATAATTATGGGATCCATCTTGATGGATGGACAACACTAAAATTATAAATAGTGACATAGGCTTCAATGTATTTTACCAATGTAATAGAAGTCAATCACTATTATATGCAAACATTTATGTAGTTTCTTATGACATATTCAAGCAAAATGAGGCTTGTTAATATTAGCACACAATACCATTTTGGTATATAGCTAGTGTGCAAGAACTATATTTACTATGAGAGTAAAATATTTTAGTGAACAACAACAAATGCTTCAGAGGAGCAAATTTTATAAATATCTGGTGCTTTATAACCATATGTGTACACCTCAAATTATATAGGATAACACTTTGAAGATAATCACCAATGGTGTAGATCTCACAGTAATAGAAAACATAATCTGACTTTTGTCAGTAGATGTTCATAATTCTATTACCTTATGTTATTCTAAATTTATGAAATCACTTTGAAGGTACTCATCTGTCAAAGTGACAAGATGTAGACCTTGTAGTAATAGTGGATAGTCTGCAAAATCTTGCTGTAGATGCCAGTATTACCTTACGATATCTTGAGGTAGTCACATCAAATATTAATATTTGGAAGAGCACTTCGAAGGTAGTCATCTTGTTAAAATGGCAAGATGTAGACCTCACAGTAGTGATGGATAATCTGCAAATGATACAGTAGATGCCACCAATACCTTGTGATTCACAAATAAAATTTGGGCTAGTCATATTAAGTATGACACTATATAATTCTTAAGGTTTGCAAGGAAAAAAAATATTTCCATGTAAAAAGTTGTTGTCCTAAGGTCGCATGTCATAGGTAAATTTTGCGGTGAAGACATAGATGATGTCTTGAATTTTGGAGAAATAGGATCTCAAATGTAAGGAAAACGCACTTCTGCAATAGTATTAATGTGGTAACACATATATGTGGAAAAAAAATTCACATATGCAAATGTATGAAGACATGAGGTCTTCAAATCAAAATCTTACCCATTGTAAAATGGTGTATAAGTATGTTGTATGTATAATTTGGGATGAACTGGGGGTTAAACTGTAAAGTTTTGTTAACCTGATGGCTGAACAGAAAACTTAACTAGTTATATGGGATCATCACATAACCTGGGGGTTAAATTACAAATTTGTCAAAGAGATAAGAAATTCCCAATTTCTTTCTGTGTGGCTAGGGATTAGACACTGCCACCGGCCGGAGGGCCTGCCGTGTCGGCCATTCTTTGTCTTGCGGAGGGCGCCGTTGGGCGTGTTGTTCTGCTGCCGGAGACGCCGCGGCCGTGCTCGAGAGCTCTGCATTGCGGGGTGGCCATGTCCGCTAGCAGCCACGCCGCAGGGTGCCGTGGGTCGCGTCGCCTCCTTGATGCCGGATGAGAGGGCTCGGGTGTCGCGTGCCAGTGCTGCGACGGAGGTCCTCTCTAGTCACCACGCCGCGCACAGGCCGTCGTCTGGAGGACGGCGCAACATCGCCGGCTGGGAAGGCGAGGCCGTGCCGGAGGACGGTGCTGTGCCACGGAAGCCGTCGTCACAGGCTTCGAGGCTGCCGCATGCGTCGTGCGCAGCATCCCGTGGCCAAGCACAACGCCGGGGCCGATGGTTGATGTTCTTGTCGGTGAGTCCTGGTTCTTGTCCTTCCTGATACTCATTGTTTGTCGTCTCTCTGCAATTAAGTGATGTTACCTTTTGGCAGATTGTGTTCGAGGCCTTTGGTACTTTAATCCATGTATCCTTCTCCTATGAACTCGGATGGAAGTAATTCTCGTGAGTGCATACATGTACATGAGAAAAATTATGGATAGATCGTTGATTGATGGGAAGAAGACAAAGCAAACGGATAAATCTCCTGATCCAATTTTCCTCTTTTACGGATTTATGCGTGCACATGTATTCTCGTCGTGGACGGGGTTGTGGTTGATTGAATCGGTATTGACAGAAATTCTCCTGTGCGGAAGCCGTGCGCGCTAGATGGAGTCTTCATAGCGACGTAGACGCGTGCGGGCGCCGCCGTGACCGGTGTCATTATCCGCGCCAAGACCGCTGCAGACCGCCGCGCTGGACAACGCTGGCACCGCCAAGGATCGCCCGAGGCGTCGAGGAGGTCTGCGCGTACACGCCTCGATGGCTGAGCGCCACCATTCTTTTCTCTGGCCTAATCATTCTCTGTTAGGGCAAAGTGCTGATAACGTGTTTAAAGTAGAAAGTAAAGAACGAGAGAGTTTGAATGAAAGATGATTCATTAGTCTTTATTGATGATAGAAGTGGGGTATTTATACCCAGGCGGAAGTACACATGGTGCTTGGTGGTCAAGTAAACACATAGTTACTTGGGAGCCAAGGAATTACATAGTTGCCTTGAGAGGCAAGGAAGTACATGGTTGCTTGAAAACCAAGCAACCTATCTAACATTTAACTTAATCCTAATTAACTTAATTAATAAGCAACTATTCTATTCTTAACACGGACAACTCATGCAGTGAGCAGATCCATCTTGATCCATATTAGACCGTTGCTTTCGCGACAAAGACGACAATGACAACGACAGTGGCAAGCGCAGTCATGGGTGAACTTTCTTCATAACTTAGTATTTTAGAACAATGCCAAAATTTGGTAGTCCAGTGACATCTATATGAACTCCTCTATGCTATGTGTGTGATGATTTAGACGAACTACACAAGTTATTTTTAAGGTTGCATGACATTGTATGGGCTGGAGGATTTGCTACGAACGACATGGTTATGGACACAGACATTTGAGGAGTGACCGGTCACTCTTCATAGAAACGTTCGGGCTCGTGCACAGACGTATAGGGGGCTGGGTCTTTTGCATGGTAAAAGGTGTCTCATTTATATCATGAAAATCAAAGTACAAGCCACATAGACATCAAACTGACAAAACTGAACAGACATCAGAACACTGGCCTTTGCACAAAGTAACACAAGCCATGAAGGAAAATTACAATCAAGACCAAAGAATCTCCTGAGCTTGATACCAACGCCCGGCACCACAACAGTCACCATGAGAAAATGACGGGTCAACTCCTCACCTGAGCGCGACGTGTCTTCATCGCCGATATGCAGTTTCTTGGACCTCCAAGGTAGCTCACCAAAGGTGAAGCCATTGCCGTTGAATGAATCAGACCAGGGCAACACCCTAGACATGTCATTGAACATTCGATCTGGCACCCCCGCACGACTAAGACGTCGAGAAGGAAACCATACTCGCCAGTCACGAACCACAAAGCTAGCACACGATCCACCGTCTTCCGGATGCAGCCGATGGAGACCACAATCTGCATTCACTCTTGTACTTCCTCCCAAGCTCCTCGTTGGCGCTGGAGCAAACATCGTTGCAATGGCACAACCCGAGGACACAAGTCCACCATGAGGATGTCGCCGCCACCACGACATCCTTGCTTGAACATGTTGGTTTCCAAATCCATCCCACCCATAGGGCGATCACCTCGTCGTGGAAGACTCTTGAGCTTATTTATTCAGCGTCGTCATCACCGCCTTTGAAACCTAGATGATGAATGACCGAAAAATCCTAAGCCACTAGGGACTAAAACCTAAAGCTACATGATCCACACGCATGGACCCCCCCCCCCCTCACCACCGACCATCGAGGTCTCAACGGAGGGGAGTCGCTGGAGGAAGGAAGTCTCCTGACAGCTGTCGACTTTCTTCATGAGGAAGAAAGAAAACACCCGAGTCGAACATAGGGGGATCAAATTTGTAAAACGGATTTTCAGAACATGAGGGCAACAGAGCACTTTGTTTTGAACCCCCAAACAAGTGCTTAAAAGATTTATTTTTTTATTTTTTTACATGAATAAACATGCATGTGGTCTAGGTATGTGCGAAATTTCGTACTAAAACATGATGTATTGTACACCGCACAAAAAGACAAAAATTTGGCCAAAAATCGACCCCCGCCCCCAAATTTGCACGTATTTTGTTGTTTTTGACTTTTTATATCTCTCACATGCAAGCACGTATATTGGGGTAAAATTTAGGCTATACTGCACCGCTATGCATGCATGCACATTTAAAAAAAAAATCAAGCCGTACAAATTCGTTTTTTTGAACTTCAAAATAATGAGCACAAAGTGCCCGTGCTCAACTGTCAATTTTCGGCCAAATTTGCCCAATCGGTTGTAGTAGATGCTTTGACAGGAGAGTTAAGCCTTTGAGGAAAACAATCCAACTGTTTCCTTGAATCCGTAAGCAGCGGTGGCAAGATGTATTTTACATTGTGGCCCACTTATCAGTGTCTCGTACTCCCCCTGGCCAGATCCAAGTGCCCACCGGACAAAACCACCAGTTGCAGTCGTCTTCCCCACGCGCGCCCAGATCCAAGCCCTCCGCCATGGCTCCCACGGCGCCTTCGCCGGCGAAGTCCGCCTCCCCGTCCCAACCATCCGGGTACACCAATTCCTTCTCTGGCTCCCAAAATTGCCGGCCTCCCTAATCTTAACTAATCAATTGGGGCAATTTGAGAGCGTGCAGCAAGAGCGAGGTGTCGGATCTGAAGCAGCAGCTGCGGCAGCTGGCGGGGAGCCGTGCGCCAGACGCCGATGATCAGCGCCGGGATGTCTTCAAGCGGGTGATCTCTTGCATGACCGCAGGTATCGACGTGTCGGCGGCGTTCGGGGAGATGGTGCTCTGCTCCGCCACCTCCGACGTTGTGCTCAAGAAGATGTGCTACCTCTACGTCGGTGTCCATGCGCGCGCCCACCCGGACCTCGCCCTCCTCACCATCAACTTCCTCCAGCGCGACTGCCGCGACCAGGACCCCACCATCCGCGGCCTTGCGCTCCGCAGCCTCTGCTCCCTCCGCGTTCCAAACCTTGTCGAGTACCTTGTTACGCCGCTCACCACAGGGCTGAAGGACCCTAGTGCCTACGTCCGGATGGTCGCTGCTGTTGGTGCTGCAAAGCTGTATCACATATCTGCTACCACCTGCCTCGACGCTGACCTGCCTGCTGCGCTCAAGGCACTTATGCTCTCGGACCCTGATGCCCAGGTGAGCTTTCATGCTACGAACTGTTTTGATGAGATCGTTATTTTGTTTTCTGGCGACCTTGTTATTCTACATGCTTGCAATGATGAGATATCTATGCTGCCTAAACAATCGCAGCATGCATTGTCTTCATTAAACCTGGAACTGGAAGTTAATCTCAACATGAATTGAATTTTGTTACATGGAACTGAGTTAAGCTGCAAGTTATGATTATGCTCTCACTGAAAAACGGTTTGGTTTATATCTTGCTTGTTTGATTATATAGTAATAGTTTGTGGCTAATTATGCCTTGCCAGTTTAAATATGTACTGTCATGTAATGCATCAAGTAAATGTAAGCACTTTGCATCGGATGTCCACCACAAAGGAAATTCCAACCAGCGGATATAACCATGCTATCAATTTCAACATAGATATTTAGAAGTAATTGGTTATTATACCAACTTGTCAGTTTCTCCTAAGGACTTTGTGATAGAAAGTATAATTACATACAGAACCAGCTGTGGTAGCTTCTTGCAAATTCACAATCCCATTGGTTACGAAATTACAGAATTATAGTCTTATAGGTAGCTTTACGTATACACCCTAGTGTTTTTAGTTCCAACATATTATATTATATCCAGCTGATCTTACACTGAATCTGCGTCGATCTGGTTCTGGATTAGATATTGTGATCTGGAGTTTGATTGAGATATGTTTATTAGATACAGGTACAATTTTGGGGAACAGACGCTCTTGGTTTCTAACTAAAATCAATCTGTATATCTGCAAAAATATGATTGAAGATTTTGATTTAAGGATAAGAAAGAGGAGATAGATTCCTTATCCACCGTTGTTGTGAGTTACCCTTCTTACTGCTTCCCCAATAGAGGTTGTGACGAAGCGTGACATGTCAGTGTTGTGAATAGAAGAAAATTGACAGATCCACTCAAAGTTGTCAGAATCGAGATTCTGAATCGGATCGGAGCTCCGTTGGTAGGATCGTTAATTGTAGAATCATAACTACCAGGATCGTAGAAACTTAGATTCTATGAGCAAAATCGTAGAACTGGAGGGGCTAGTTTGGACCGTAAGGTTGTAAGATTCTAAGACTTGAGTCGCGATTCTGACAACTTTGTCATCCACCAGAAACTACCGAGGACTCACCAGTCACCACTCAAGTATGCCTTATAACCATAAGTACTCCCTCCATTCCAATGAATAAGGCGCGCATGCATTTCAAAATCCACATTGACCATAAATTAGAGCAATAATATATTTTTATGACTTAAAAATCATACAATTGAAAACTTCTTCAGATACGAATACAATGGTATAATTTTTGTTACATATAACCCACATTTGGTTGGTCTAATTTATGGGCAAAGTTTAATTTTGGTGTGCGCGCCTTATTCATTGAAATGGAGGGAGTATTCCCGACATTGTACTTTTCTTTTTGGAGCATCTAAACTCCACCCCAGACTTCTTCTAAAAACCGAGAAAAGGCTCACTTTCTCTCATACCCAGTTCAAATATTTCTTGCTTGGCACCATGTCTCGTGTCTGTAAGGCATGCTTGAGCATGCATGCCTACATCATCGTCTTCTACAATACCATCTGTATCCATTGACCGGTCTCTATTTTTATCGATTGTACCGCAGTTAGCTATTGCTTTCCATTACTTGCGCCAGTCCCTTCGGCTAGTTTATGCGCGTATTGGCAACTATGAAAGATTGATACCATGGCCCTTGTATGTACATATAAACATACTGAGTCAAATGGAAATGACTTCGAGTGCAAATCTTTGAGCATCTCTAGTAGACCCCCTATCCTATAATCGCAAAACGTATCCCCTAACGCAGAAAAAGCTATTTTTAGGGGATTAAACCTTTCTTCATCTAGCAGATCCCCTAAAACTTGATCCCTCGAAAAATTTCTTTTACC
The DNA here is from genome assembly GCA_021605205.1 of Aegilops longissima. NCBI lineage: Eukaryota > Viridiplantae > Streptophyta > Magnoliopsida > Poales > Poaceae > Aegilops > Aegilops longissima. Next base: position 415,012,269 of record CM038678.1, read on the forward strand.
AATTCATCCAACCGTTTTCATACTTATCACCACATATTAATTCAAAACTTGAGAATTCAAGTACACACAAGTCAAATACATATCAAATTTTATGCTCTCAAACTTAACTATTCAAATTCAAACAAAACATACTGTCCAAATGAACCAAGAATCAAAATAAACATGATAAAAGCACAAGAATCAAGTGCTACGAAGTCGCCAAGGATGCTCAATAAGATCTTCTTGAAGTTGGTTGTGAGCTTCTTGGTTCTTGACCCTTTGGTGTGCTTGGAGGAATGCTCCGATCCTGTTTGGGTTATGTTCCGGCTCCACCTTGACACCATTGTAGAGATACCGAAAGTCCTCTGGGTCCTCTCTCTCATCCTCGATGATCATGTCGTGCAAGAGAACACATGCTTTCATGATCTGCCACAGGGTCCGAGGCTTCCAATACTCAGCAGGGCCATTGACAATCGCAAAGCGTCTTTGAAGCAGACCAAAAACTCTCTCAACATCCTTTCTAGCAAATTCTTGGCACGTTGCAAAGTGAGATATCTTGTTGCCTTTAGGATGGTGGACTGTCTTCACAAATGTGGCCATGGAGGATAGATACCATCGACAAGGTAGTATAGGTAGTATCCCACGTTGTACTCATGGCCATTGACAACATAGTTGCAAGATGGATCGTCACCGGCAACAAGCCTTGAAAAAAGAGGAGATTGCTATAGGACATTCAGATTGTTGTGAGAGCCAGCCAGCTAGGCATCCCGAAGTATGCGTGCCAAATCCAGAGATCATGTGACGCAACTGCCTCAAGACTGATTGTTGGATCATGTCAATGCTCTCTGTAGTGACCTTACCATGCCACATGACAATGTTTACATGTCCAATGCATACAGTCAATGAATCCAAGATCCCTGGCCAACATCTCTCTTCATTTTCTCCATGAGCTTCTCGGTATCTTCATCAGTGGGAGCCCTCAAGTACTCCGGTCAATTGATCTTGATCACAGCTTTGTAGAATCGTTTCATGCAGAACATGGTCATTGATAGAATCAGCCGGGCATCCATAAGCAAAGACTCACACTGCTGTTGTAATCTTCGACAATGGACTTGCGCTTGATGTTCCCGCTGCATTCCTTCTCAGTTTGTCCACAACTTTTGCAATGTACTTGAAGAGATCCCGGTGCATCCGGAGTTGGCGCTGAAAATAGTAAGGGGTATATATGCACTCGACGCGAAGTAATCCCTCACTAGACCATCATGACCCACGATCCTATTTCAAAGAAACATCCTTCAACCAATTTGAGAACCACGCCCCGTCTCCTAAAATCCTTCTCCATAGCGACCAACGACAACCACCAACTCGAATTCATCATCTTCCTCCAACGATGAATCATCGAAGATCATCTCCCACAATCTTTTCGTCTACACATTGGGGAGTTACATGATCCATTTGAGACCTTTCTTCGATGAAAAACAAAAAAAACATTCGGTTTTGGTACTACTAGACACGAGGAGGAGGTTAGCCTTGATGGGCAGGTGGTACCTTAGGACACCTTTCGATATTTGAGGTCAATGTTGCAGGGGGATGGTGATGTCGATGAAGATGTGAGCCATCGAATCAAAGCCGGATGGATGAAGTGGCGCCAAGCTTTTGGCATTCTCTGTGACAAGAGGGCGCCGCAAAAGCTAAAAGGCAGGGTCTATAGGATGACGATTCGATCTGTAATGTTGTATGGCGCTGAGTGTTGGCTGACTAAATGGCGACATGTTCAACAGTTAGGTGTTGGGTGTAGCAGAGATGCACATGTTGAGATGGATGTGTGGCCACACAAGGAAGGATCGGGTCTGGAATGACGATATACGGGATCGAGTTGGGGTAGCACCGATTGAAGAGAAGTTTGTCCAACATTGTCTGAGATGGTTTGGGCATATTCAACGCAGGCCTCTAAAAGCTCCAATGCATAGCGGATGGTTAAAGCGTGCTGAGAATGTCAAGAGAGGTCGGGGTAGACCAAACTTGCAATGGGAGGTGTCCGTAAAGAGATACCTGAAGGACTGGAATATCATCAAAGAACTAGCCATGGACAAGGGTGCGTGAAAGTTAGCTATCCATGCGCCAGAACCATGAGTTGGTTTCGTGATATTATGGGTTTCAGTTCTAGCCTATACCCCAACTTGTTTGGGATTAAAGGATTTGTTATTGTTGTTGTTGTAGAGGCAATTGGACAGACACCTTGTGGGTAGACGGGTCGGAGAGATGGTGGCCGGTGACAGAACTATGGGTAGGGACGAACGGTGTCGGAGGACACCGACAACGGTGCCTAGCAGTCCGCAGAGGTTATTCCCAAGCGTGGAGGCGACAATGCAGCCAGGATGTAGGTGCAGCGGCGACAGTGGGCTACTTTGCCGGTTCTTGTGCCGTCGGCCGGCTAGGGCTTGTGCTTGAGCTTGCTACGCCATCTCCAAGGTCGGCCGGTTCGATTTCCGGCAAAAACGGGCCTTGGCGTCGATCGGGTGGAGCTACATGACGGCAGCCCCGTCGGCGGCAAAAATGCTGATTTTGGCGCCGACGAGTGAGGAGAAGGCGCCGGAGAAGGTGACAGGGCTGCAGGCTGGTGGCATGGAACAGTTCCATCGCCTGGGGGTCGACGGCGGTGGCAAGAGGCGGGGCGAGGTGGGTCGGCGCTGAGAGGAAGGTCGGGCAGCCGCCTAAATTTACTGAGAAGCTGCGTCTCCAGAGCAAAAACAGGATGGACGGCTGCGTTTCAAGAGATGCAAAAGTTAGGGCCTCCTTTGGTTTGGAGGAATTTCAAAGGAATTATATAGGATAGGATTCTTGTAGGAATTTTTCCTTTAAAGCCCTTTGGTTCATAGGAATGGATTCCTATTCCTACATGGGATTGGTTCCTATCCTCCACATTTCAAAGGAAAATAAACATGAGCCTAGACTCAATGGAAAAATTCCTATGATGTGAACCAAATGACATCTCTTTTCCTAATCATACTCATAGGATTTGAGATATATGTCATCTCATTTCCTACAAGTTTCCTATTCCTGTGATAATCCTATCCTATGAACCAAAGAAAGCTTCATAGGAAAATAAACATTAGCCTAGACTCAATGGAAAAAATCCTATGATGTGAACCAAAGGGCACCTTCTTTTCTATTCCTATTCATAGGACTTCAGATACATGTCATCTCATTTCCTATGACTTTCCTATTCCTATGACCTTCTTTCCTGTGAATAGGAATAGAAAAGAAGGTGCCCTTTGGTTCACATCATAGGATTTTTTCCATTGAGTCTAGGCTAATGTTTATTTTCCTATGATGGAGGATAGGAAGAATTCCTCCACAGGAATAGGATTCTATTCCTACAAACCAAAGGGCTCTAAAGGAATTTTCCCTATACAAATCCTATCCTATGGGATTCCTAGAAAATTCCTACAAACCAAAGGAGCCCTAATATTTTTGGGGGATTATTGGTTTGAGGGATCTGCTAGATAGGCCTTATTCTCTCAAACCAGAAAATGTCCCCCCAAATATCACTATCGGGGTCTGCTAGAGATGCTCTTACATCAACTAGTTATATGGCTTCAAGCCTGTAAGTTTAAAAACAAAATACTCTGCTAACTACTGGAATTGCCACACGTCTTTGGTCTTAGGAATACTGTTGAAAGTTAGTATTCACAAACTGTGGTGTTGAATGCACACAAAATTGAAAACTGTGGTTTTGAAAATATTTTGCATCCAAATAGGACCCATTGTAATATTCTAGTCTCTGGTATTCTAGAAAGGGTTGGAAGGTCGCCTGCCTGTTAAGAGGTCCTGTCTTGAGGAAGGAAATTCTTACTTAACCTGACATGTTTCACTGGACAAGTTGATTTAACTGGGCCTTGGTTCAGCTGACTAGTTTTTAGTTGTTTATCTCTTGTAAATGCCATTTTTGTGGTAACCTGATTACATTGCCGAAATCTCCAGGTGGTTGCCAATTGCTTGCATTCACTGCTTGAGATATGGACCCTAGAAGCTGCCAATTCAGAGGCAGCAGGGAGGGAGATTGAGACACTATATAGCAAGCCAGTGGTGTTTTACTTGCTAAACAAGTGAGTTTCCACCTTTGAAGATTTTGTTAGCAATATTTCCTATGTGCATTTACTCAAATTCTTTTATTTTGAATTGCAGAATCAAAGAATTCAGCGAGTGGGCACAGTGCCATGTTCTTGAGTTGGCGTCAAAGTTCCTACCATCTGATAATAATGAAATATTTGACATAATGAACCTGCTTGAGGATAGACTTCAGCATGCAAATGGAGCTGTTGTTTTGGCAACAATCAAAGTGTTTCTCCACTTGACGATGTCAATGACCGATGTTCACCAGCAGGTGTACAGTGTTTCACACATTATGTTCCTGGATATGCAGTCTTACTCTTGCAGCACAATTATTCTCCTTATACTACTAAATTTGTGGAAGTCTTAATTTTTATCCTATTTATATGCAATCAAATACACTGAATACCACTTCACATAACCAGTAAACATACATATATCTATTCTCTGGGAGTTCATGTGGTCTTCAAATTTCTTCATTCAGAGGGCACTTCAGCTATTTGTCTCATGCTTATAGTTAGATATGCGTACACCAATATACTGGATTTTCCTTTTTATGCCACTATTATAGACTTCTTAAGTGAAATGAGATCTTGATTGAGTATCTTCTAAATCCTGTTTGCACCCTCCATTTTAGGTTTATGAACGCATAAAGGCACCTTTGCTTACTCTGGTAGGTGCTGGGAGTCCAGAACAATCATATTCAGTGCTATGTCATCTGCATCTTTTGGTGATGCGTGCTCCCATGTTATTTTCTTCCGACTACAAAAGTTTCTACTGCCAGTTTAGTGATCCTTCGTATGTGAAGAAGCTGAAACTTGAGATGTTGACTGCTATAGCAAATGAGAGCAACACCTATGAAATTGGTATACCAGATGTCTGATGGTGTCATATATCTTGCAAAATATTTGATATATTTGTTAGTCCAGTTGCTCCCCCTCCCCCTAAAATGCTCATGCCATATTTTTTCTTCCTGCTAGTAACCGAGCTGTGTGAATACGCTGGAAATGTTGATGTACCAATTGCAAGAGAGTCTATCAGAGCAGTTGGAAAAATAGCTCTGCAGCAATATGATGTGAATGCTATCGTTGACAGGCTTCTACAATTTCTTGAAATGGACAAGGATTATGTGACTGCTGAGACTCTTGTAAGTTCTATAATGCTAGCTATTGATCCTTACTGTGGGTAAAATCTTGTAGGATTACATTCAACTGTGCATCCTTTTGTGCCTGAATAAAAATTAAAATGCAGGTCTTGGTGAAAGATCTTTTGAGGAAATACCCTCAATGGAGCCATGATTGTATAGCTGTTGTTGGAAATATTAGTAGCCAGAATATTCAAGAGCCAAAAGGGAAAGCAGCTCTCATATGGATGTTGGGTGAATATTCTCAAGATATGCATGATGCTCCATATGTTCTTGAAAATCTTGTTGATAACTGGGATGAGGAGCAGTCTCCCGAGGTACTAATAACACTTTTCTTGTTTTGTGTTGTTCGTATTTCCTACCAAATTAAGATGCGTCAGTGGGTTTCAGTATGCAATTTTCTTTCTTAAAGTTCCGTAAGAAATTTACATGACTGGCTAAAGTAATCTTCGATGGCAGAATACGAGTTGCTATCGTCCTTGTCCTATATGTATGTTAAAAGTATATCTGCTTTGATCATATGGGCTCATGATGTTGTGTCCTGTAGTATCTAATGGTTTGCTGGTAGTGTACATGTTTAAGATAAAGGCTAAAGCATTAGATCAGTTAGAACTGGAAATGGTAATGATTGCAATCTTGGTTTATAAAGGCTGTAAAGTTGAATGTCCCATCAAGTTTTACTGTAATGAATAGTGTGGTTCATGAGTGAAACTCACATCCTAGCGTGTTAACACGAAGACATTTCTCTTGCCGTCTTTTAGTTGATATCTTGAACCAAGTAGTTTATTTGGAATCGGAAGAGGACTAGTAGCACCTGGGTGCTCCACACCCCTATATGAACATTAAGTTAAAAAAAATACCAGGAAATTTCAAAACAAATCTGTGGTTTTGAGATATGAAACCTGGGTGCCTAATCCACTTTCGTGTGAAATTTTGTGAAAAAATACCAGGAAACGTATCCGTGGCAAAAAAAAAAATCCTATGTACAGAAAAAACTGTTTGGATGGATTTTAGTTCAAACTGTATTTTCTTCGTCATGGATACATTTCCTGGTATTTTTCTACGAAACTTCATACGGGCGTAGATCGGGCACCCAAGTTTGAGATCCCAAGATTTCAGTTTTTTTTTGTATTTTCCTGGTATTTTTTGAATTTACTTTGTATATGCGGTTGGAGCACCCAGGTGCTCCTGTGTATTTCCCGTCACCATATAACTCTGTTCCATTTTCAGACTGTTATATGCCATGGTCCACTGTCACGACCCTAGCCAGTAGGTACTTAATGTTGAACTTCACATCATTCTTCCAGTGATGTCTTATTTTCAGGTTCGTTTGCATCTTCTGACTGCGGTGATGAAATGTTTCTTTAAGAGACCACCAGAGACACAGAAGGCGTTAGGGGCTACATTAGCTGCTGGTCTAGCTGATACACACCAGGTTGGATTGTTTTTAATGATAGTTGTTGGATTATTCATGTCATAACAAATTGTAAAAATGTTGTTTCGCTAGCTTAACTGCCACCTCATTGCAGGATGTTCATGACCGAGCACTTTTCTACTACAGGCTTTTACAGTATGATCCGGCTGTAGCTGAACGTGTAGTAAACCCTCCCAAGCAAGCTGTCTCTGTATTTGCAGACACACAGAGCAGTGAAATCAAAGATCGGATATTTGATGAATTTAACAGCCTATCAGTTGTATATCAGAAGGTACATAACTTAATTTGACATCTGACGTGTAATCGTCATTAAAATTTCGAACACTGATAACTCCATTCATCGATACCTCTATCCAAATTTTGTTGTTACCATTCCCGGCACATGTCAAATTTTGTGCATGTTGTATGTTGCAACATTTAGTGCATCTTGGGGGTTATGTATGTTCAGAACATCTGACAACATTGTTTGCGGACTGCCTTTGTTGTCAATGATGACTGATGAAGGTGCTGAAGATTATGTTTTGGCATAGCAAAGCTTGAGTGGCAAATAATGCAGTCGGGGCAACAGAAATTCATTTCCTTCTACCAATATTCATTAGCTCTCAGTGGAGGCATTTGAAAGCAGTAGTTTGGTAATTACTCCCTCTGTAAAGAAATATAAGAGTGTTTAGATCACTACTTTAGTGATCTAAATGCTCTTATATTTCTTTACGGAGGCAGTACTAATAAACTAACAGTTAGCTCATGGGTTTTGGTTGATCATCGGCTATAATCACTTGCAGTGCCAAGCAAAGCCAGTGTGGTCCCACATGCTTCAACCTTTTAAAGCAAGTGGTTCAGTTCATAGAAAGAACCACGTGGAACTCGGTTAATATTACAAATTCATGCATCAGCATAGATTAGCTTAAGCACTGTCCTATAAGCAAAGGCTTTGCTGGGTAGCAGTCTTCAACTGTAAAGCTAGTTAGGAACCTTAGTAACTAGTTTCTGAACTCCTGCTTCAGGCAAGTTGAGTTAATGCATCTCAAAAGAGTCCATGCCATGTCACGTGTCGATCTTGTCTTTGTTGAGTTGCAAGAGATGTGCTTGTTCACATCTTTCTGTGATTAGAAATCCACTGGTTTTATTATGGCTAAGATGGGAACTTAATACCAGCATGATGGGAACTTGATAAGATTGGAGCATAATTTGTAGCAAATCAGCCACTCAAATATAATCATCCACATTTTTATTTTGGAAAATTTACATGAGAAGTATTGACATCTTTGATGGATTGCAGCCCTCTTACATGTTTACCGACAAGGAACATCGTGGAACATTCGAGTACTCAGAAGATCTTGCGAACTTAACTGTTGGGGCAGAGGCTCCAGAAACCGTCATTTCTGCCCAAAGATACCAAGAAAACGATAATGATCTTCTGCTAAGTACTTCAGATAAAGAGGACAACGGTATAAGAAGCAGCAATGGTTCTTACACCTCTACATACAATGCTCCTTCCGACTTGCTAACTTCGCAAACACCAGCTGAAACTGCACTAATAAATCCTGGTAGTTCGACATATTCAACACAAACAAACTTCAGTCTCGATGATCTTCTTGGACTTGGTGTTCCTGATGCCTCAGCACCTCCACCACCTCCTGCACTGGCCCTCAACTCAAAGCCTGTGCTAGATCCTGCGACTTTCCAGAAGAAATGGGGCCAACTAGCATTATCCTTTTCTCAGGTGTGTTGCTTTTAAGTTTTTGTCCCTGCTGTTTTCATGATTATGGGCAGGGCAGCATAGTCTTGTGGCTTTTTCTCATTGCCTGGTCAAGTTTCTTATGATTTAGTAAAGTGATCGCGTGAAATCCTATGTGCTGCCGCTGTCTAATTTGTCCATGAAGCTCATCTCAGCTGTGTTTGAAATTAGCAGTTCTGATGTAGTGATGTTCTATGTTCCTCTTAATCGTTTCACTTGGTTTGAGATTATTATGATTTTACTTTGGTAGTATTGCACAAGAGGATTCTGTGTGATGATCTGCTTCTGTTTGTCGTTTTCCTGTATAGGTCCGCCCTTGAAATTCAGCATCACATTGATAAGTTTGAAATTGTTGTAATTAACAAATGCTCTTCTCTCATATGGTTTGTTCTGTTGTAGGAATGCTCTTTAAGTCCACAAGGAGCAGCTTCTTTGATGAATCCCCAATCGCTCATTCGTCATATGCAAAGCAACTACATTCAATGCATTGCTTCAGGCGGTCAGCCTCCAAACTACAAGTTCTACTTTTATGGTCAGAAAGCTGGGGCTGCTGCTTTCTACCTTGTAGAATGCATTGTGAACACAGCATCAGCGAAGGCCCAGCTCAAAATCAAGGCCGAGGATGGGACTACTGCTGAGGCATTTTCTACCTTGTTTCAATCAGTATTGTCCCAATTTGGGCATTCTTGATCGTGAGCATTTTCCGTCTTGATGATGCACCTGCCTCCAGCTTTTCTGGCTCTGCACAATATCTCTGCAATCCACTACTTTAAACTCCAAGCAAAGCCTTCCGGTACATCTTTTTATCAGAAGCTTGGAGCAGGTGAAATTTGCCGTTCACCTCCCAGTGTCATGCAAGTACCATCAGACCATTAGATTCTGCAGGGAAAAGACACCAGAGTTTTTTTTTTGGGATTTCTTTTGGTGGGTGAAGTCACTAGCACTGTACATTACTATACATTTCATTCAGTCATCTTGTGAAGCGGCTAATTTCTTCAGGGTTATGGTGGTTTAGATGGTGTGTAACCTTGTTACTGGACTGGACATGATATCACCTCCGTTGATGTGGTGAGAATAGATGGATACCTGTAATTTGTTTGCAGGGTGCAATAAAGCAAGAGTATATTCGACTTGTATAAGTTGGCAATCGAAGTACATGTACACAAACAGAAGTGTGATGATCACAGCAATTTAAAGTTAAACGTCAACTTCTTAAGATCATAACAATAGTTCAAACAATTAATCTTTACAGACACTGATGTAAACAAATAGTACCATAATCTGTATGAAATTAGACACCATATACAACGTTAAAATGTTGTCTATGTAGTCCTCGTCACAAAATTCCAATGTGGCAATCGTTAAACACGGCTTACTATTTGTAAGTGCCTTAATATTGGGATGACAGCTTCTTCAGAACATTGCAGTTTCTTCAGAACAACCTTATATCAGGTATAAACTGTGTGTCCCAACAACAACACAGCTAACTAATGCCATGGCCTCAATCAACTGGCATGCATTCTGGTGTTCCATAAGTCCATCTAGGCTGCTGAAGCAGCAAAGCTTCTGCTAGCATTGTAGACTGAATGAATGACCATTCAGGCACCAAGAATACCCAAATTCGCAACACAGCAATAATGAGCAGTACTGCTTACTTTTAATCAATCAAAGCAATTTAGTTCAATTAAAACATACACACGCATCAGGCAGAGAAATACAACTCAGACAACTAACACTGAAAGTTCAACATAGCACAATATATTAATAGCAGATCCGTAGCATCTCAGGTATCTAACAAGATCCGATCCAATCCAGGATCGATCCGACCACAAAACATTATTAGACTCAGATCAGATAAAAGATCACCACCCATGGATCAAGAACTCAACCACCAGGATTCAATAAAGAGTAACAGCAAAAACATCTACTAGTAGTAACTAAAAGGAGCTGAATCGATCCAGTCTAGGGCTCGCCGGGGATGGGATCAGACGGGGGAAAGAAGCTGGAGCAAGCTAGGTTTGGGCTCGTCTCCCTTAGTCATGCCGACGACGATGATGAGCGGGATGAAGCCCCAGTGCGCCACCACCTTCGCCGTCTTCATCGTCCACGTGCTCCACTCCTTGGCGAGCTGCACCGCCACCGCCGCGGTGGACTGCTCGTCCTCGGCCGCGGACGAGCCCCTCTTCCCACCCTTGCCCTTCGGCTTCGGCTTCAGCGACGGCCGCGACGCCATGACGACTCTTGATTCTTCGATTCGCTGGACGAAAACCCTAGCCTGGTCTGGTGCGTTGTCGTTTGATCTGGTGCGTTGTTTCCGGTTAATATTGGCTGCTTCCTGGGCCAGTCCTTCTCGTGTTTGGTTAGCAACTAGTAGTATCTCTCTGGGAGACCTCTCATGGGTCCTCAAATGCTATTGGGCTAGGTTTATCTTTGAATTGGGCCAAACTTTCCAAGTAACCAGGCCATGGACTAACTGCGACATAATATTCTATTTGACGCTAACTGCGACAAACTATCGAAATCCACAGGGAACAGGTTTTTCGGCTTTTCAGGTTTTCCTTTTTTTTTCTGTTTCTGTTACTTTTCTTCTTTCTTCCTTTTCAAGTTTATCTTTTTTTTCTGTTTATTTTTCTATTCTTTTCTTTTTCATTTTTTTTGTTTTAGAAAAGTTTGAATTCCGAATTCAGAAAATGTTCCTTTTTTTCAATTTTGTTCACAAATTTAGAAAAAAATATATTTTAAAAAGGCTCAAGGTTAAAAAAAATGTTCCCTTTTTCTGAAATTTGCTCACAAATTCAACATATGTTCGGAGTTTGCCAAAAATGTTCCTGGTTAAAAAATTTCTTGCATTCCGAAAAAGTTCATGTTTTTCAAAATTTGTTCACAGGTTAAAAAACGTTCAAGAATTTCAAAAAATGTTCAGATCTCAAAATTGTTCAGGGGGTTTCCAAATTTGTTCGGAGTTTTCAAATTGTTCAAAATTTCAAGAAATGATCACTATTTTTGAAAATTTGCTCGCATTTATAAAAAACAAAATTTTAAATTTTGTTCACGTTCTTAAATAAATGTTGGCATGTCCAAAAAATGTTCACAATTGGAAAAAAAATGTCCGGGATTCGGAAAATGTTAACATTGTCAAAAATGTTCTTTTTTAAAATACTGATTTCAAAATTTGTTCGCGTTGTTCAAAAAAGTTCAAACTTTGAAACATTACTTACCTTTTATAAAATTGTTTATAATTTCCAAGATTTGTTCGAATAAAATCAAAAAGTGTTGAGGTTTGGCACTATTGTTAGTTCTTGTATATCAATGTTGCAAATCAGTCACTTACATGGGCCGGCCCACTGCTGGTCGATTTACCATGCCACAGGATCCCAGTTTGGTTCCCAAGGCGTTTTTTTACTGGTTTTTTGGCTTTTCAGTTTTTGCTTTTTTTTCTGTTTCTGTTTCTTTTCTTCTTTCTTCCTTTTCAAGTTTTATCTTTTTTTTTCTTGTTCTTTTTCTATTCTTTTTCAATCTTTTTATTTTAGAAAAGTTTGAATTCCAAATTTTAAAAAATGTTCCTTTTTTCAACTCTGTTCACAACTTTAGAAAAAAAATACGTTTAAAAAGGTTCAGGGTTAAAAAGAGTTCCCTTTCTCTGAAATTTGTTCACAAATTCAAAATATGTTCGGAGTTTTCCAAAAATGTTTGTGGTTTCAAATTTTCTTGAATTCCAAAAAAGTTCATGTTTTTCGAAATTTGTTCACATGTTAAAAAACGTTTCAGAAGCAGTTCCTTAAGAAGTGGCGGGATCTACGTGTGAAGCGGAGTACATAGCTGCTTCGGAAGCAGTACATGAAGGAGTCTGAATGAAGGAGTTCATATCCGATCTAGGTGTAGTACTTAGTGCATCGGGTCCAATGAAAATCTTTTGTGACAACACTGTAGCAATTGCCTTGGCGAAAGAATCCAAGTTTCATAAGAAAACCAAACACATCAAGAGACACTTCAACTCCATTCGTGAAAAGGTCAAGGCTGGTGACATAGAAGTTTGCAAAATACATACGGATCTGAATGTAGCAGACCCGTTGACTAAGCCTTTTCTGCGAGCAAAACATGATCAGCACCAAGACTCCATGGATGTTAGATTCATTACAATGTAATCTAGATTATTGACTCTAGTGCAAGTGGTAGACTGAAGGAAATATGCCCTAAAGGCAATAATAAAGTTATTATTTTATATTTCCTTATTTATGATAAAGGTTTATTATTCATGCTAGAATTGTATTGATCGGAAACCTAAATACATGTGTGAATACATAAACAAATACCGTGTCCTAGTAAGTCTCTACTAGACTAGCTCGTTGATCAAAGATGGTTAAGGTTTCCTAACCATGGACATGTGTTGTCATTTGATAACGGGATCACATCATTACGAGAACGATGTGATGGACAAGACCTATCCGTCAGCTTAGCATAATGATCGTTCAGTTTTGTTGCTATTGCTTTTTTCATGTCAAATACATATTCCTTTGACTATGAGATTATGTAACTCCCGAATACAATAGGAATACCTTTTATGCTATCAAACGTCACAACGTAACTGGGTGATCATAAAGATGCTCTACATGTATCTCCGAAGGTGTTTGTTGAGTTGGCATAGATCGAGATTAGGATTTGTCACTCCGAGTATCGGAGAGGTATCTCTGGGCCCTCTGGGTAATACACATCATAAGCTTGCAAGCAAATGACTAAGGAGTTAGTCACGAGGTGATGTATTACGGAATGAGTAAAGAGACTTGCCGGTAACGAGATTGAACTAGGTATGAAGATACCGACGATCGAATCTCGGGCAAGTAACATACCAATGAACAAAGGGAATTACGTATGTTGTCATAACGGTTCGACCGATAAAGTTCTTCGTAGAATATGTAGGAACGAATATGGACATCCAGGTTCCGCTATTGGTTATTGACCGGAGAGGTGTCTCGGTCATGTCTACATAGTTCTCGAACCTGTAGGGTCCGCACGCTTAACGTTCGTTAATGATATAGTGTTATATGAGTTATATGATTTGGTGGCTGAATGTTGTTCGGAGTCCTAGATGAGATCACGGACATGACGCAGACGCAGAGTCTCGAAATGGTCGATAGGTAAAGATTGATATATGGGACGATGGTATTCGGACACGGAAGTGTTTCGGGGGGTACCAGGTACTTATCGAGTCACCGGAAAGTGTTTCGGGTAGCCCCGGTAAAGATATGGGCCTTATGGGCCAAGTGAGGGAACACACCAACCCACAAGGGGCTGGTGCGCCTTCTATGGGGCCGGCCTAAGGGGAGGGAAAGGAAAGGGGAGGAAGAAAGGAAAGTGTGGAGTTGGACTCCCGCTTCCTTCTCTGCCCCCTCTTTCCTTTCCCCCTTGTCCATACAAGGAAGGGGGGGGGGGGGCAGGAGGCCAGGAGCCCTAGGGCCAGCAGCCAGCCCCTTGGGGCACGCCCTGGCTGCCCTGGCAGCCCCCCTCTCCCCTCCCACCTATATATACATGGGGAGCGGGCGCCACACAAGCACAGAACATTGTCTCACCCGTGTGCGGCGCCCCCGTCCACCGTTTACTCCCTCGGTCATATTTTTGTAGTGCTTAGGCGAAGCCCTGCGGAGATCACATCACCATCACCGTCACCATGCCGTTGTGCTGCCGGAACTCATCTACTACCTCGCCGTCTTGCTGGATCAAGAAGGCGGAGGACGTCACCGAGCTGAACGTTTGCAGAACGCGGAGGTGCCGTGCGTTGGGTACTAGATCGAGCACGAAGAAAGTTCGACTACATCAACCGCGTTGTGAATCGCTTCCGCTTACGGTGTACAAGGGTACATAGACACACTCTCCCCCTCTCGTTGCTATGCATCTCCATGGACAGATCTTGCGTGTGCGTAGAATTTTTTTGTTTTCCATGCAACGTTTCCCAACAGTGGCATCCTAGCCAGGTCTATGCGTAGATGATATGCACGAGTAGAACACAAAGAGTTATGGGCGGTGATAGTCATACTGCTTACCACCAACGTCTTATTTTGATTCGGTGGTATTGTGGGATGAAGCGGCCCGGACCAATCTTACATGTCCACGCACATGAGACCGGTTCCACCGACAGACATGCAACTAGTTTTGCATAAAGGTGCCTGGCGGGTGTCTGTTTATCCTACTTTAGTTGAATCGAAATTGACTATGGCCGGTCCTTGAAGAAGGTTAAAACAACTAACTTGATGAAACACCATTGTGGTTTTTGCGTAGGTAAGACTGGTTCTTGCTAGAAGCTCGTAGCAGCCACGTAAAACTTGCAACAACAAAGTAGAGGACGTCTAACTTGTTTTTGCAGGGCATGTTGTGATGTGATATGGTCAAGATATGATGTGATATATGTTGATGTATGAGATGATCATGTTTTATAATATCGACAACCGGCAGGAGCCTTAGGGTTGTCTCTTTATTTTATGAAGTGCAAGCGCCATGTAATTGATTTAGTTTATCACTATGCGTTAGTGATAGTTGTAGAAGCAATAGTTGGCATGACAACCTCGACGCAACGATGCTACGGTGGAGATCAAGGTGTCAAGCCGGTGACGATGGAGATCATGACGATGCTTTGGAGATGGAGATCAAAAGAACAAGATGATGGCCATATCATGTCACATATTTTGATTGCATGTGATGTTTATCTTTTATGCATCTTATTTTGCTTAGAACGGTGGTAGCATTATAAGATGATCCCTTCACTTAATTTCAAGATAAAAGTGTTCTCCCTGAGTATGCAACGTTGCTACAGTTCGTAATTTCGAGACACCACGTGATGATCGGGTGTGATAGACTCTACGTTCACATACAATGGGTGTAAGACAGTTTTACACATGCAGAATACTTGGATTAAACTTGATGAGCCTAGCATGTACATACATGGTCTCGGAATACTGGAGACCGAAAGGTCGAACGTGAGTCATATAGTAGATATGATCAATATAGGGATGTTCACCACTGATGACTACCCCAACTCACGTGATGATCGGACATGGGTTAGTTGATTTGGATCACGTATCACTTAGATGACTTAAGGGATGTCTATTTAAGTGGGAGTTCTTAAGTAATTTGATTAATTGAACTTTATTTATCATGAACTTAGTCTTATAATTTTGCATATCTATGTTGTAGATCAACTGCCCGAGCTACCGTTCCCCTGGATTTTAATGCGTTCCTAGAGAAAGCTAAGTTGAAAGATGATGGTAGCAACTACACAGATTGGGTCTGTAACTTGAGGATTATCCTCATTGCTGCACAGAAGAATTACGTCCTTGATGCACCGCTAGGTGAGAGGCCTGCCGCAGGAGCTGAAGCGGATGTTATGAACGTCTGGCAAGATCGATCTGATGACTACTCGATAGTTCAGTGTGCCATGCTTTACGGCCTAGGACCGGGTCTTCAAAGACGTTTTGAACGTCATGGAGCATATGAGATGTTCCAAGAATTGAAGTTAATATTTCAAGCAAATGCCCGGGTTGAGAGATATGAAGTCTCCAACAAGTTCTATAGCTGCAAGATGGAGGACAACAGTTCTGTCAGTGAACACATACTCAAAATGTCTGGTATTATAATCACTTGACTCAGCTAGGGGTTGATCTTCCAGTTGATTATGTTATTGACAGAGTTCTTCAATCACTGCCACCGAGCTACAAAGGCTTCGTGATGAACTATAATATGCAAGGGATGAACAAAAGAATTCCCGAGCTCTTCGCAATGCTCAAGGCTGCGGAGGTAGAAATCAAAAAGGAGCATCAAGTGTTGATGGTTAACAAGACCACTAGTTTCAAGAAAAAGGGCAAGGTAAAGAAAGGGAACTTCAAGAAGAATGGCAATCAAGTTGCCACTCCTGGGAAGAAGCCCAAAGTTGGACCCAGGCCTGAAACTGAGTGCTTCTACTACAAAGGGACTGGTCACTTGAAGCGGAACTGCCCCAAATACTTGGCGGATAAGAAGGATGACAAGGTGAACAAAGGTATATTTGATATACATGTTATTGATGTGTACCTTACTTATGCTCGTAGTAGCGGCTGGGTATTTGATACTGGTTCTGTTGCTCATATTTGTAACTCGAAACAGGAGCTACTGATTAAACGAAGATTAGCTGAGGACAAGGTGACGATGCGCGCCGGGAATGGTTTCAAGGTCGATGTGATCGCCGTCGTCACGCTACCTCTACATCTACCTTCGAGATTAGTTTTAGACCTGAATAGTTGTTATTTGGTGCCAGCGTTGAGCATGAACATTATGTCTGGATCTTGTTTAGTGCGAGACGATTATTCATTTAAATCAGAGAATAATGGTTGTTCTATTTATATGAGTAATATCTTTTATGGTCATGCACCCTTGAAGAGTGGTATATTCTTGTTGAATCTCGATCGTAGTGATACACATATTCACAATATTGATGCCAAAAGATGCAAAGTTGATAATGATAGTGCAATATATTTGTGGCACTGCCATTTAGGTCATATTGGTGTAAAGCGCATGAAGAAACTCCATGTAGATGGACTTTTGGAATCACTTGATTATGAATCATTTGATACTTGCGAACCATGCCTAATGGGCAAGATGACTAAAACTCCGTTCTCCGGAACAATGGAGCGAGCTAATGACTCATTGGAAATAATACATACCGATGTATGTGGTCAGATGAGTGTTGAGGCACGCGGCGGGTATCATTATTTTTTGACCTTCACAAATGATTTGAGTACGTATGTGTATATCTACTTAATGAAACACAAGTCTGAAACATTTGAAAGTTCAAAGAATTTCAGAGCGAAGTGGAGAATCTTTGTAACAATAAAATAAATTTCTACATCTGATCGCGGAGGCGAATATTTGAGTTACGAGTTTGGCCTTCATTTAAAACAATGTGGAATTGTTTCACAACTCACGCCACCTGGAACACCACAGCGTAATGGTGTGTCTGAATGTTGTAACCGCACTTTATTAGATATGGTGCGATCTATGATGTCTCTTGCCGATTTACCACCATTGTTTTGGAGTTATGCAGTAGAGACAGCCGCATTCATGTTAAATGATACATCCATTTTGCATCATGCTTTTATATTGATATTTATTACATTATGGGTTGTTATTAAACATTATATCACAATAATTATGACTTTTCTCTCTTATTTTATAAGGTATACATGAAGAGGGAGAATGCCGACAGCTGGAATTCTGGACTAGAAAAGGAGCAAATCGTCATCACCATGATTTGAGTACATTATGGTCCCGAAAGCTGTTCTGCCGGGGAGACATCCCTCCGGGAGGGGAAAATCATCGCCATCGTCATCACCATCGATCCTCTCATCGAGAGGGGGTCAATCTCCATCAACTTCTTCACCAGCACCATCTCCTCTCAAACCCTAGTTCATCTCTTGTATTCGATCTTGGTCCCAAAACCTCAGATTTGTACTTGTGGGTTGCTAGTAGTGTTGATTACTCCTTGTAGTTGATGCTAGTTGGTTTATCCGGTGGAAGATTATATTTTCATATCCTTAATGATAATTAATACTCCTCTGATCTTGATCATGAATATGCTTTGTGAGTAGTTACGTTTGTTCCTGAGGACATGGGAGAAGTCTTGTTATAAGTAATCATGTGAATTTGGTATTCGTTTGATATTTTGATGAGATGTATGTTGTCTTTCCTCTAGTGGTGTTATGTGAACGTCTACTACATGACACTTCACCATTATTTGGGCCTAGGGGAAGGCATTGGGAAGTAATAAGTAGATGATGAGTTGCTAGAGTGACAGAAGCTTAAACCCTAGTTTATGCGTTGCTTCGTAAGGGGATGATTTGGATCCATATGTTTCATGATATGGTTAAGTTTACCTTAATTCTTCTTTCGTAGTTGCGGATGCTTGTGAGAGGGGTTAATCATAAGTGGGAGGCTTGTCCAAGGAAGGGCAGCACCCAAGCACCGGTCCACCCACATATCAAATTATCAAAGTAAGGAACGCGAATCATATGAGCATGATGAAAACTAACTTGACAACAATTCCCATGTGTCCTCGGTGAAGGAAATATGCCCTAGAGGCAATAATAAAGTTATTATTTATTTCCTTATTTCATGATAAATGTTTATTATTCATGCTAGAATTGTATTAACCGGAAGCATAATACATGTGTGAGTACATAGGCAAACAGAGTGTCACTAGTATGCCTCTACTTGACTAGCTTGTTGATCAAAGATGGTTATGTTTCCTAGCCATAGACATGCGTTGTCATTTGATTAACGGGGTCACATCATTAGGAGAATGATATGATTGACTTGACCCATTCCGTTAGCTTAGCACTTGATCATTTAGTATGTTGCTATTGCTTTCTTCATGACTTATACATGTTCCTATGACTGTGAGATTATGCAACTCTTGTTTACCGGAGGAACACTTTGTGTGCTACCAAACGTCACAACGTAACTGGGTGATTATAAAGGTGCTCTACAGGTGTCTCCGAAGGTACTTGTTGGGTTGGCGTATTTCAAGATTAGGATTTGTCACTCCGATTGTCAGAGAGGTATCTCTGGGCCCTCTCGGTAATGCACATCACTATAAGCCTTGCAAGCATTGTGACTAATGGGTTAGTTGCGAGATGATGTATTACAGAACGAGTAAAGAGACTTGCCGGTAACGAGATTGAACTAGGTATTGAGATACCGACGATCGAATCTCGGGCAAGTAACATACCGATGACAAAGGGAACAACGTATGTTGTTATGCGGTCTGACCGATAAAGATCTTCGTAGAATATGTGGGAGCCAATATGAGCATCCAGGTTCCGCTATTGGTTATTGACCGGAGACGTGTCTCGGTCATGTCTACATAGTTCTCGAACCCGTAGGGTCCGCACGCTTAAAGTTTCGATGACGGTTATATTATGAGTTTATGAGTTTTGATGTACCGAAGGTAGTTCAAAGTTCCGGATGAGATCGGGGACATGAAGAGGAGTCTCCAAATGGTCGAGAAGTAAAGATCGATATATTGGAAGACTATATTCGGACATCGGAAAGGTTCTGAGTGATTCAGGTATTTTTCAGAGTACCGGAGAGTTACAGGAATTCGCCGGGGAGTATATGGGCCTTATTGGGATTTAGGGGAAAGAGAGAGGAGAGGCTGGCCCCCCAAGGCCTAGTCCGGGTGGACTAGGGGAGGGCTGCGCCCCTCCTTCCTTCTCTTCTCTCTCCCCTTTCCTTGACTCCTACTCCTACTACTTGGAAGGGGGGGAATCCTACTCCCGGTGGGAGTAGGACTCCTCCTAGGGTGCGCCATAGAGAGGGCCGGCCCTTCCTCCTCCACTCCTTTATATACTGAGGAGGGGCACCCTTGAGACACAACAATTGATCATTGATCTTTTAGCCGTGTGCGGTGCCCCCCTCCACCATAGTCCACCTCGATAATATCGTAGCGGTGCTTAGGCAAAGCCCTGCGTCGGTAGAACATCATCATCGTCACCACGCCGTTGTGCTGACGAAACTCTCCCTCAACACTCGGCTGGATCGGAGTTCGAGGGACGTCATCGGGCTGAACGTGTGCTGAACTCGGAGGTCCCTTGCGCTCGGTACTTGATCGGTCGGATCGTGAAGATGTACGACTACATCAACCGCGTTGTGCTAACGCTTCCGCTTTTGGTCTACGAGGGTACGTGGACAACACTCTCTCCTCTTGTTGCTATGCATCACCATGATCTTGCGTGTGCGTAGGAATTTTTTTGAAATTACTACGTTCCCCAACAGTGGTATCCGAGCCAGGGTTTATGCGTAGATGTTATATGCACGAGTAGAACACAAGTGAGTTGTGGGCGATACAAGTCATACTGCTTACCAGCATGTCACACTTTGGTTCGACAGTATTGTTGGATGAAGCGGCCCGGACCGACGTTACGCGTACGCTTACGCGAGACTGGTTCTACCGACGTGCTTTGCACACAGGTGGCTGGCGGGTGTCAGTTTCTCCAACTTTAGTTGAACCGAGTGTGGCTACGCCCGGTCCTTGAGAAGGTTAAAACAACACTAACTTGACAAACTATCGTTGTGGTTTTGATGCGTAGGTAAGAACGGTTCTTACTCAGCCCGTAGCACCCACGTAAAATTTGTAACAACAAAGTAGAGGACGTCTAACTTGTTTTTGCAGGGCATGTTGTGATGTGATATGGTCAAGGCATGATGCTAAATTTTATTGTATGAGATGATCATGTTTTGTAACCGAGTTATCGGCAACTGGCAGGAGCCATTGGTTGTCGCTTTATTGTATGCAATGCAATCGCCCTGTAATGCTTTACCTTATCACTAAGCGGTAGCGATAGTCAAAGAAGCATAAGATTGGCGAGACAACAACGATGCTACGATGGAGATCAAGGTGTCGCGCCGGTGACGATGGTGATCATATGGTGCTTCGGAGATGGAGATCACAAGCACAAGATGTTGATGGCCATATCATATCACTTATATTGATTGCATGTGATGTTTATCTTTTATGCATCTTATCTTGCTTTTATTGACGGTAGCATTATAAGATGATCTCTCACTAAATTATCAAAGTATAAATGTTCTCCCTGAGTATGCACCGTTGCGAAAGTTCTTCGTGCTGAGACACCACGTGATGATCGAGTGTGATAGGCTCTACGTTCAAATACAACGGCTGCAAAACAGTTGCACACGCGGAATACTCAGGTTAAACTTGACGAGCCTAGCATATAATAGATATGGCCTCGGAACACGGAGACCGAAAGGTCGAGCATGAATCATATAGTAGATATGATCAACATAGTGATGTTCACCATTGAAACTACTCCATCTCACGTGATGATCGGACATGGTTTAGTTGATTTGGATCACGTGATCACTTAGATGATTAGAGAGATGTCTATCTAAGTGGGAGTTCTTAAGTAATATGATTAAATTGAACTTAAATTTATCATGAACTTAGTCCTGATAGTTTTTTGCAAATTATGTTGTAGATCAATAGCTCGCGTTGTTGCTTCCCTATGTTTATTTTGATATGTTCCTAGAGAAAAACTATGTTGAAAGATGTTAGTAGCAATGATGCGGATTGGATCCGTGATCTGAGGATTATCCTCATTGTTGCATAGAAGAATTATGTCCTTGATGCACCACTAGATGACAAACCTATTGCAGGAGCAAATGGAGACGTTATGAACGTTTGGCTAGCTCAATATGACGACTACTTGATAGTTTAGTGCACCATGCTTAACGGCTTAGAATCGGGACTTCAAAGACGTTTTGAACGTCATGGACCATATGAGATGTTCCAGGAGTTGAAGTTATTATTTCAAGCAAATATCCGAGTTGAGAGATATGAAGTCTCCGACAAGTTCTATAGCTAAAAGATGGAGGAGAATAGCTCAAGCAGTGAGCATGTGCTCAGATTGTCTGGGTACTACAATCGCTTGAATCAAGTGGGAGTAAATCTTCCACATAAAATAGTGATTGACATAATTCTCTAGTCACCACCACCAAGTTAGTAGAACTTCGTGATGAACTATAGTATGCAAGGGATGACGAAAACAATTCCCAAGCTCTTCACAATGCTAAAATCGGCGAAGGTAGAAATCAAGAAAAACATCAAGTGTTGATGGTTGAGAAGACCACTAGTTTCAAGAAAAGGGGCAAAGGGAAGAAGGGGAACTTCAAGAAGAACGACAAGCAAGTTGCTGCTCAAGTGAAGAAGCCCAAGTCTGGACCTAAGCCTGAGACTAAGTGCTTCTGCTGCAAAGGAACTGGTCACTGGAAGCGGAACTACCCCAAGTACTTGGCAGATAAGAAGGATGGCAAAGTAAACAAGGGTATATTTGATATACGGATTATTGATGTGTATTTTACTAGTGTTCGTAGCAACCCCTCGGTATTTGATACTGCTTCAGTTGCTAAGAGTAGTAACTCGAAACAGGAGTTGCAGAATGAACAGAAACTAGTTAAGGGTGAAGTGACGATGTGTGTTGAAAGTAGTTCCAAGATTGATATGATCATCATCGCACACTCCCTGTACTTTCGAGATTAGTGTTGAACCTAAATAAGTGTTATTTGGTGTTTGCGTTGAGCATGAATATGATTTGATCATGTTTATTGCAATAGATTATTCATTTAAGTTAGAGAATAATTATTGTTCTGTTTACATGAATAAAACCTTATATGGTTACACACCCAATGAAAATGGTTCGTTGGATCTCGATCGTAGTGATACACATATTCATAATATTGAAGCCAAAAGATGCAAAGTTAATAATGATAGTGCAACTTATTTGTGGCACTGCCGTTTAGGTCATATTGGTGTAAAGCGCATGAAGAAACTCCATGCTGATGGGCTTTTGGAATCACTTGATTACGAATCACTTGATGCTTGCGAACCATGCCTCTTGGGCAAGATGACTAAAACGCCATTCTCCGGAACAATGGAGCGAGCAACAGATTTGTTGGAAATCATACATACTGATGTATGTGGTCCGATGAATATTGAGGCTCGCGGCAGGTATCGTTATTTTCAGACCTTCACAGATGATTTGAGAAGATATGGGTATATCTACTTGATGAAACATAAAGTCTGAAACATTTGAAAAGTTCATATAATTTCAGAGTGAAGTAGAAAATCATCGTAACAAGAAAATAAAGTTTCTATGATCTGATCGTGGAGGAGAATATTTGAGTTACGAGTTTGGTCTTCATTTGAAACAATGCGGAATAGTTTCGCAACTCACGCCACCTGGAACACCACAGCGTAATGGTGTGCCCGAACGTCATAACCGTACTTTATTAGATATGGTGCGATCTATGATGTTTCTTACCAATCTACCACTATCGTTTTGGGGTTATGCATTAGAGACAGCTGCATTCACGTTAAAAAGGGCACCATCTAAATCCGTTGAGATGACACCTTATGAACTGTGGTTTGGCAAGAAACCAAAGTTGTCGTTTCTTAAAGTTTGGGGTTGCGATGCTTATGTGAAAAAGTTTCAACATGATAAGCTTGAACCCAAATCGGAGAAATGTGTCTTCATAGGATACCCAAAAGTTACTGTTGGGTACACCTTCTATCACAGATCCGAAGGCAAGATATTCATTGCTAAGAATGGATCCTTTCTAGAGAAGGAGTTTCTCTCGAAAGAAGTGAGTGGGAGGAAAGTAGAACTTGATGAGTTAAGCATACTGCTCCCTTATTGGAAAGTAGTTCATCACGAAATCTGTTCATGTGACTCCTACACCAATTAGTGAGGAAGCTAATGATGATGATCATGTAACTTGGATCAAGTTACTACCGAACCTCGTGAGGTCAACCAGAGTGAGATCCGCACTGAGTGGTACTGTAATCCTATTCGGAGGTCATGTTACTTGACCATGGCGAACCTACGAACTATGAGGAAGCGATGATGAGCCCAGATTCCGCGAAATGGTTTGAGGCCATGAAATCTGAGATGGGATCCATGTATGAGAACAAAGTATGGACTTTGATTGACTTGCCCAAATGATCGGCGAGCCATTGAGATTAAATGGATCTTCAAGAGGAAGACAGACACTGATAGTAGTGTTACTATCTACAAAGCTCGAATTGTCGCAAAAAGTTTTCGACAAATTCAAGGTGTTGACTACGATAAGATTTTCTCACTCGTAGCGATGCTTAAGTCTGTCTGAATCATGTTAGCAATTGCCGCATTTTATGAAATCTGGCAAATGGATAACAAAACTGCATTCCTTAATGGACTTATTAAAGAAGAGTTGTATATGATGCAACCAGAAGGTTTTGTCAATCCTAAAGGTACTAACAAAATATGCAAGCTCCAACAATCCATCTATGGACTGGTGCAAGCATCTCGGAGTTGGAATATACGCTTTGATAAGTTGATCAAAGCATATAGTTTTATACAGACTTGCGGTGAAGCCTGTATTTACAAGAAAGTGAGCGGGAGCACTACAACATTTCTGATAAGTATATGTGAATGACATATTGTTGATCGGAAATAATGTA
The DNA here is from genome assembly GCA_021605205.1 of Aegilops longissima. Classification (NCBI taxonomy): domain Eukaryota; kingdom Viridiplantae; phylum Streptophyta; class Magnoliopsida; order Poales; family Poaceae; genus Aegilops; species Aegilops longissima. Next base: position 415,036,717 of record CM038678.1, read on the forward strand.
GAATTATTCTGCAAAGCATAAAGGAGTGTTTGAAAGGAGTTTTTCAAAGAAAGACCTCGGTGAAGCTGCTTACATATTGAGCATCAAGATCTATAGAGATAGATCAAGACACTTGATAGGTTTTTTCAATGAGTGCATACCTTGACAAGATTTTGAAGTAGTTCAAAATGGAACAGTCAAAGAAAGAGTTCTTGCCTGTGTTACAAGGTGTGAAATTGAGTAAGACTCAAAGCCCGACCATGGCAGAAGATAGAAAGAGAATGAAAGTCATTCCCTATGCCTTAGCCATAGGTTCTACAAAGTATGCCATGCTGTGTACCAGATCTATTGTATACCCTACCACTGAGTTTGGCAAGGGAGTAGAATAGTGATCTAGGAGTAGATCACTGGACAGCGGCCAAAATTATCCTTAGTGGAATAAGGATTTGTTTCCCGATTATGGAGGTGACAAAAGGTTCATCGTAAAGGGTTACTTCGATGCAAGTTTTTGACACTGATCCAGATGACTCAAAGTCTCAATCTGGATACATATTGAAAGTGGGAGCTATTAGCCAGAGTAGCTCCGTGCAGAGCATTGTAGACATAGAATTTGCAAAATACTTACGGATCTGAATGTGACAGACCCATTGACTAAAATTATCTCACAAGCAAAACATGATCACACCTTAGTACTCTTTGGGTGTTAATCACATAGCGATGTGAACTGGATTATTGACTCTAGTAAACCCTTTGGGTGTTGGTCACATGACGATGTGAACTATGGGTATTAATCACATGGTGATGTGAATTATTGGTGTTAAATCACATGGCGATGTGAACTAGATTATTGACTCTAGTGCAAGTGGGAGACTGAAGGAAATATGCCCTAGAGGCAATAATAAAGTTATTATTTATTTCCTTATTTCATGATAAATGTTTATTATTCATGCTAGAATTGTATTAACCGGAAACATAATACATGTGTGAGTACATAGACAAACAGAGTGTCACTAGTATGCCTCTACTTTACTAGCTCGTTGATCAAAGATGGTTATGTTTCCTAGCCATAGACATGAGTTGTCATTTGATTAACGAGGTCACATCATTAGGAGAATGATGTGATTGACTTGACCCATTCTGTTAGCTTAGCACTTGATTGTTTAGTATGTTGCTATTGCTTTCTTCGTGACTTATATATGTTCCTATGACTATGAGATTATGCAACTCCCGTTTACCGGAGGAACACTTTGTGTGCTACCAAACGTCACAACGTAACTGGGTGATTATAAAGGTGCTCTACAGGTGTCTCCGAAGGTACTTGTTGGGTTGGCGTATTTCGAGATTAGGATTTGTCACTCCTATTGTCGGAGAGGTATCGCTGGGCCCTCTCGGTAATGCACATCACTATAAGCCTTGCAAGCATTGTAACTAATGGGTTAGTTGCGAGATGACGTATTACGGAACGAGTAAAGAGACTTGCCGGTAACGATATTGAACTAGGTATTGAGATACCGACGATCGAATCTCGGGCAAGTAACATACCGATGACAAAGGGAACAACGTATGTTGTTATGCGGTCTGACCGATAAAGATCTTTGTAGAATATGTGGGAGCCAATATGAGCATACAGGTTCTGCTATTGGTTATTGACCGGAGACGTGTCTCGGTCATGTCTACATAGTTCTCGAACCCGTAGGGTCCGCACGCTTAAAGTTTCAATGACGGTTATATTACGAGTTTATGAGTTTTGATGTACCGAAGGTAGTTCGGAGTTCCAGATGAGATCGGGGACATGACGAGGAGTATTGAAATGGTCGAGACGTAAAGATCGATATATTGGACGACTATATTCGGACATCGAAAAGGTTCCGAGTGATTCGGTATTTTCGAGTCTGGGAGAGTTCAGGAATTTGTCGGGAGTATATGGGCCTTATTGGGCTTTAGGGAAAGAGAGAGAGAGGCTGGGCGCCCCCAAGGCCTAGTCCGAATTGGACTAGGGGAGGGCTGCGCCTCCTTCCTTCTCTCTCTCTCCCTTTCCTTGACTCCTACTCCTACTACTTGGGGGAATCCTACTCCCGGTGGGAGTAGGACTCCTCCTAGGCGCGCCATAGAGAGGCGACCTCCCCTCCTCCACTCCTTTATATACGGGAGGGGCACCCTTGGAGACACAACAATTGATCATTGATCTTTTAGCCGTGTGCGGTGCCCCCCTCCACCATAGTCCACCTCGATAATATCGTAGCGGTGCTTAGGCGAAGCCCTGCGTCGATAGAACATCATCATCTTCACCACGCCGTCGTGCTGACGAAACTCTCCCTCAACACTCGGCTGGATCGGAGTTCGAGGGACGTCATCGGGCTGAACGTGTGCTGAACTCGGAGGTGCCTTGCATTCGGTACTTGATCGGTCGGATCGTGAAGACATACGACTACATCAACCGCGTTGTGCTAATGCTTCCGCTTTCGGTCTAGGAGGGTACATGGACAACACTCTCCCCTCTCGTTTCTATGCATCACCATGATCTTGCGTGTTCGTAGGAATTTTTTTGAAATTACTACGTTCCCCAACACTCGGGAGCGCTTTGCTTTATATAAGAGTTCATCCAGGCTTGTACTTTGCTACAAAAAGGATTGGGCCACCTTGCTGCACCTTAGTTACTTTATTTACTTGTTACCCGTTACAATTTATCTTATCACAAAACTATCTGTTACCGATAATTACAGTGCTCGCAGAGAATACCTTGCTGAAAACCACTTGTCATTTCCTTCTGCTCCTTGTTGGGTTCTACACTCTTACTTATCGAAAGGACTATGACAGACCCCCTATACTTGTGGGTCATCAAGACTCTTTTTTGGCGCCGTTGCCTGGGAGTGAAGCGCCTTTGGTAAGGAAACATTTATATAGTGTGCTGAAATTTACTGTCACTTGTTAGTATGGAAAATAATCCTTTGAGGGGCTTGTTCGGGGTATCTTCACCTCGACCGGAAGAGCAAAGAGTTTCTCCTCAACCTACTGCACCTACTGAAAATATTTATTATGAAATTCCTTCGGGTATGATAGAGAAACTGCTAGCTAATCCTTATGCAGGAGATGGAACATTACATCCTGATATGCACCTAATCTATGTGGATGAAGTTTGTGGATTATTTAAGCTTGCAAGTATGCCCGAGGATGTTGTCAAGAAGAAGGACTTCCCTTTATATTTGAAGGGAAAGGCATTGACATGGTATAGGCTATTGGATGATATTGGATCATGTAACTACAACCGATTGAAATTGGAATTTCATCAGAAGTTTTATCCTATGCATCTGGTTCATCGTGATCGGAATTATATATATAATTTTTGGCCTCATGAAGGAGAAAGTATCGCTCAAGCTTGGGGGAGGCTTAAGTTAGTGTTATATTCATGCCCCAATCATGAGCTCTCAAGAGAAATTATTATTCAAAATTTTTATGCTCAGCTTTCTCATAATGATCGATCCATGCTTGATACTTCTTGTACTGGTTCCTATATGAAGAAGGACATTGAATTCAAATGGGATTTATTGGTGCAACTCTGAAGATTGGGAACTCGACGAAGGTAAAGAGTCAGGTATAAACCTTAAGTTTGATTGTGTTAAATCCTTTATGGATACCAATGCTTTTCGTGATTTTAGCAACAAATATGGACTTGACTCTGAGATAGTAGCTTCTTTCTGTGAATCTTTTGCTACTCATGTTGATCTCCCTAAGGAGAGTGGTTTAAATATCATCCTCCCATTGAAGTTAAAGTAGTTGAACCTATTAAAGTTGAAGAAGAAACTATTACTTATAATGTTGATCCTATTGTTCCTACTGCTTATATTGAGAAACCACCATTCCCTGTTAGAATAAAGGATCATGCTAAAGCTTCAACTGTGGTCAACAAAAGTAGTATTAGAACACCCAAACCCTCTGAGCAAATTAAAGTTAAACCTAGTATTGCTATGGTTAAAGATCTCTTGGTTGATAATGTTGATGGGCATGTTATTTATTTATGTGATGAAGTTGCTAGAATTGCTAAACCTGATACTAAAGATAAACATAGACCTATTGTGGACATGCCCGTTGTATCTGTTAAAATAGGAGATCATTGTTATCATGGCTTATGTGATGTGTGTGCTAGTGTAAGTGCAATTCCTTATGCCTTATATAAAGAAATTATGAACGATATTGCACCTGCTGAGATAGAAGATATTGATGTTACTATTAAGCTTGCTAATAGAGATACTATATCACCAATTGGGATTGCTAGAGATGTTGAAGTCTTGTGTGGGAAGATAAAATATCCTACTGATTTCCTTGTTCTTGCTTCCCCACAAGATAATTTTTGTCCCATTATATTTGGTAGACCTTTCTTGAATACTGTTAATGCTAAGATAGACTGCGAGAAAGATATTGTTACTGTTGGTTTGGGTGATATGTCTCATGATTTTAATTTCTCTAAATTTCGTAGACAACCCCACGATAAAGAATTGCCTAGTGAGGATGAAATTAGTGGTCTTGCTTCTATTGACGTGCCTCCTAATGATCCTTTAGAACAATATTTGCTAGACCATGAAAAGGATATGTTTATGCATGAAAGAAGGGAAATATATGAAGTATTCTTTAATCAAGGACCTATTTTGAAACACAATTTGCCTGTTGAAATCCTTGGAGATCCTCCTCCACCTAAGGGTGATCCCGTGTTTGAGCTTAAACAATTACCTGATACTCTGAAACATGCTTATCTTGATGAAAAGAAGATATACCCTGTTATTATTAGTGCTAACCTTTTAGAGCATGAATAAAAGAAATTATTGAAAACTCTGAAGAAGCACGTGCCACTATTGGATATACTCTCGATGATCTTAAGGGCATTAGCCCCACTCTATGTCAGCACAAAATAAAATTGGAGAGAGATGCCAAGCTAGTTGTTGATCATGAACGACGATTAAATCCTAAGATGAAAGAAGTGGTAAGAAATGAAATACTAAAGCTTCTGGAGGCAGGTATAATTTATCCTATTGCCGATAGTCAATGGGTAAGCCATGTTCATTGTGTCCCTAAGAAGGGAGGTATTACTGTTGTTCCTAATGATAAGAATGAATTGATTCCACAAAGAAATGTTACAGGTTATAGAATGGTAATTGATTTTCGCAAATTGAATAAAGCTACTAGAAAAGATCATTACCCTCTACCTTTTATTGATCAAATGCTAGAAAGACTATCCAAACATATTCATTTTTGTTTTCTAGATGGTTATTCTTGTTTCTCTCAAATACCTGTGTCAAAAGAGGATCAAGAGAAAACCACTTTTACTTGCCCCTTTGATACCTTTGCTTATAGACGTATGCCTTTTGGTTTATGCAATGCACCTGCTACCTTTTAAAGATGTATGACTGCTATATTATCTGACTTTTGTGAAAAGATTGTTGAGATTTTCATGGATGATTTCTCCATTTACGAAACTTCTTTTGATGATTGCTTAAGCAACCTTGATCGAGTTTTGTAGAGATGTGAATAAACTAATATTGTCTTGATTGGGAGAAGTGCCACTTTATGGTTAATGAAGATATTGTCTTGGGCCATAAAATTTCTTAAAGAGGTATTGAAGTGGATAAAGCTAAAGTAGATGCTATTGAAAAAATGTCGTGCCCTAAAGATATCAAAGATAAAAGAAGTTTCCTTGGTCATGCTGGTTTCTATAGGAGATTTATTAAAGACTTCTCTAAAATTTCTAGGCCTCTCACTAATCTTTTACAAAAAGATGTTCCTTTTGTTTTTGATGATGATTGTGTAGAAGCATTTGAAATACATAAGAAAGCCTTGATCTCTGCAGCTATTGTTCAGCCTCCTAATTGGAATTTACCCTTTGATATTATGTGTGATGCTAGTGATTATGCTGTTGGTGTTGTTCTAGGACAAAGAGTTGATAAGAAATTGAATGTTATTCAGTATGCTAGTAAAACTCTAGAGAGTGCCTAGAGAAATTATGCTACTACTGAAAAAGAATTTTTAGCAGTTGTATTTTCATGCGATAAGTTCAGACCTTATATTGTTGATTCCAAAGTAACTGTTCACACTGATCATGCTACTATTAAATATCTTATGGAAAAGAAATATGCTAAACCTAGAGTTATTAGATGGGTTCTCTTGCTACAAGAATTTGATTTGCATATTATTGATAGAAAGGGAGCTGAGAACCCCGCTGCAGACAACTTGTCTAGGTTAGAAAATGTTCTTGATGACCCACTACTTATTGATGATAGCTTTCCTGATGAACAATTAAATGTCATAAATGCTTCTCGTAGTACTATATGGTATGCTAACTATGCGAATTATATTTTTTCTAAATTTATACCACCTAGTTTCACATACCAGCAAAAGAAAAAGTTTGTCTATGATTTAAGACATTACTTTTGGGATGACCCACACCTTTATAAAGAAGGAGTAGATGGTGTTATTAGACGTTGTGTACCTAAGCATGAACAGGGACAGATCCTACGCAAGTGCCACTCCGAGTCTTACGGAGGACACCACGCTGGAGATAGAACTGCACATAAGGTATTGCAATCCGGGTTCTATTGGCCCACTCTCTACAAGGATGCATGTAAGTTTGTCCTGTCTTGTGATGAATGCAAGATAATTGGTAATATTAGTAGACCTCAGGAAATGTCGATGAACTATTCACTTGTTATTGAACCATTTGATGTTTGGGGCTTTGATTATATTTGACCTTTTCCTTCCTCTAACGGGTATACTCATATTTTAGTTACTGTTGATTACATTACTAAGTGGGTAGAAGCTATTCCAACTAGTAGTGCTGATCATAACACTTCTATAAAGATGCTTAAAGAAGTTATTTTTCCGAGGTTTGGAGTCCCTAGATATTTAATGACCGATGGTGGTTCACATTTTATTCATGGTGCTTTCCGTAAAATGCTTGCTAAGTATGATGTTAACCATAGAATTGCATATCCTTATCATCCTCAGTCTAGTGGAAGTAGAATTGAGAAACAGGGAGATCAAATTAATTTTGCAAAAGACTGTTAATAGGTCTAGAAAGAATTGGTCTAAGAAACTTGATGATGCATTATGGGCTTATAGAACTACTTATAAGAATCCTATGGGTATGTCTCCGTATAAAATGGTTTATGGAAAAGCATGCCACTTACCTCTTGAGCTAGAACATAAGGCATATTGGGCTATTAAATAGCTCAATTATGACTTCAAACTTGTCGGTGAGAAGAGGCTATTTGACATTAGCTCACGTGTTGAATGGAGAACCCAAGCCTATGAGAATGCCAAGTTGTTTAAAGAAAAAGTTAAAAGATGGCATGATAAAATGATACAAAAGCGTGAGTTTAATGTAGGTTATCATGTTTTGCTATACAATTCTCATTTAAGATTTTTTGCAGGAAAGCTTCTGTCTAAATGGGAAGGCCCCTACATTATCGAGGAGGTCTATCGTTCCGGTGCCATCAAAATCAACAATGCCAAAGGCACAAATCCGAAGGTGGTAAACGGTCAAAGAATCAAACATTATATCTCAGGTACTCCCATAAATGTTGAGACCAATATTATTGATACCGTAACCCCAGAGGAGTACATAAGGGACACTTTCCAGAACGTTTCAGACTCCGAAAAGGAATAGGTATGTGGTACGGTAAGTCAACTCCAAAATGTTTCCAATGATAATTTTTCTCCGTTTTGGAATATTTAAAGAATTAGGAAAATTAAAAGTAGTCCGAAAGAGACACGAGGCCACCACAAGGGTGGAGGGCGCGCCCTACCCCTGGGCACGCCGCCCGTCCTTGTGGCCACCTCGTGTGCCCTCCGGACTCCGTTTTCTTGCATGATACTTCTTTTGGTCGGTAAAAGTTCACTATATAATCTCCCGAAGGTTTTGACCACCGTACCACGACAAAATCCTCTGTTTTCGTTTTGAGTTGTTTCTGCAGCAGTTTTAGAGCGAGATGTCTTCGCAAGAGTCGGTCGGGGAGAGTCGGGTATCTCACCCGACACGGGTAAACTTCGCAAAGAAGTAACGGATCTTAAGCAGCAAATTAATAAGCTCGAGGAAGAGAATCATATCCTAAGAGGCATCATCGCCAAGAATATCACATCACCACCTCCGAAGAAAGAGACGTAAGTACATGGGTATGGGCACTCCCCTTGGCAACTGCCAAGCTTGGGGGAGTTGCCCCGGTGCTGTATCACCATCACACCTTTACCTTTATCGCTTTTCTTAGTTCGATCCTTTTGGTTATATCTTGATCTAGTAGAATAAAGTTTTTAGTATGATCTAGCTTTGAGTTTTGCTTCGATCTCTATCTATGTAATCAAGTCTGTGAGATATATAACAAAGAGTAGTTTTGAGTTGAGGGCTTTGCTTTCTTGCTATGATCTTGAGGGAATTAAATAAAAAGAAAGAAATAAAAAGCTCATATATTGTTCTTATGGAGAGTAATGACTTCACATATAAAGAGTATGATGAATAGAAGTTGTTGAGAGTTGACAAACATAGTTTTGGTCATTGTTGCAATTAATAGGAAGTAATAAAGAAAGAGAGGCTTCACATATAAATATACTATCTTGGACATCTTTTGTAATTGTGAGCACTCATTAAAAAATGACATGCTAAAAGGTTGATGTTGGACAAGGAAGACAACATAATAGGTTATGTTTTCTTATATCCGAATAGAAGTTGTATTGTCATGGATCATCCAACATGTTGAGCAAGCCTTTCCCTCTCATGCTAGACCAAATTATTTGCACCAAGTAGAGATACTACTTGTGCTTCCAAACATCCCTTAAACCAGTTTTGCCATGAGAGTCCACCATACCTATGATGCGGCTTGAAGCGACGTCAGTATTTCCCCAAAGAGGAAGGGATGATGCAGCACAACGACGGTAGGTATTTCCCTCAGTGATGAGACCAAGGTTATCGAACCAGTAGGAGAACCAAGAAACAACACGTAAGCAACACCTGCACACAAATAGCAACTACTCGCAACCCGACGTGTAAAAGGGGTTGTCAATCCCTTTCGGGTAGCGGCGCCTCAAGATAGGGAAACAGACGTGAGATAAATTGTAGTAAATTGATAGATTGAACGCCAAATAAAATAAATAAGAATAAAACACAGCAAGGTATTTTTGTATTTTTGGATTAATAGATCTGAAAATTAAAGGCAAATAAAATAGATCGCGAAGGCAAATAATATGAGAAAGAGACCCAGGGGCTGTAGGTTTCACTAGTGGCTTCTCTCGAGAAAAATAGCAAATGGTGGGTAAACAAATTGCTGTTGGGCAATTGATAGAACTTCAAATAATCATGACGATATCCAGGCAATGATCATTATATATTCATCACGTCCAAGATTAGTAGACCGACTCCTGCCTGCATCTACTACTATTACTTCACACATCGACCACTATCCAACATGCATCTAGTGTAAGTTCATGGAGAAACGAAGTAATGCAATAAGAATGATGACATGATGTAGACAAGATCTATCTATGTAGATATAGTCCCCATCATTATATCCTTAGTAGCAACGATACTTACATGTCGGTTCCCCTTCTGTCACTGGGATCAAGCACCGTAAGATCGAACCCACTACAAAACACCCCTTCCCATTGCAAGATAGATAGATCAAGTTGGACAAACAAAAACCAAATATCGGAGAAGAAATACGAGGCTATAAGCAATCATGCATAAAAGAGATCAAAGAAACTCAAATACTTTCATGGATATAAAAAGATAGATCTGATCATAAACTCAAAGTTCATCCGATCCCAACAAACACACCGCAAAAAGAGTTACATCATATGGATCTCCAAGAGACCATTGTATTGAGAATTCAGTGAGAGAGAGGAAGCCATCTAGCTACTAACTACGGACCCGAAGGTCTACAAAGAACTACTCACGCATCATCGGAGAGGCACCAATGGAGGTGGTGAACCCCATCCGTGATGGTGTCTAGATTGGATCTGGTGGTTCTGGACTCTGCGGTGGCTGGAATTGATTTTCGTCGACTCCCCTAGGGTTTTTGGAATATTGGGGTATTATAGAGCAAAGAGGCGGTCCGAGGGGCACTCGAGGTGGGCATAACCCACCAGGGCGCGCCTGGGCCTCCTGGCGCGCCCTGGTGGGCTGTGCTCTCCTCGGAGCGCCCCGTTAGGTGTCTTCTGGTCCAAATAAATCTCCATAAAGTTTCCTTGCATTTGGACTCCGTTTGGTATTGATTTCCTGCGATGTAAGTAAACATGCAGAAAACAGCAACCGACACTTGGCACTATATCAATAGGTTAGTACCAAAAATGATATAAAATGACTATAAAATGATTAGAAAACATCCAAAATTGATAATATAACAGCATGGAACAATCAAAAATTATAGATACGTTGGAGACGTATCAACATCCCAAAGCTTAACTCCTACTCGTCCTCGAGTAGGTAAGTGATAAAAACAGAATTTTTGATGTGGAATGCTGCCTATCATGTCATATCATATTCTTTTCTTTATAGCATGGACATTTGGACTTTTATATTGTTCAAAGCAATAGTCTAGTTTTGACATGATAATTTAAATACTCAAGCATATCAACAAGCAACCATGTCTTTCAAAGTATCAACGCTAAAATAAGTTATCTCTAGCCCATTATGCTCAGTCATTGATCCATTCATGAAACACACTCGCATATTAGCTACACCGAATACTCAAGTACGATCATATTTCCTCCTAGTTGGTGCTTTTATAAGAGAAGACGGAGACTGATTTTTTTTTGCATAAAGTAAAAGAAAGGCCCTTTGCGGAGGGAAGTAGGGATTTGTAGACGTGCCAGAGCTCAAAGCGAAAAATTGAGAGACAAAAACATTTTGGGAGGTGTATCCTTCCCACCAACGAAAATGACTTAGTGTTCCCAACACTTTCCATGCTAGATATATCATAGGCGGTTCCCAAACAGAAAATAAAGTTTATTCCTTTTTCAACCATACTTTCACTTTCCATGGCTAGCCGTATCCACGGTTGCCTTCCATACCAACACTTTCCAAGGAATTTATTATTTGACAACATAAAGTAAATTCATTTTTCATTTTGGCGTTGGGCATCCCTAATACCTTTGCCTTACTCTCTTGCAATGACAAGTGAATAAACACTCATCGTGAGAATAACACATCTAGCATGGAAAATATTAGCCACCCCTCACCGCTCCGCGAGCAAAACGAACACACAAAAGAGAAGTTTATTTTTAAAACTAGAGATGGCACATACAAATTTGCTTGGAACGGCAAAAGAATACCGCATATAGGTAGATATTGTGGACTCATGTGGCAAAACTAGTTCAAAGGTTTTTGGATGCACAAGTAGAGATCATACTTAGTGCAAAATGAAGGCTAGCAAAAGATTGAGAAGCGACCAACCAAGAAACGAATAATCTCATGAGTGAGCATTAAGCATAATTAACACCGAATAATGCACTACAAGTAGGATATTATTTCATTGCATAATTATCGACTTTCGTGCTTGCATAGGGAATCACAAACCTTAACACCAATATTCTTACTAAAGCATAATTACTCATCAACATAACTCACATATCACATCATCATATCTCAAAACTATTACTAAGAATCAAGTTTATTTTGTCCAATGATCTTCATGAAAGTTTTTATTATATCCTTCTTGGATATCTATCACTTTGGAACTAATTTTCATATGTTTCTTTTGATAAGCTCAAACAAATATAAGTGAAGATCATGAGCATAATTTTTCTTTCTCTCAAATTAATTTAAGTGGAGCAAGAGAGAATTTCTTGAAAATTTTACTAACTCTCAAATAAATCTAAGTGAAGCAAGAGAGCGTTTCTTCAAAAATACTAAAGCACACCGTGCTCAAAAAGATATAAGTGAAGCACTAGAGCAAGTCCATGGCTCATAAAAATTTAAGTGGAGCATAGAGAGCAATTCTAACAAGTCATGACATAATTTTGGCTCTCTCAAATAGGTGTGTCCAGCAAGGAATCAAGACCTAAAACAAAAAATTAACAAGCAAAGACTCATATCATACAAGATGCTCCAAGCAAAACACATAGTATGTGACGAATAAAAATATAGCTTCGAATAAAATACCAATGGTCGTTAGAAGAAAGAGGGGATGCCACTCGGGGAATCCCCAAGCTTAGTTGCTTGCTCTCTTTTGGATAATAGCTTGGGATGCTGGGGCATCCCCAAGCTTAGGCTCTTCTTAATCCTTATTCCTTCATCCATCGTAAGATAACCCAAAACATGAAAACTTCAATCACACAAAACTCAACAAAACCTTCGTGAGATCCGTTAGTAAAAGAAAGCAAATCACTACTATAAGTATTGCATCAAACCAATTCATATTTTGTTTTTGCATTATATCTACTGTATTCCAACTTTTCTATGGCAAAAACTCATCAAAGAAAACCATAGAGCCATCAAAACAAGCACACAACGCAAAGAAAACAGAATCTGTCAAAACAGAATAGTCTGTAGCAATCTGACTATTTCGAATACTTATGAAACTCCAAAAATTCTGAAACATTAGGATGACCTGAGAAATTTGTATATTAATCTACTTAAAAAATAATTGGCATTTTATCACGCTCTGGTAAAAAATGAGAATTATTTTCGTGAGAGAAAAAGTTTCTGTTTTTCAGCAAGATCAAACAACTATCACCTAAGAAGATCCTAAAGGCTTTACTTGGCACAACCACTAATTGGAACACAAAAAACACAACCATAACAATAGCATAATTGTGCAAACACTCAAGAACGGAAAGCAAAAAGCAAAAATAAATTTTATTCATTGGGTTGCCTCCCAACAAGCGCTATAATTTTACGCCCTTAGCTAGGCATAAAGCAATGATCTAAGTTTTGTATTCTGTAGTTTTGGCAACTTTTGTAAGGGTTTTCTCAAACCCGGGAGGCTCTTTACGCTTCCCTAAATTCTCCGGAAAAGAAACCATCTTTAGATCCAAAATAACCAATCGCTTGTTGCAAAGAGTAATAAAGGTATTCATGTGATTGATACTACCATTGAGGTGTTTGAGGGGTTCATTATATTTCTGTATTTCAACCATATGTTTATGTAAATCACCAAGTTTGTCCAACATTTGAACTCCCTCAGGGCTGAAAAAAAACCCTTCTTTTTAGGTGGAACTCCCAAAATTCCTTCTAAAATTTCATAGGCAGCATTAGCATCAAGCCCAATAAAATTCACTTTAGCGGCAAAATCTAGGAGTTATCTATGATGCAAAGCCAATCCTATGTAGAAATTACGAAGCAAGATCTTAGCGCCCCCCTTTAAATTGCAAATACAATAAGATTCCATAAGCCTGTACCAAGCATCTTTCAAATTTTCTCCTTGCTTTTGTTTGAAGTAAAGAACTTCAAAATTTGGTGACAAAGGAGGAGTAGGAAGCGAAAACACGGATAGATCTGACGAGAAAACGACGAACGAAAAAGAGGGCGAATAAAACAGCAACTTTTTGTGGGGTGGGGGAGAGGAAAACGAAAAATAATGTAAATTGTGAAGAGATGAGATTTGTGATTAGGAACCTGGTATATGTTGAAGATCCTCCCCGGCAACGGCACCAGAAATTCCTTTTGATGCGGCTTGAAGCTACGTCGGTATTTCCCCAAAGAGGAAGGGATGATGCAACACAGCGATGGTAGGTATTTCCCTCAGTGACGAGATGTGACGCCTGGATAATTAGGCTACAGTAATCCCGCGTTAACGATGCCACATCACCTCGGTTACTGTTGCTAACCTCGTGTTAGATCGAAACCGATTCAAATTCAAATTCAAAATCAAGCAAACAACAAAAGTTCTGAAACGCTAAAACAAAATTGTCCTAAATGTGTCGAATAAATCATAGGTAATTGTGGTGGCGATACCAAACTCTGAAGAAGTGTTTAAAGGCTCTAAAATAATTATGACAGTAGCAAAATCAATTAATTACATGCCTTTTACAATTAATAAAATACTAAACAGTTTTAGTTTGTCACCAAACTTTTTGTGGCATCGGGGTATTTTGAAACACTAATTTTGGTACTAATTATATATTTTATAAAACAAATATAAATAGTAAATAAAATAGGAAGCTAATAAACAGAAAATAAATAAAAACAAAAACTTAAACAAAAGAGAAAAGGAAGAAACCCCCTCCCCGGGCGAATGGCCCAATTTAGCCAAGAAAGCCACCAACCCACTGCCACCCCACTTCCCTTATCCCCCATCCTCAAACCCTAACCCACAACCACCACGCACTCCCCCCCCCACTCCACCTCGCTCTCTTCCCCCCAAACTGGATCGAGATCGGGGGCTCGCTCTTTGCTCGGTGCCCAAGCCCCCTCGCCGGCGCCGTCCGTCTCCGACCCCTTCGCCCTTCACCCAAGCCGACCGCGTCACCCACTACCCCGACGCTGCTGGACCCTGCCGTCATCGGAGCCACCTCGAGGAGCTGCCTAGCCATCCTCTTCCTCGTCTCCTCCTCGCCGGGCCAGACGACTTCGACCCCGACCTCGGCGCTGCCGCCCTTGCCTGCCTCGTCATCGACCCCGCTGCCTAGTCCCTACGACCAGCGGTGAGGCCCCGCCTCTCCTCCTCTTTCCCTCACGCCAGACGCCAAGACACCGCCTCAGCAGAACGGAGCTCGCTCCTTGCGCCCTGATCGCCCGCCACCCAGCGTGCATCGTCCTGTGCTCGCGTTCGCCCAACCATCATGCCTCAGACTCCATGGCGGCACCACCACCCCACGCCCGACACCGTCCTCGTCGGCCCGCCACCACCGCGCCTCTCGCGTGCCCCTGGTTCCCCACGGCGCGCGCCTACCTCGCCTCGCTCGGCTCGCCATCGCCGCCTCAGCGGCCGGCCTCGCCGTGCCGTGGCGGTGGCTTCCCCTTCGATCTAGGCGATGCCCGATCGGGCTGGGCGCCAGCGCCCGTGACCCACACGCCCGCTAAGGCCTCTGTGCCACAAACAAACGGGGCCCAGCCCCCTTGAACGAAAATAAAAAAATGAAAAATGAATTAATAAATAATAATTAAAATGAAAATTAATTAATTAATTAAAGAATTAATTAAACTAATTAAACCAGATTAGATTAACCTAACCACTAATTAAACTAATTGACCCTGTTAGTTAGCCTGCTAATCAAACAACCAATGACATGTGGGCCCCACACTTAGTTGACCCAATCAATCAAGATAGTGATCACGACGTCAAGATGATGTCATGCTGACGTCATCATTTACTATTCTGGATAATGTTGGATTTAAATAATTAATTAAATTCATGAAAAAGTTAAAATCTTTAGAAAATCATATAAAATAATCTGTAACTCGGATGAAAATACTTTCAACATGAAAGTTGTTCAGAACGACGAGACGAATCCGGATACGCAGCCCGTTCGTCCTCACACACCCCTAACATATCAAACTCACAACTTTCCCCCTCCGGCTCCTCTGCCCGAAAACGCGAAACACCGGGGATACTTTCTCGGATGTTTCCCCCCTTCACCGGTATCACCTCATACCGCGTTAGGGCACGCCTAGCATCACACATTGCTTTGTCATGCATCGTTATGCATCTGTTTGCATTGTATTCATTGTTTCTTCCCCCTCTTCTTCCGCTAGACACCGAGACCGACGCCATTGCTACCCAAGACGACTACGGAGTTGACGACCCTCTCTCTTGCCGAGCAACCAGGCAAGCCCCTCCTTGATCACCAGATATCGCCTATTCTTCTCTATCTGCTTGCATAGAGTAGTGTAGCATGTTATCGCTTCCGATTAATCCTATATCGCTGCATAGCCTGTCCATGCTACTATCGTTGTTACCTTTACCGCTATCCTATCGCTTAGTATAGGATGCTAGTGTTCCATCGTGGCCCTACACTCTTGTCCGTCTCGCCATGCTATACTATTGGGCTGTGATCACTTTGGGAGGTGATCACGGGCATATACTATATACTTTACACTATTACATTACCCGTGATACTGTTAGGAGATGGGAAATTTGAAAGGACGGTGGCTCCATCTGGTAGAGGTGGGCCTGGGTTCCCATGGCCCCGATCGTTACTTGTGGTGGAGCGACAGGCAGGTTGAGACCACTTAGAGAGAGGTGGGCCTGGCCTGGTCGGCGTTCATGGATACTTAACACGCTTAACGAGATCTTGGTATTTGATCCGAGTCCGCCATTTGGTCTATACGCACTAACCAACCACGTGGGAAAGATATGGGCACTCGGCGCCTTGGTATCAGCCAAAGCCTTCGTGACATCGGCGATCGAGCGGCGCACCGGTTTGGAACGTAAGCTCGCTCTTGTATTAAGGGGCTAGTTCGCTTCCGCCCCACGCAAGCGTCTTGGTGTGCTAAGGCGATGGGCCTGGACTGCGGCGCTTAGGTTTAGACCGCGGTGACCTCTCTGTTGTGCCTAGGTGGGCTGCGACGTGTTGATCTTCGCGCCGGGCATGACCCAGAAAGTGTGTCCGCCAAATGGGATCAAGCATGTTGGGTTATGTGGTGCACCGTGCAGGAAGTTAATCTATTGAATAGCCGTGATCTTGATAGCAGGGACGACTTGGAGTTGTACCTTGACCTTATGACAACTAGAACCAGATACTTAATAAAACACACCCTTCCAAGTGCTAGATACAACCCGGTGGTCGCTCTCTACTGTGGCTACGAGGAGAGGATCGCGGGTAGGATTATGCTATGCGATGCTACTTGGAGGACTTGATCTACTCTCTTCTACATCTTTGAAGACGGAGGCTGCGAGGCGTAGTCTTGACGGGATTAGTTATCGCCTCTTATTACGGCATTCGCAGTCCGGTCCATCGATATGGCCCTTTACACATATACCCATGCATATGTAGTGTAGCTCCTTGCTTGTAGTACTTTGGATGAGTACTCACGGTTGCTTCCTCCCCCTTTTCCCCTTTCCTTCTTTACGGTTGTCGTAACAGATGTCGGAACCAGAGCCGACGCCACCACCGACGCATTTACTCCTACTACACCGGAGGTGCCTACTACTACGTGCAGCTTGTCGATGACGACTGTGAGTAGTTAGGAGGATCCCAGCGGGAGGCTGCGCTTCTTCGATCAGATCCCGGTTTGTGCTAGCCATCTTATGGAAAACTTGTTTAACTTATGTCCGTACTCAGATATTGCTGCTTCGCTGACTCGTCTATGATCGAGCACTTGTATTCGAGCCCTCGAGGCCCCCGGCTTGTATTATGATGCTTCTATGACTTATTTATGTTTTAGAGTTGTGTTGTGATATCTTCCGTGAGTCCTCGATCTTGATCGTACACATTTGCGTGCATGATTAGTGTACGATTGAGTCGGGGGCATCACAAGTTGGTATCAGAGCCGACTGCCTGTAGGAATCCCCCTTTCCAACTCCTTGGCCGAAGTTGAGTCTAGTCATTGAAAAAGTTTTTTTACTAACATGGCTGTGCGGCTTACGGGCCCACGTCGCCATTGGGTGGTACTAGGATCTTTTACTCCTCGATCTTTACCCTGGGCTTCTAATCTCTCCCCTATTCGGGTTAAATGATTTTTCTAAAAGGACTAACTTTAGGTTCTCGAAAATATTTTCTCCCGGAGAGCCCCTCACTCCAGATGATCGCTTGCTGCACCAGAAGATTCCGAAGATACTCTCCGAGGTTTTCCCGAGACCCTTGTACCCACCAACTTTACAATCCCCTACCACCGATACACCCTTATGGATAACTAGCTACATTTGTTGTTCATACCTTCATCTTCAGTTGCTCTTGTTATTACAAGATGCCCTAAATTCCTCTCCGTTGTTCCGAAAATCCTTTAAGCTTACTGCCTTGCAGTTCTTTACCACATGAATACTCCTATTGAAAATTCCTCACACTTATTGAGTATCTGTTCATCCCTAGTTGTTCGTAGGCTTCGTAAGATACTCTGAAATACTAACCGACCTTCTGAGCATCCTCTTCAAACTATTGCTCTACAAATACTTGTATGCTTACATTATGGATGTTCCCATATCACTAACAATATTCACTAGTATCTTTTGACACCGTCATTATGATCCTATTGATTCAACATGTGTGAGGATGCACACAATCATCTATCAACCCTTCTAAATTATCTTTCCGGCTTAGACATCATTTTTGAATATGAGCTGGTTCTCGACCAAACTATTTCGTCAATTGTGCCTCTGGTCTATCCAACTTATCCATCCTTGATCAGAGCGACTGCTTCTGATCCTTTGTTTTGGAAATCGTAATTCCTTTGTTATTTAAGCATCAAATTATTCAGATGTTCTATAATATGATGCCCGTGCATTCTTCTTCCGCTGGTTGAGTACCGATGCTCACATCAGATCCCCTTGTGGACCATCGATTCCTTTGTTGGATTTTATCCGACAGTGTCCTTCATATTGAATAACCTTGAGAGCCTTTCCATGGGTATATAATGCCTTTGGTACATTGTATCATCTGCTTTTGAATAATGCTATACTTTCGAGCTTGTATTATTTACCCCGAAGTTTGTGGTATATGTTTGTAAGATGCCCTGATGGGTTGAACCTATGCCTTCCTTAATATGTGTGGACTCGGAAGTTTTCACGGGTCATACTCATCTGGTATTTCACCAGGTAAAACTTTCAACACTAATGCCATTATCTAAACGAGAAGTGAATGTAAGGTTATGCTTTGGAGAAGTGGGAGTCGACCTTGAACTTTGTGTTCATGCCCATGGACCCGAGGTGGAACTTATCATGGAAGCTTCTCGTAGTAATAATAATCCCCTTGTTATAACTTCTTCTCTTATCTATGCTTGGTCTTTTGCGACCGTGGTTTCGACCATATTGTTCTTCTTTCCCATTTCTTGGACAAGTTTAAGTGCTTGACTTCTGCAAATGATTTCACTTGTCCAACCTCTATCCCGCTCTACCCTTGAGTATACCCTCTGGTACCACGAGAATATCATGGAACTACATAACTTCTTATGGGTTCTTCATCACCGTTATTTCTCACCGATTCCAATTTTCCTGGGTTCTGGGTTGTCGTCAACCGAGAACATTGATAAGTGAATCAATTCCGCTCTCAGATTCAATAACTCTAAGTATTCTTCATTGCTTATGAGTTTATTAATCATTCAAGTCATTGCTAGCCTGATCGGCTATATCATTATCGTGCAACTTTTTAACTGTGCTACCTGGCCCCTCTTTCCGGAGCACATATTTAGATGGTAAGCTAATCTTCCGTGATCTTCCTCGTCATATCATTTCTCCTTGAACAGACTTGATTTTGAGTTTGTGTCGTACCCATGGTTCCAATAACCTTTCGCTTCATCATTCCTTTGACTCGATGTCGTCGCTGATTGATTACATCTTCATGAAATCTCTCGACAAATGTGTCATGATCATCATCAACCTTATGAGCTCTTCCAGGATATCAATCGGATTCATGAAGAGAAATACCATCCTTGCCCTCGATGAGCCGTGTTATCATCGGCCACTTTATTGCCTTCCCTCCGACACAAACTTGTTCGTGTTTTGTGTTATACCTTGAGTTCGTTGCTACCCAGCATTGTTCTTCTTTACATTGGAGTATTACCATCTTTTATGTCAAAAATGTTGTGAGGATTTCACCACCTCTTAAGAAATTCTTGTTACAGTGATGCTTCTCGCCATCACCATTCTTTTCTTGGCCCCCGTGTTGAGTGAACTCTGTTGTGGGAATTTGATATCTCTAGCAACCCTATTGTTTTGAAGTGAATGGCCGATAGTTTCGTTATCGAATCACCATTCTAACTTTGAACGTCCTACTTGGTCCATATTTCCAGGTGCATTTTCGTTCAATATTTAATTGTGGAAATCCATCCTTTGGAAATCTTGATGAATTGTCGTTGAGTCCATCAGCCACATCCTCTTCCTCTCCTTGGTTTAATGATGAACTATTGTTTCGGAACTCGCTCACACAGTTCGATTCCCGAGAATCTTACAATGACATCTCGTCAATTTGTTTTGCACCTTTTATTCTCAGGCATCCTGAGTCTGAGGTATCCTGACACCAATCAAATCTGAATCTCGGTCAGATATGATGGTCGGAACATATTTCCAAAAGTTATAACATTGGTCTTCGTATATGGCCCGGTAAGATAATGTCATGCCTAGCACCTCTGGCCGGAGGCCCTATTGTTATAGTTTCCTTTTTAGCAAGATTATCCATTTCTCCATGAGGAAATTATAAGACTTATTCTATAAGTTGTTCCTGATGGATCCTTTGTGTTTCCAAAGTCTGATCTTCACCTGATGACCATGTCAATGCTATCTTGAAGCATGTCGGTTGTACTGTGATTTTAAACAAGAACGTTTGAAGCCCAATGCTAAATGTTTCCTGCTCAATTATCCAAACACCGTTGTATGGATAACGTCATGAAATTTCTCTCCCCTCACCTAGAGGATTTTCTACATAATATCCTGTCATGGATATCATGCTCCGCTTGTCCTTGGGAAGGATATACCCCTGAAATATGTGTTTAAACACATTTTCCCTTCCATTGTTTTGTTTAATCTGATAAACATATTTTCCTTTCCATTGTTTTGTTTAACCTTTCTGTGATCAATATGGCATCAGCAGTAATATCTCCCTGCTTATGTAAACACCGTGGTGTACAACTCGGTCAGTAAGACCCTGTTACTTTTGTTGATGATATTCCGGTAACCACCAATGGACGAGAACTTTGCCTATTGGTCCGCCTCGTTCAACGAGCAGGAAAATGGTTCTCTTCGTCCCTCGCCCTTGGTACCAACATTGTTGCCAACAAAACTGACAGGCTATCCTCTGACATACCTTGCTATCTTGACCATGCAAATGTTAGCGCCTTCCTGCTTTTAACCCACATGGTGGGCCCATAACCCACAGCCCACAGATCGAAACTTGACTCTCTGTACACCCTGTTTCCAAAGTTAATCCTCGCTTGGCTTCGTATGCTATTCACGAGCCACATTCCTAGAGATCTATTTTGGTATCGACTAATAATTATTCACGCCGCGGAACCCTTTCACCTTCTCGACTAGGCATTGAATGATTGCTCGCCACTTGAAACTCCATATTGTACCTTGAACTTTACTCTCGATGTGGTTTATTTGTTCGACTCGAGAGGTACTCATAGGCTCATTCATGGGTTAATCCCAGATTATTACCCTTATAGCATTCGTCGTTGTTGATCTGCCCTGCTACCTAATCGTAAGTACGATGGAATTCCAAGAAAGGATGACGACTTGATCATGATGACTGAAGTAGAGAAATGAAGACATCAATGTAATGGATCGACCTCTTCGAGAAGAGCAACCAAGACTGGGAACACTCGCTAGAATTTCAGAACAAAACTTTTCCCTTGCATTCTCTTAAATCTCGGACGAGATTTCTTGTAGTGGAGGAGAATTGTGACGCCCGGATAATTAGGCTACAGTAATCCCGCGTTAACGATGCCACGTCACCTCGGTTACTGTTGCTAACCTCGTGTTAGATCGAAACCGATTCAAATTCAAATTCAAAATCAAGCAAACAACAAAAGTTTTGAAACGCTAAAACAAAATTGTCCTAAATGTGTCGGATAAATCATAGGTAATTGTGGTGGCGATACCAAACTCTGAAGAAGTGTTTAAAGGCTCTAAAATAATTATGACAGTAGCAAAATCAATTAATTACATGCCTTTTACAATTAATAAAATACTAAACAGTTTTAGTTTGTCACCAAACTTTTTGTGGCATCGGGGTATTTTGTAACACTAATTTTGGTACTACTTATATATTTTATAAAACAAATATAAATAGTAAATAAAATAGGAAGATATTAAACAGAAAATAAATAAAAACAAAAACTTAAACAAAAGAGAAAAAGGAAGAAACCCCCCTCCCCCTGGGCCGAATGGCCCAGCTAGCCAGCAGGCCACCAACCCAGCCGGCACCCCACTTCCCTTATCCCCCCATCCCCGAAACCCTAACCCACAACCACCACGCACTTCCCCCCACTCCACCTCGCTCTCTTTCCCCCGATCTGGATCGAGATCGGGGGCTCGCTCTTTGCTCGGTGCCGAAGCCCCCTCGCCGGCGCCGTCCGTCTCCGACCCCTTCGCCCTTCGCCCGAGCCGACCGCGTCACCCACTGCCCCGACGTTGCTGGACCCTGCCGTCATCGGAGCCACCTCGCAGAGCTGCCTGGCCATCCTCTTCCTCGTCTCCTCCTCGCCGGGCCGCATCGACCCCCTCGACCTCGACGCACGCCGCCCCGCTGCTGCCTCGTCATCGACCCCCGCTGCCTAGTCCCTACGACCCGCGGTGAGGCCCCGTCCTCTCCTCCTCTTTCCCTCACGCATAGCGCGACACCGCCCGACTCTGCGCCGGAGCTTCGCTCCGCCCGCGCCCTGATCGTCCCGCCACCCGTGTGCACGTCCTGTGCTCGCGTTCGCCCCGGCCATCGTGCCTCTGCACTCCATGGCGGCGCCAGCCGCCCCACGCCCGGGCGCGTCCTCGTCTCGGTCGCGCCACTCGCCCTCTCGCGTGCCCCTGGTTCCCCCACCGCGCCCGCGCGCTACCTCACCTCGCCTGGCCTCGCCACTGCCGCCTCAGGCGGCCGGCCTCGCCGTGCCCGTGTCCGGTGGCTTCCCCCTTCGATCTAGGCGTATGCCCGATCGGGCTGGGCGCCAGCGCCCGTAACCCACACGCCCGCTAAGGCCTCTGTGCCACAGACAAACGGGGCCCAACCCCCTTGAACGAAAATAAAAAAATGGAAAATGAATTAATAAATAATAATTAAAATGATTATTAATTAATTAATTAAACTAATTAAACCAGATTAGATTAACCTAACCACTAATTAAACTAATTGACCCTGTTAGTTAGCCTGCTAATCAAACAACCAATGACATGTGGGCCCCACACTTAGTTGACCCAGTCAACTGCACAGTTGACTGCTGACGTCATCATTTACTATTCTGGATAATGTTGGATTTAAATAATTAATTAAATTCCAGAAAATGTTTAAATCTTTAGAAAATCATATAAAATAATCCGTAACTCGGATGAAAATACTTTCAACATGAAAGTTGTTCAGAACGATGAGACGAATCCGGATACGCACCCGTTCGTCCGTCACACACCCCTAACATATCAAACTCGCAACTTTCCCCCTCCGGCTCCTCTGCTCGAAAACGCGAAACACCGGGGATACTTTCCCGGATGTTTCCCCCCCTTCACCGGTATCACCTCATACCGCGTTAGGGCACGCCTAGCATCACACATTGCTTTGTCATGCATCGTTATGCATCTGTTTGCATTGTATTCATTGTTTCTTCCCCCTCTTCTTCCGCTAGACACCGAGACCGACGCCGCTGCTACCCAGTACGACTACGGAGTTGACGACCCCTCTCTCTTGCCAGAGCAACCAGGCAAGCCCCCTCCTTGATCACCAGATATCGCCTATTCTTCTCTATACTGCTTGCATTAGAGTAGAGTAGCATGTTACTGCTTCCAGTTAATCCTATACTGCTGCATAGCCTGTCCTTGCTACTACTGTTGTTACCTTTACCTGCTATCCTACTACTTAGTATAGGATGCTAGTGTTCCATAAGTGGCCCTACACTCTTGTCAAAATCGCCATGCTATACTATTGGGTTGTGATCACTTCGGAGGTGATCACGGGCATATACTATATACTTTACACTATTACATTACCCGTGATCTTTGCTCAAGATGGGGCTGAAAGGACAGGTGGCTCCATCCTAGAGAGGTGGGCCCGGGTTCCCGACGGCCCCGATCGTTACTTGTGGCGGAGCGGCAGGCAGGTTGAGACCACCTAGGAGAGAGGTGGGCTGGCCTGGTCGGCGTCATGGATACTTAACACGCCTAACGAGATCTTGGTATTTGATCTGAGTTTGGCCATTTGGTCTATACGCACTAACCAACTACGTGGGAAAGATATGGGCACTCGGCGTCGTGGTATCAGCCAAAGCCTTCGTGACGTCAGCGACTGAGCGGCACGCGCCGGTTTGGAACGTAAGCCTGCTCTTGTATTAAGGGGGCTAGTTCTGCTTCCGGCCGCCCACACAACGTGCATGTGTGCTAAGGGCGATGGGCCCAGACCCCTGTGCGCTTAGGTTTAGACCGGCGTGTTGACCTCTCTGTTGTGCCTAGGTGGGGCTGCGACGTGTTGATCTTCAGCGGCGGGCATGACCCAAAGAAAGTGTGTCGGCCAAATGGGATCAAGCATGTTGGGTTATGTGGTGCACCCTGCAGGAAGTTAACCTATTCAATAGCCGTGATCTTGATGCAGGACGACTTGGAGTTGTACCTTGACCTTATGGCAACTAGAACCGGATACTTAATAAAACACACCCTTCCAAGTGCGGATACAACCCGGTGGTCGCTCTCTAACAGGCTACGAGGAGAGGATCGCGGATAGGATTATGCTATGCGATGCTACTTGGAGGACTTGATCTACTCTCTTCTACATGTGCAAGACGGAGGCTGCCGAGCGTAGTCTTCGACGTGATTAGTTATCCCCTCTTATTCGGCATTCTGCAGATTCAGTCCATCGATATGGCCCTTTACACATAT
The DNA here is from genome assembly GCA_021605205.1 of Aegilops longissima. Classification (NCBI taxonomy): domain Eukaryota; kingdom Viridiplantae; phylum Streptophyta; class Magnoliopsida; order Poales; family Poaceae; genus Aegilops; species Aegilops longissima. Next base: position 415,061,334 of record CM038678.1, read on the forward strand.
ACCCATGCATATGTAGTGTAGCTCCTTGCTTGTAGTACTTTGGATGAGTACTCACGGTTGCTTCCTCCCCCTTTTCCCCTTTCCCTTCTTTTCGGTTGTTGCAACCAGATGTCGGAGCCAGGAGCAGACTCCACCACCGACGCGGCGACTCCTACTACACCGGAGGTGCCTACTACTACGTGAAGCCCGGCGGCGACGACCGGGAGTAGTTAGGAGGATCCTGCGGGAGGCCTGCGCCTCTTCGATCTATATCCCGGTTTGTGCTAGCCATCTTATGGCAAACTTGTTTAACTTATGTCTGTACTCAGATATTGCTGCTTCCGCTGCCTCGTCTATGATCGAGCACTTGTATTCGAGCCCTCGAGGCCCCTGGCTTGTATTATGATGCTTGTATGACTTATTTATGTTTTAGAGTTGTGTTGTGATATCTTCCCGTGAGTCCCTGATCTTGATCGTACACATTTGTGTGCATGATTAGTGTACGATTGAGTCAGGGGCGTCACACGAGACCAAGGTTACCGAACCAGTAGGAGAACCAAGCAACAACACGTAAGCAACACCTGCACACAAATAACAACTACTCGCAACCCCACGTGTAAAAGGGGTTGTCAATCCCTTTCGGGTAGCGGCGCCTCAAGATAGGCAAACGGACGTGAGATAAATTGTAGTAAATTGATAGATCGAACGCCAAATAAATTAAATAAGAATAAAACGCAGCAAGGTATTTTTGTATTTTTGGATTAATAGATCTGAAAATGAAAGGCAAATAAAATAGATCGCAAAGGCAAATAATATGAGTAAGAGACCCGAGGGCCGTAGGTTTCACTAGTGGCTTCTCTCGAGAAAAATAGCAAACGATGGGTAAACAAATTACTGTAGGGCAATTGATAGAACTTAAAATACTCATGACGATATCCAGGTAATAATCATTATATAGGCATCACGTCCAAGATTAGTAGACCGACTCCTGCCTGCATCTACTACTATTACTCCACACATTGACCGCTATCCAGCATGCATCTAGTGTATCAAGTTCATGGAGAAACGGAGTAATGCAATAAGAATGATGACATGATGTAGACGAGATCTATCTTTGTAGAGATAGACCCCATCGTTTTATCCTTAGTAGCAACGATAGATACGTGTCGGTTCCCCTTCTCTAACTGGGATCAAGCACCGTAAGATCGAACCCACTACAAAGCACCTCTTCCCATTGCAAGATAAATAGATCAAGTTGGCCAAACAAAACTCAAATATCGGAGAAGAAATACGAGGATATAAGCAATCATGCATAAAAGATATCAAAGAAACTCAAATACTTTCATGGATATAAAAATATATATCTGATCATAAACTCAAAGTTCATCCGATCCCAACATACACACCGCAAAAAGAGTTACATCATATGGATCTCCAAGAGACCATTGTATTGAGAATTCAGTGAGAGAGAGGAAGCCATCTAGCTACTAACTACGGACCCAAAGGTCTACTAAGAACTACTCACGCATCATCGGAGAGGCAACAATGGAGGTGGTGAACCCCATCCGTGATGGTGTCTAGATTGGATCTGGTGGTTCTGTACTCTGCGGCAGCTGGAATTGATTTTCGTCTACTCCCCTAGGGTTTCTGGAATATTGGGGTATTCATGGAGCAAAGAGGCGGTCTGGGGGGCACCCGAGGTGGGCACAACCCACCACGGCTCGCCTGGGTCTCCTGGCGCGCCCTGGTGGGTTGTGCTCTCCTCGGAGCACCCCCAGGCGCAGCCTTGGCCCATTAGGTGTCTTCTGGTCCAAAAAAATCTCCGTAAAGTTTTGTTGCATTTGGACTCTGTTTGGTATTGATTTCCTATGATGTAAAAAACATGCAGAAAACATCAACTGTCACTTGGCACTATGTCAATAGGTTAGTACCAAAAAATGATATAAAATGACTATAAAATGATTATAAAACATCCAAGATTGATAATATAACAGCATGGAACAATCAAAAATTATAGATACGTTGGAGACGTATCAACCTACCTATGGATTGAGTAAGATCCTTCAAGTAAGTTTTCGTCGGTGCAAGCAATAAAAATTGCTCTCTAAATATGTATGATCAATTAGTGTGAAGAAAATAAGCTTTATACGAACTTGTGATATGGAAGAAATAAAATCGACGGACTGCATAATAAAGGTCCTTATCACAAGCGGCAATATGAAGTGATGTTCTTTTGCAAGATTTTGTGCATCCAACCATAAAAGCGCATGACAACCTCTGCTTCCCTCTGCGAAGGGCCTATTTTTTACTTTTATCTTCTACCCTTATACAAGAGTCATGGTGATCATCACATTTCTTTTTTACGCTTTTCCCCTTTGGCAAGCTCTATGTGTTGGAGAGATCCAGATATATTATCCACCCGGATGTAGGTTTTCATAAAGTATTATTGTTGACATTACCCTTGAGGTAAAAGGTTGGGAGGTGAAACTATAAGCCCCTATCTTTCTCTGTGTCCGATTGAAACTTTAGACCCATAAGTAATTGGACTTATATGATAGTTGAGTATGTGGACTTGCTGAAAAGCTCTTGAATTAACTCTTTCCAATGTTATGATAAATTGCAATTTCTCCAATGACTGAGATTATAGTTTGTTAGTTTTCAATAAAGTTTCTTATTCATACTTTACCTTGTGAACGAATTGTTACTTTAGCATTAGAAATTATATGGCATTATATGTTGCTGTTCTAAAGATAAACATGATGCCCTCATGTCCGTATTTTTATTTTTTATCGACACCTCTATCTCTAAACATGTGGACATATTTATCGATATCAACTTTCGCTTGAGGAAAAGCAAGGTCTAAGCTTGGGGGAGTTGATACGTCCATTTTGCATCATGCTTTTATATTGATATTTATTGCATTATGGGCTGTTATTACACATTATATAACAATACTTATGCATTTTCTCTCTTATTTTATAGGGTTTACATGAAGAGGGAGAATGCCGACAGCTGGAATTTTGGACTGGAAAAGGAGCAAATTTTAGAGACCTATTCTGCACAACTCCAAAAGTCCTAAAACTTCACCGAGCATTTTTTTGAAATATATAAAAAATATTGGGTGAAGAAAGTACCAGAGGGGGGCCACCAGCCAGTCACAGGGGTGGAGGGCGCGCCCCCCGACCTTGTGGGCCCCCTGGTAGGCCTCCGGTTCCCATATTTGGCTATATGGTGTGTTTTGACCTAGAAAAATTAGAAGGAAGCTTTTGGGACGAAGCGCCGCCGTCTCGAGGCGGAACCTGGGCAGAACCAATCTAGGGCTCCAGCGGAGCTATTCTGCCGGGGAAACATCCCTTTGGGACGGGGAAATCATCGCCATCGATCCTCTCATCGAGAGGGGGTCTGTCACAGCCTGATTTTTGGCCCTTCCTTTTTCTTTTGATTTTCTGTGGATTTTGCTTGAGTTTTCTTTTTCCGTGGCTATGTGGTCTGGAAACTTAAGAGGATTACCTCTTCTTTCTTTCCAGAGTGGCTTGTCATCCCCCTATCCACCCCAAGACCATGCCATTTCCATATTGGACCAACCCCAATATTCCTTTTCTAGGGAATATTCTTTTTTCTTTTTAAGGAATAACCTTTTTTGCCCTAGGTTGTGAAGCAACCTATATTTCCATCACTCCTAAAATTCCCAAATAATTCTCATAAATTATTTGGGTCATATCTTCCTCAAATATGGCAAAATATTTCATTTGCCATGTTCCTCATCATGCTCAATTATTCATTTCCTATTCTATCCTGAGTGGCAGATTGTGAAGCAAGTGCCATTTACCTTTTCCCAATTAACCCCAAACTTTTGGACATATTTTCATGTCCAAATAATCGCCTCATGACAAAATTCAACTTAATTTGCCTAGTAAATATTCCTGAGAATTTTTTTCAAAGTTCCTGTCTAAGGGAATTGGTTGTGAAGGAAGTACTAGCTAGGTTAACCCAATTGAGTTGAAATTTTTCATGGTCCTTAATAGCATCAAATCAAAGCCCTCCTCAAGATTTTAGCTCATGCAAAGCATCCATGTGAGCTGAGCATCAATTCTTTGTTTCTGTCCAAATTGTCAGTTAGTGAAGCAAGTATATTTTATATTGCTCCATTATGGCTGTAAATTTTCCTAGGCCTTATCCTACCCATTTAACCTATCTCCACAAAATTTGGGATCATTTCATTTAGCCATTTTCCCTCAGGATTTTTTCAAAGTTTCTGTCCAGAGAGGTGCTGATAAAGGAAGTACCATTTTGGCTAGGCTAAATGGCATGAAATTTTTATAGCACTCTCATATGATCAAATCACCCTGCCTTGTCCATTTTCAGCTTAATTCATCACTCCTAGTGAGTGCTTCTTCCTATTTTTGATTCTTGACCAAATTAATTAGTTGTAAAGCAACTATGTTAATTAGTGGTCCAAATTCCTCCAAACTTCACATGATTCTTGTCTTTCCTATCATAAACACCCCAGACAACTAATTTGGCTCCAAGCTCTTCGCTGTTGATCAGTGTAACCTGAGTCAGTTTGATACAACAAACTTTAGTGAAGTAATCCCATCGATCCAGAGCCCCTCTGCTTGATCCATCACCTCCCTCAGGCTCAGTGATGCAGGGACTAATCACTAGACATTTCATGGCAGCCTCTGGAGTCTTCTTGATGCCAGCCTGTGCGGTGACCACCGTTTTGGCAGGCACTGGCCGCGTCCAGAGCGTCTTCTTGCTTGGGCCCCTCCTCTGCTTGGCGTCTCAGCGCGCACGGGCATTTCTAGCGTGTTCCCCGCGCCATCATCATCCTCCTGGAGCCATCTCCCCCTCCGTTTGTTTCCCCGGTGAGCCGTCACCGTTGCCGCACAGTTCTGGCCCGTGACCACGTCGTCTTCCCCTCGGTGTCCTCTTCCTCCTCGTGTCCCCGAGTGCTGCTCGTCTCCGTGACACTCTGCTGCTTGTCGGCTTCTCCCTAGTCGCCTTCCCATGCCCCCCGTGACCTCTGCGGCCGGCAGAGCCTTGGTCGGACGCGAGCGGTAGCATCCGAGCTCGAACCGCCTCACCCCGCCTATATAAGCTAGCCCCGGCCTCCTCCGAGCACTCCATCGCCCTCCCCTCACTCCAAGGACCCCGCCCCACTTCTTCCCCGAGCCAGAGAACCTCTCCTGCCCCTCCCATGGCCGGAGCCTCGCCGCCGACCTCTGCTTAAATTCGGCCGAACCAGAGCCCTACTCTTCCCCTAGCCACCACCAGTGAAACCTCCTATGCCCGGCGACCCTCCCCCTCCCTTCTCCCACTCCTCCGGTGGCCTATTGACGCGCGCCCAAGATCGACCGCAGCCCTGTCCGCCGCAGCCGAAGCCCCGCTTGAGTCGTTGATCTCTGGTGGCCGTGTCCTGCACCAGCGGATGCGGCGGTCCACGCCGAGTCCACCGGTGGCCGGGGGGTCGCCTGAGTCCACCCGTGTCACCGGGGACCATCGCCGGCGTGCGCTGCTGTCCTCTACATCGCGGGAGAACGAGAGGAAGAAGAAGGAGCCGGGCCAGGCGGGCCCCACCTCCCGCGGACCCCACCCGTCAGCCACACAGACGTTGACCCCGCCTCGCCACTTCAGTTAAGTGAAGACGCTTTTCCGAAAATACGTTTTCTTTAAGAGAAGGCATATTTCCATTTAGCTCCGGTTAGAAATGTGTTTTCTCTGCTCTGAAGGCATATTCCTCTAAATGCGCTTTCTGTTTTTCAGCCCAGGGACCTGGTTGTGGAGAAATCTTTACAGATTAGTCCCTGGACTTCCCCCTCTCGTATCTTCACGAACGTAACTCCGATTGAGGTGATTCCAAAGCCCAGTTCTTCGTCTTTTCGAGCCCGTCATGTTGATATCATTTTCATAATGTGTTCACACAGTGAAAATGAGCATATTTCCCTTGCCCCTAATCAGCCCCTTTCGAGAGAGAAACTTTTCCGACGATTCGTTACGTGATCTTTCTGCACCTCTTCCCGGAGCCTCCTTCATCCCCAGGCAAGCCACAACACCCACTTGCATGATGGACATGTAGTAGCCATGGATTTCAACTTAAATATTTAATAAATGTCTGCTTGTTTTTGATACGATTATCGTTGTTTCGGTGATGCTTATGGATCTGTGTTTACTTTCATCCTATGCTCATATGCTCCTGGTGATCATGTTCTACTTGCTAGTATTACTTTCATATGTTCATGCTTGCTAGTAGTGCATGTTGGGTTGGTCATGTTCCTCAGTGCATGACTATTGTCGGTTACCGAGTACCGTTGGTATGCACTGTTCCTTTGCTGTTAGTTGGTTAAGTGTTTACCCGGTAATGTTATTGATGTGTTCTTGCATGGTATTTATTGTTGATGCTAGTGGTCATGTTATGTATGAGTAGTGTTATACTTATGATATTCATGCTAGTCAGTATGCCATGCTCATTCGGATAAATGTTTTAATGTTGTTGTTATGCTCATTGATTTGTTGCACCCTCATGATTATGTTGATATCATGCTCATGCATTGTAGTTGCATCATGTTATTTTACTATGGCTCAGCATCCTTTGCATTCAAGTTTAACTGGACTTAAATGAACTTGAACAACTGTTGGCTAAGTCATGGTGCCACCACATCGAGCTGACCAGTGCAACCACATTTGCCTTTTATGGGGAGGTACTAACTGGGTCTACTGTCATGCCTCTCGCCGATGCCTCCAACGAGGGAAGGTTATGTGCGGGCGCTACCTTGGCCGGGTAGGACGGCATAAGCCTTGGGTGCCCGTAGTTGTTGTAGCTGGCTTGTCCCCGTTTGGGACCGTTTTGTTTTGCCACGACGGTGGCCGTTGATGCCTTTGGTAGGCACGGGGCCACCCATGACTTAGCCCAAAGGGGAGTTGGTCGGAGTGTCCGGGAGAGTGTCATGGCAGTAGATCCATTTTGTCGGAACGCCGTTGGTCCACCCGAATGGGAGTGCGAGGCCATGGGTTCTGTGGTGTGGGTACAGTGTGCTAACCTCTGCAGAGTGTGTATTAAATCTATCAATGGCCACGCCCGCGGATAAGGGCCCAGTTCGTAGTTGGTCACATTATGGGTCAACAGTAATAATAATAATAATGTGCTTAATAACAACCCTGGTTCGATGATGAGAAGAGTTTGATTGTGATTGTGAGATGATCACCGTGTTGCATGTTAGTATCATCATTTTCATATGTTTGTGCCATGCTCGTATTGTTCTAGCTGTATCATGTTGTTCTGATAGTGTCATCATTGCTAAGTAACCTGTAATTGCCATGATGTTGTCTGTCTTGATTGCTCTTGGTTGTTGTGAGCTTGCAAGTACATTCAATGTACTGACCTGGTGTGTCATGCCAGATTGCAGGTCATGCTGGATTTGATTGCTTGTTTGCCGTGGATTCCTTGTTTGCGAGCTAGGATAAGCGTTCCAGCCAGAGTCCCTGCGGAGTGGAGTTCATCACTGTCGTTGTTGTTCTGCTGCTAGAGTTATTCCGCTGCTTTGTGTTATTCTGCTGCTTGCATGGAGCAACCGTGGTAGGCGTAGTGTCTCCGTGGCAATGTAATCCTTTGTATCCATATAGACTATAATAAAGAGCTGATTTGTTCTACGTTAAGCAGTGCCGTATTCCAGAAGACTTCTCCTCGATCTCTGGGTTGGAATACGGGGCGTTCCAGTTTCTCTGAGCTGGGGTGCCACAGGGTCATTCTCCATCAACATCTTCACCAACACCATATCCTCTCAAACCCTAGTTCATCTCTTGTATTCGATCTTGGTCCCAAAACCTCAGATTGGTACCTGTGGGTTGCTAGTAGTGTTGATTACTCCTTGTAGTTGATGCTAGTTGGTTTATCCGGTGGAAGATTATATTTTCAGATCCTTAATGATAATTAATACTCCTCTGATCTTGATCATGAATATGCTTTGTGAGTAGTTACGTTTGTTCCTGACGACACAGGAGAAGTCTTGTTATAAGTAATCATGTGAATTTGGTATTCATATGATATTTTGATGAGATGTATGTTGTCTTTCCTCTAGTGGTGTTATGTGAACGTCGACTACATGACACTTCACCATTATTTGGGCCTAGGGGAAGGCATTGGGAAGTCATAAGTAGATGATGGGTTGCTAGAGTGACAGAAGCTTAAACCCTAGTTTATGCGTTGCTTCGTAAGGGGCTGATTTGGATCCATATGTTACATGCTATGGTTAGGTTTACCTTAATTCTTCTTTCGTAGTTGCGGATGCTTTCGAGAGGGGTTAATCATAAGTGAGAGGCTTGTCCAAGGAAGGGCAGCACCCAAGCACCAGTCCACCCACATATCAAATAATCAAAGTAACAAATGCGAATCATATGGGCATGATGAAAACTAACTTGACAACAATTCCCATGTGTCCTCAGGAGCGCTTTGCTTTATATAAGAGTTCGTCCAGGCTTGTCCTTTGCTACAAAAAGGATTGGGCCACCTTGCTGCACCTTACTTACTTTATTACTCGTTACCCGTTATGATTTATCTTATCACAAAACTATCTGTTACTGATAATTTCAGTGCTCGCAGAGAATACCTTGCTGAAAACCACTTGTCATTTCCTTCTGCTCCTCGTTGGGTTCGACACTCTTACTTATCGAAAGGAAGACGATAGATCCCCTACACTTGTGGGTCATCATTAAACAGGGTACCATCTAAATCCGTTGAGACGACACCGTATGAATTGTGGTTTGGCAAGAAACCTAAGTTGTCGTTTCTTAAAGTTTGGGGTTGTGACACTTATGTCAAAAGGCTTCAACCTGATAAGCTCGAACCCAAATCAGAGAAGTGCGTCTGTTGGGAAACGTAGCATGCAATTTCAAAAAATTTCCTACGATCATGCAAGATCTATCTATGAGATGCATAATAACGAGAAGGGGAGAGTGTGTCCATGTACCCTCATAGACCGAAAGCGGAAGCGTTTGACAACGCGGTTGAAGTAGTCAAACTTCTTCTCGTTCTGACCGATCAAGCATCGAACGTATGACACCTTTGAGTTCTGCACACGTTCAGCTCGATGACGACCCTCGAACTCTTGGTCTAGCAAAGTGTCGAGGGAGAGTTCCGTCAGCACGACAATGTGGTGACAGTGATGGTGAAGTGATCCGCGCAGGGCTTCGCCTAAGCACTACGAAGATATGATCGGAGGCGTAAACTGTGGAGGGGGCGCCGCACACGGCTAACAATTGTTGGTGTGTGTTCTAGGCGCCCCCTCCCCATATATATAGGTGGGAGGGGGAGGGGAGCTGCCTTGGGCGCCCCAAGTAGGAGGAATCCTACTTGGGGGCCCTATTCCAATTCGCCCCCCTTTCCTTTTACCGAAAGGAGGAAAAGGGCAGAGAGGGGGGATGAAGGAAGGAGGGGGGGGGGGGGGCGAACCCCCTCCTCCTTCTCCTATTAGGCCTCCTTCCTTGGGAGGGGGGGCGCCACCCCTTGTGGGCTGGTGTGCTCCCCTCCTATGGCCCATAAGGCCCATTCATCCCCCGGGGGGTTCCGGTAACCCCCCCGGTAATCCGATATGTACCCTGTACACCCCGAATCACCTCCGGTGTCCGAATTGAAGGAAATATGCCCTAGAGGCAATAATAAAGTTGTTATTTTATATTTCCTTATATCATGATAAATGTTTATTATTCATGCTAGAATTGTATTAACCGGAAACTTGATACATGTGTGGATACATAGACAAAACACTGTGTCCCTAGTAAGCCTCTACTAGACTAGCTCGTTAATCGAAGATGGTTAAGTTTCCTAACCATAGACATGTGTTGTCATTTGATGAACGAGATCACATCATTAGGAGAATGATGTGATGGACAAGACCCATCCGTTAGCTTAGCATAATGATCGATAAGTTTTACTGCTATTGCTTTCTTCATGACATATACATATTCCTTTGACTATGAGATTCTGCAACTCCCAAATACTGGAGGAATACCTTCTGTGCTATCAAACATCACAACGTAACTGGGTGATTATAAAGATGCTCTACAGGTATCACCGAAGGTGTTTGTTGGGTTGGCATAGATCGAGATTAGGATTTGTCACTCCGAGTATCGGAGAGGTATCTCTGGGCCCTCTCGGTAATGCACATCATAATAAGCCTTGCAAGCAATGTGACTAATGAGTTAGTTGCGGGATGATGCATTACGGAACGAGTAAAGAGACTTGCCGGTAACGAGATTGAACTAGGTATGAAGATACCGACGATCGAATCTCGGGCAAGTAACAAACCAATGACAAAGGGAATAACGTATGTTGTCATTGCGGTTCGGCCGAGAAAGATCTTTGTAGAATATGTGGGAACCAATATGAGCATCCAGGTTCCGCTATTGGTTATTGACCGGAGAGGTGTCTCGGTCATGTCTACATAGTTCTCGAACCCATAGGGTCCGCACGCTTAACATTCGCCGATGATTTTTTGTAATATATGAGTTATGTGATTTGGTGACTGTCGGTGTCAAAACCGGCAGATCTCGGGTAGGGGGTCACGAACTGTGCGTATGAGGATCGAAGGCAACAGGAGACATGGACACGATGTTTACCCAGGTTCGGCCCCTCTTGATGGAGGTAATACCCTACTTCCTGCTTGATTATCTTGGATGAATATGGGGTTTACAAGAGTTGATCTACCTCGAGATCATGATGGCTAAACCCTAGATGTCTAGCCTGTATGATTATGATTGCCTCTACGGATGAAATCCTCCGGTTTATATAGACACCGGAGGGACCTAGGGTTGTACAGAGGAAGGAATCTTCATATCCGAATGCCAAGCTTGCCTTCCACGTAAAGGAGAGTCCCATCCGGACACGGGAAGAAGTCTTTTGTCTTGTATCTTCATGGCCCATTAGTCTGGCCCACGTCACATAGCCCGGACGCCCGAGGACCCCTTAATCCAGGACTCCCTCAGTAGCCCCTGAACCATAGCAAGGCGGGTTCCTCCTCCGAATACTTCAAAGTAGTCCTTGAACACAGAAAACATGTCCGGCTCTGCAAAACAGGCACCACACACATCCGCAAAGAGTATAATAGTTCAGAAGTCCCATCTACTGACAACTTTTGTAGCGAGACGTTACATCCCTGCCCGGTCATTATTTTGATCCTTTTTTAGCCTCCCGCTCCATATTTCAAATGCAGTTTTCATTGGCACGTCTTGTTGAAGCAGAGACCGCGTCCCCTTATCGCGGGATTCTCATTAATACGGGTGTGGGTAATCCAACCGTGTCATCCGCACGACCCTTGGGGAATAGGCGAGTTTTAAAGCGAGTGGGGAGGCGCTTGATATTTGCTGCCTTTATAAGAGGACAAGGATTCACTCTTTCACCCACGCCTTATTCCTCTCTGCCCATCCGTTCTCGAGCTCCAGTACCCAAGCTTCCATCCTTTCCACCCCCAAAAAGCACTCCGACCATGTCCGGATCTGGAGCGCAGGGCAAGTGGATGGCCTCCTCCGTCACGGAGGAGAACATCACGGAGCTCCGGGAAGCGGGGTACTTGGCCCAGGAAATCGCCCACCGGCTTCCGGCCAAGGGGCAGATCGTCCCCACCCCAGAGCCCAACGAGAGGGTGGTATTCATCCCCCACTTCATCCGTGGGTTAGGATTTCCCCTTCACCCCTTCATCCGCGGACTCATGTTCTACTACAGGCTAGATTTCCATGATATAGCCCCAAATTCTTTCCTCAACATCTCGGCATTCATTGTCATGTGCGAGGCCTTCCTCCGCATCCCACCCCACTTCGGATTATGGCTAAAGACCTTCAATGTCAAGCCGAAAGTGGTGGATGGTCAACATGCTGAGTGCGGAGGTGCCATGGTGAGCAAACTGTCCAATGTCACATGGCCCACAGGCAACTTTGAGGAGATCGTCAAAGGGTGGCAACAACAGTGGTTCTACGTCACAGAGCCCCGCGACACCACCTGGGCCACTGGTGTCTAAACAAGGGCCCGGACTGGGCGTCGTCGGACGAGGTGTCAGTGCTGCAGACGCGCGTCAAGAGCATGGTGGACAAGAACATTAAGGTTGTCAACATGATCCAAGTGATGCTTTTTCGCCGGATCCTTCCCTGCCAAAGCCGGGCTTGCCATTTGTGAGAGTTCAATCCGGCCAAGCACCAGACCTTGCGACAATTCTTCGGCGCCACGCACGAAGGTATCTGGAAGGTGCTTTTCAAGGCCAATCAGTCTTGGCCGAAGACGATCGAGGACCGCGGCTATAACCTGACTCATCCCGCCAATTCAGTAAGTTCTTCATATTTCAAGGTGTATCCTCTACCTATGCATTCAAGGAAGATGTCTAAGCTTCTCCATTTATCTTTTCAGGGCTGGATAAAGAAGGCGGAGCGGATCCAGTGTCCGGCTCCGCTGCCTGAAAACCCAGCTATCCCACTTCTGACAAAGATGCTGGTTCCGGCGCCCTACAAGGCACCAGAGAAGAAGGCCAATAAGAAGGGCCATGAGGCAAGAAGTGGCCTCTGCCGTAAAGGCACTTCGGACACAACATCCAAAGACGTCGAAAACCACTCCCCCGCTGAGAACGACGAGGAGGAGGAGGAGAGCAATTCTTCCCCCGAGGGGGGGGGGGAGGAGGAAGAAAAGGGCGGCCTCCATGGATCTGGAGGCAGAGGCAGAGGTGTCCAAGAAAGGGAGGGTCTCCCTTGCGGACAATTCCGAATCGGACACCGATAGCAGCCCTGAGTGGCGTCCTAGGGAGAAGCCCCTGGCCAAATCGTAAGTACTCACGGGCACTTATGCACACATATATCCAACTCCTTTACTTCATGATTTTAACATGTTGAATCATGCGCTGTAGTCCGGCTCATACCCACCTCCAGCGATCCTCATCTTCGGGGAATTCGCTGGATCCAAATTTGATGGACAGCAAGTCGCCTCCTCCGGCCTCCTCCCCCAAGGCTACGGACGACGCTGAGGTATTGTCCCTAAAGACCCTCCTAGGCTAGGGAGAGGTACATGAGGCCGTCGAGGTGGTGCCAGAGGGTGATGCCTCGGCCACCGGACACATAGGGGAGCAGACCCCCTGGAAACTGGTGATGGGGGCCATACCCAACTCGGCCCCTAGCCGAATACTATTCCAGAGGCCCATACGGCTCCGGAATCAGGTAAGCAGCCTCCTTCGAAAGAAGGAGGTGCACCTATTCCGCCGGTGACCTCTGTCCATCCAGAGGCACCGCATACTCTACTGGAAGAGCTTCAAGGTGTTTCCATTGTAGAAGATCACCGTATCCTTATGGGTACAGTGGTTGAGAGGGTTCATTCTACTAAGAGCGAACTGACCGAAGCCTGCGTCAGCCTTCTAACAGGCTTTTTGGTATGTGACGTAATTATGCAAAAAGAATGTCGTAGTACAGACAGTAGCCCCTGAGACTCTGTCCGGTTTTCGAAAAGAAAGGCCGGACAGAGGATCGAATAATTTTCGCAGGAGACTAATCATGTATGTCTATCTGAATAAGCAGGCGTCGATGCTTGGCTGCGACCTCCCATTCTGCCGAAGTCTCCAAACTGAAGCAGAGTCTGGAGCAGGCCGATGAGGAGCTCGGCCGTGTCAAAAAACAACTAGAGGACAAGCAAGGTATGCGATGGCCTGTTCAGATCTAAAATGATATGAATTATTTGTGTTGGTCATGTTATTATGATGTTTCATAGGAGCTGCGGCCGAGGTGGAGTCCCTCAAGAACGCGCTGGCTGAGTCTCGGAAGAAAGCGGAGAAGGAACAAGCCGCCCGCAAAAAACACGAGTCAAGGGTCGGGGAGGTTCAGCAGGAGCTCAAGGATGCCATAAAGAAGTGCAAGTCCTTGGAGCGCAAGATTGCGGACCAAGAGTCCGAACTTGCTAAGGCCCGCCAAAGCGCACAAGAGGCCCGGGTTGAAGCCCAGGGAGCCCTCCGGGAAATCCAGGAGGCCAAGCAGATTGCGGCGGGTAAGGCCTTTATTATGCAGAGCAAATTTGTGAAGGAAAGGTACCTCTTACAGACCCGGATTTGGAGTTCTCTAGGAGCGTTTGCGGATCTGCCTCGCAGTGTTGCTGAAGCTGCGGAGTTCTTCCGAGCCGAAGAGGGGAGCTCAACGGAGAAGTGATGTCTACTACGCAACCTTCTTCTTGTAGACGTTGTTGGGCCTCCAAGTGCAGAGGTTTGTAAGACAGTAGCAAATTTCCCATTTCCCTCAAGTGGATGACCTAAGGTTTATCAATCCGTGAGAGGCGTAGGATGAAGATGGTCTCTCTCAAGCAACCCTGCAACCAAATAACAAAGAGTCTCTTGTGTCCCCAACACACCCAATACAATGGTAAATTGTATAGGTGCACTAGTTCGGCGAAGAGATGGTGATACAAGTGCAATATGGATGGTAGATATAGGTTTTTGTAATCTGAAATTATAAAAACAGCAAGGTAACTAATGATAAAAGTGAGCGTAAACGGTATGGCAATGCTAGGAAACAAAGCCTAGGGTTCATACTTTCTCTAGTGCAAGTTCTCTCAACAATAATAAAATACTTGGATCATATAACTATCCCTCAACATGCAACAAAGAGTCACTCCAAAGTCACTAATAGCGGAGAACAAACGAAGAGATTATGGTAGGGTAGAAACCACCTCAAAGTTATTCTTTCCGATCAATCCATTGAGCTATTCCTATAAGTGTCACAAACAGCCCTAGAGTTTGTAGTAACACCTTCAGACACACATCAACCAAAACCCTAATGTCACCTAGATACTCCAATGTCACCTCAAGTATCCATGGGTATGATTATACGATATGCATCACACAATCTCAAATTCATCTATTCAACCAACACATAGAACCTCAAAGAGTGTCCCAAAGTTTCTACCGGAGAGTTAAGACGAAAACGTGTGCCAACCCCTATGCATAGGTTCATGGGCGGAACCCGCAAGTTGATCACCAAAACATACATCAAGTGAATCAATGGAATAACCCATTGTCACCACGGTTATCCCACGCAAGACATACATCAAGTGTTCTCAAATCATTAAAGACTCAATCCGATAAGATAACTTTAAAGGAAAACTCAATTTGTTACAAGAGAGTAGAGGGGGAGAAACATCATAAGATCCAACTACAATAGCGAAGCTCGCGATACATCAAGATCGTATCACCTCAAGAACACGAGAGAGAGAGAGTGATCAAACACATAGCTAATGGTACATACCCTCAGCCCCGAGGGTGAACTACTCCTCCTCGTCATGGAGAGCGCCGGGATGACGAAGATGGCCACGGTGAGGTTCCCCCTCCGGCAGGTGCTTGGAACAGGTCCGATTGGTTTTGGTGGCTCTGAGGAGGCTTGCGGCGGCGGAACTCCCGATCTATTCATTCCTCAAGGTTTTAGGGTATATGGGAATATATAGGCGAAAGAAGTCGGTAAGGGGAGCCACGAGGGGCCCACGAGGGTGGAGGGCGCGCCCCAGGGGGGTGGGCACCCCCCTGCCTCGTGCTCTCCTCGTTGATCCCCTGACGTGCACTCCAAGTCTCCCGTATTGCTTTCTTTCCAAAAATAACTTTTCCGAAGGTTTCATTCCGTTTGGACTCCGTTTGATATCCCTTTTCTGCGAAACACTGAAACAAGGGAAAAACCAGAAACTGGCACTGGGCTCTGGGTCAATAAGTTAGTCCCAAAAGTAATATAAAAGTGCATTGTAAAGCCCATTAAACATCCAAGATGTACAATATAATAGCATGAATACTTCATAAATTATAGATACGTTGGAGACGTATCAGCATCCCCAAGCTTAATTCCTGCTCGTCCTCGAGTAGGTAAATGATAAAAGAAATAATTTATGAAGTGTGAATGCTAGCAGGTGCAAAGTTTGATCAATGATAATTTCAATCACCTTTTCTAGCATCATCATATGCCATAACAGTAGCTCAACTCATAGAACTTTTCATGATCAAGTAACAAGCTATTCACATGTTAAAGTATAGATCACAAACTTTCTTGAAAATTAACAAACCGTGTTATTAGTCATCAAACAATTACAATTCATCTTATTTCCAGGAAGAGTCTATGTCAGAGCTTTGATTTAGCAAACTTCACATACTCAACTATCATTTAGTCTTCCATGATTGCTACCACTCAAAGCATATTTTAGAACAAATAGTATTCATTGAACACAGAGAACGATAGGGGCTTAATGTTTCGCCTCCCAACCTTTTACCTCAAGGGTAATGTCAACAGTAATAATTCATGCTCAAATATATTTGAATGGCCATATATGCCTAGATCTTTCCATCACATGATGCTTGCCAACTAAAGAGTAGGTTGGAATGAGAAGGAATACTACCGACTCTTGCATAAAAGTAAAAGATAGGCCCTTCGCAGAGGGAAGGTGGATTTGCAAAGGTGCCAGAGCTCGAAGCAAAAACAGAGATGAAAATAATTTTGAGAGGTATGCTTTCATTGTCAACATAACGACCAAGAGTTCCCAATATCTTTCATACTACATACATTATAGGCGGTTCCCAAACAGAAAGGTAAAGATTTTACTCCCCCTCCACCAACAATCATCAATCCATGGCTTGCCCGAAACAACGGGTGCCTCCAACTAACATCAATCCTGGGGGAGTTTTGTTTGCAATTATTTTTGATTTGATTTCGATCTTTTGATCATGGGACTGGGCATCCCCGTTACCAGCCATTTTTCTCGTGAATGATGAGCGGAGTCCACTCATCTTGAGAATAAGCCACCTAGCATGGAAGATACTGACAGCCCCTAGTCTCTACATGAGCGATTCGGGCATACAAAACAGATTATTATTTGAAGGTTTAGAGTTTGGCACATGCAAATTTACTTGGAACGGCAGGTAAATACCGCATATAGGTAGATATGGTGGACACTCATGGAAGAAACTTCGTTCAAGGAATTTGGATGCACAAGCAGTATTCCTGCTTAGTACAGATATTTTGGCTAGCAAAGGATTCTAAATAGCAAGCACCACATGTTAGAGGATCCATAACAATATAACTTCTATACAAATATACCCAAGCATAACTCATTATGTTGTCTTTCTTGTCCAACTTCAACTAATTTGCTCAGGTTTGAAAATAATTAACGGGGATCACAATCATAGAAGATGTCCAGGATAATATATTTATATGTGAAATCTCTCTTCCTTCAATATTCTTTCATGAATTGTTCAAGTGACCAATACAATGTTTGCTAACCTTCAAAAAATTTACCACCTCTACTTCTTATATGTAAAGTCATTACTCCCCATGGGATAAGCATATTAAAATATATAATTTCAGATTTATGATATTCAATTCATTCAACCATTTACTCATAGGATATAATTGAAGCACACGAGCAAATGACAAACTACTCCAAAAAGATATAGGTGAAGATCAATGAGTAGCCGAATAATTATGTAACTATGTGAAGACTCTTTAACATTTAATACTTTCAGATCTTGTTATTTTATTCAAACAGCAAGCAAAGCTAAATAAAATAAAATGACGCTCCAAGCAAAACACATATCATGTGGTGAATAAAAATATAGCTCCAAGTAAAGTTACCGATGAACGAAGATTTAAAGAGGGATGCCTTCCGGGGCATCCCCAAGCTTAGGCTCTTGGTTATCCTTGAATATTACCTTGGGGTGCCTTGGTCATCCCCAATCTTAGGCTCTTGCCACTCCTTATTCCGTAGTCCATCGAATCTTTACCCAAAACTTGAAAACTTCACAACACAAAACTTAGAAAATCTTGTGAGCTCCGTTAGCGAAAGAAAACAAAACACCACTTCAAGTTACTGTAATTAACTCATTTTTTATTTATATTGGTTTTAAACCTACTTTATTCCAACTTCTCTATGGTTTATAAACTATTTTACTAGCCATAGATTTATCAAAATAAGCAAGCAACACAATGAAAACAGAATCTGTCAAAAACAGAACAGTCTGTAGTAATCTGTATCAAACGTATACTTATGTAACTCCAAATATTATAAAATAAATTGGTGGACCTGAGGAATTTGTCTAGTAATCATCTGCAAAAAGAATCAACTAAATATCACTCTCCAGTAAAAGTTTGAAGCTAATCTCGTGAGCGCTAAAGTTTCTGTTTGTTACAGCATGATCATAAAGACTTCACCCAAGTCTTCCCAAAGGTTCTACTTGGCACAAACAGTAATTAAGACATAAAACCACATCTAAACAGAAGCTATATGGATTATTTATTACTAAACAGAACCAAAAATCAAGAAACTAAAATAAAATTGGGTTGCCTCCCAACAAGCGTTATCGTTTAACGCCCCTAGCTAGGCATGATGATTTCAATGATGCTCACATAAAAGATAAGAATTGAAACATAAAGATAACATCATGAAGAATATGAATAGCACATTTAAGTCTAACCCACTTCCTATGCATAGTGATTTTGTGAGCAAACAACTTATGGGAACAATAATCAACTAGCATAGGAAGGCAAAACAAGCATAACTTCAAAACTTTAAGCACATAGAGAGGAAACTTAATATTGTTGCAATTCCTACAAGCATATATTCCTCCCTCATAATAATTTTCAGTAGCATCATGAATAAATTCAACAATATAACCAGCACATAAAGCATTTTTTTCATGAGCCACAGCACAGAAATTTTATTACTCTCCACATAAGCAAATTTCTTCTCATGAATAGTAGTGGGAGCAAACTCAACAAAATAACTATCATGTGAAGCATAATCCAATTGAAAATTAAAATCATGATGACAAGTTTCATGGTTATCTTTATTCTTTATAGCATACGTGTCATCACAATAATAATCATAAATAGGATGCATGCTATCATCATAATAAATTTGCTCATCAAAACTTGGGGGACTAAACATATCATCTTCATCAAACATAGCATCCCCAAGCTTGTGGCTTTGCATATCATTAGCATCATGGGTATTCAAGGAATTCATACTAACAACATTGCAATCATGCTCATCATACAAAGATTTAGTGCCAAACATTTTATAGATTTCTTCTTCTACTACTTGAGCACAATTTTCCATACCATCGTTTTCACGAAAGATATTAAGAAGATGAAGCATATGAGGCACCCATAATTCCATTTTTTGTAGTTTTCTTTTATAAACTAAACTAGTGATAAAACAAGAAACAAAAAGATTCGATTGCAAGAACTAAAGATATACCTTCAAGCACTCACCTCCCCGACAACGGCGTCGGAAACTGCTTGATGTCTACTACGCAACCTTCTTCTTGTAGACGTTGTTGGGCCTCCAAGTGCAGAGGTTTGTAGGGCAATAGCAAATTTTCCTCAAGTGGATGACCTAAGGTTTATCAATCCGTGGGAGGCGTAGGATGAAGATGGTCTCTCTCAAGCAACCCCACAACCAAATAACAAAGAGTCTCTTGTGTCCCCAACACACCCAATACAATGGTAAATTGTATAGGTGCACTAGTTCGGCGAAGAGATGGTGATACAAGTGCAATATGGATGGTAGATATAGGTTTTTGTAATCTGAAATTATAAAAACAGCAAGGTAACTAATGATAAAAGTGAGCGTAAACGGTATGGCAATGCTAGGAAACAAAGCCTAGGGTTCATACTTTCTCTAGTGCAAGTTCTCTCAACAATAATAACATACTTGGATCATATAACTATCCCTCAACATGCAACAAAGAGTCACTCCAAAGTCACTAATAGCGGAGAACAAACGAAGAGATTATGGTAGGGTAGAAACCACCTCAAAGTTATTCTTTCCGATCAATCCATTGAGCTATTCCTATAAGTGTCACAAACAGCCCTAGAGTTTGTAGTAACACCTTCAGACACACATCAACCAAAACCCTAATGTCACCTAGATACTCCAATGTCACCTCAAGTATCCATGGGTATGATTATACGATATGCATCACACAATCTCAAATTCATCTATTCAACCAACACATAGAACCTCAAAGAGTGTCCCAAAGTTTCTACCGGAGAGTTAAGACGAAAACGTGTGCCAACCCCTATGCATAGGTTCATGGGCGGAACCCGCAAGTTGATCACCAAAACATAAATCAAGTGAATCAATGGAATAACCCATTGTCACCACGGTTATCCCATGCAAGACATACATCAAGTGTTCTCAAATCATTAAAGACTCAATCCGATAAGATAACTTTAAAGGAAAACTCAATTTGTTACAAGAGAGTAGAGGGGGAGAAACATCATAAGATCCAACTACAATAGCGAAGCTCGCGATACATCAAGATCGTATCACCTCAAGAACACGAGAGAGAGAGAGAGAGTGATCAAACACATAGCTAATGGTACATACCCTCAGCCCCGAGGGTGAACTACTCCCTCCTCGTCATGGAGAGCGCCGGGATGATGAAGATGGCCACCGGTGAGGGTTCCCCCCGCGTGGTGCCGAACAGGTCCCGATTGGTTTTGGTGGCTACAGAGGCTTGCGGCGGCGGAACTCCTGATCTATTCTGTTCCCCGAAGGTTTTAGGGTATATGGGAATATATAGGCGAAAGAAGTCGGTAAGGGGAGCCACGAGGGGCCCACGAGGGTGGAGGGCGCGCCCCAAGGGGGTGGGCGCCCCCCCTGCCTCGTGCTCTCCTCGTTGATCCCCTGACATGCACTCCAAGTCTCCTGTATTGCTTTCTTTCCAAAAATAACTTTTCCGAAGGTTTCATTCCGTTTGGACTCTGTTTGATATTCCTTTTCTGTGAAACACTGAAACAAGGGAAAAAACAGAAACTGACACTGGGCTCTGGGTCAATAGGTTAGTCCCAAAATTAATATAAAAGTGCATAGTAAAGCCCATTAAACATCCAAGATGGACAATATAATAGCATGAATACTTCATAAATTATAGATACGTTGGAGACGTATCAAGAAGCTGTTCTGGTCGCAATACCTTGCGCCAGAGCATCCGGTGCCCCTTAGCGATCAACTGAAACAGCTGACCGAACTGCATAGGGTGGCCGGATTGGCCATGAAGGATTTGATAATCCGTCTATGGCCTGCAGAAGCTATGCCCAACAGCCACTTCGGGCTCATGAAACGGCTAGTCGATGCCTGCCCTTGGCTTGATGGCATAAAGCGGTCGGTCTGCATTGAAGGTGCACGGATGGCCTTCGCCCGTTTCAAGGTACAGTGTGCGAAGATGAATGCCGTCAAGCTTGCGACCAAGGGCCCGCCTGTGGGCAAAGAGTACCGCACGCCCGAGCTGTATTTTGATGATGTCCTGGAAGGATCCCGCATTGTAGAGGGCCAGTGTGCGAAGGACATTATCTTTGAATGAATGTATTCATGTTATCCAGTCCTGTATTATGGAACAAAGCCTATATGTAATATATTGCTTGTTGTTTTTTTTTAAAATATTTCCTCCCGTGCGGCTGTTTATTAAATCTGAGAGTTGGCCAGTCGTCGGCTTCAGCCCCCACGTAGGTAGTACGGGGGTGTTTGGGTTGGAACCTAAACACACTTGACCCAAGAGTTTGGTCCTTGAAGGAGGTGTTTAGTGCAGCGAACCAGGCAATCGGACTAAGTGGCTTTATCACCCTCACTTAGCCATAGGAGTTTGACAATAGGAGTGTAGGCGTAGCCCCTTGTTAGTATTTGTTTATCCGGACTAGGGCGTTGTAGACACCTGATTGGGTGGAGGCCGATCTGTCGCATAATGCGGAAGAAATCGCAAGAGATTTATGTTTAGCCACCAAATAGCTGACCAGCTCTCGCCGCATCATGACAGTCGGTTTTCGGCTTTCTCTACTGAGGTGTTTATCCAGATAAAACAGAAACACAATCGCAGTAGTTCTCCCTTTACTACCCTAGCCGATAAGACGGAACGTAAGGTAGCAAGCACAGGAGCCGGGCAACCCAACTATTGACCAAAGACATGATTCGGAGCCGATGCATATAATGCTATATTTGGGGCGCCGAGTTATACTGTAAAAAGTGTTCGGACTTGTTGCAAACGTAAGGAGCACAATGGATCCCCTGGCGAGTTAAGTCGTACCAAAGTGTACAGGTGCAATCGATAAAGATAGTGAAATATAATGAAGGAGTAAGCCAGTGCCACATATGTTGGGCCGCAAACTATTTCCATTGTAATCTGATTGATACGTCAAAGGGTATTTGTACAAATAATGCGATAAGCAACAGGGCTATTTAACATGCCGAGACCAAGGGGAAGCTGCGTGCGGGTACTGAAAATAGGCAAAGTTATCGTCAAGAAGATCATCTAGATATTCTGCCACGCGTCTATGCTGCTTGCCTCCTTGGTATGTTTTATCTTCCAAAAGAATCGACGATCAGGTCGTCGTGAGGGGCCTGTGAAAAAGAAACCTGAAAAGGATAGGGAGAAAAGGGAAAGTATGAGTGCCCAGATAAGGTCGAGCCGTATTGTGGAACATGATCGAGTTAAGCCTTCGTCTTTGCCCATGTTATTTTTAGTGCGTAGTTATGTACGCATGGTACGTATGCCGCAATTCGGTCGGGACTGAGATGGAGGCCGAATTGCTAGTCGAACTCCTGACGAGCTGGACTGTCATGCTGTGGAGTAGTCCGGACTTGTTTAATAGTGTCCAGGGGCTTGGCCGCCGAATTGATGTTCTGCTTGATAAGGCCGCCCTGTACTTCCGCTGCCACGGCCGCGGTGTGCTCCTCGGTACGAAGGGAGCGTTCCGTGTTTCCGTTGACTGTTATGACACCGCGTGGTCCGGGCATCTTAAGTTTGAGATAGGCATATTGTGGCACCGCATTGAAGCGAGCAAATGCGGTTTGTCCGAGCAGTGCGTGATAGACACTGCAGAAGGGGACGATGTCGAAGATCAAGTCTTCGGAAGTTGTCCGGCGATCCGAAGATGACTTCCAATGTGATTGAGCCCATGCAACGGGCCTCTACACCTGGTATTACTCCTTTGAAGTTAGTTTTTGTGGGCTTGATCCTTGATGTGTCGATGCCCATCTTGCGGACTGTGTCCTGATAAAGCAGGTTAAAGCTGCTGCCACCATCCATGAGGACTCGCGTGAGGTGAAATCCATCAATGATTGGGTCGAGGACCAGTGCGGCTGAGCCGCTGTGACAGATACTGGTCGGATGGTCCCTGTGATCGAAAGTGATCGGGCAGGATGACCATGCATTGAATTTTGGGGCGACTGGCTCGATCGCATAGACGTCCCTGAGCGCGCGTTTGCCCTCCCTTTTGGGGATATGAGTGACATATACCATGTTCACCGTTTTGACTTGGGGAGGAAATTTCTTCTGTCCCCCTGTGTTCGGTGGACGGGGCTCCTCGTTGTCATCCTCACTTGGCTACCCCTTCTCCTTATTCTCGGTATTTAACTTACCGGCTTGTTTAAAGACCCAATAGCTTCTGTTGGTAGGATTGGCGGGTTTATCGGGGGTGCCGTGGATCTAACATGGTCGATCAAGGATTTGGCCCAAGCTGGATGAGCCCGGATTGCTTCTTTTAAATGGCTTCTTCCACTGTCCGGACTTGGAGCCACTAAATCTGGCATTGACCGCCGTGTCATCTGTATTGTCACCGTTGTTCTGACGATTGTGCCTGTTGCGCCGGGGCTTGCCGTTGCTATTTCTGGCTTCAGAAGTGCCAGGTTCGCTTGCATTGTTGCTGCTATGGGCTAGCCAACTATCTTTGCCCGCGCAAAAGCGGGTCATAAGTGCCGTGAGGGCTGCCATGGACTTCGGCTTTTCCTGGCCAAGGTGCCGGGCGAGCCATTCATCGCGAACGCTATGCTTAAAGGCCGCTAGGGCTCGGCATCCGGACAGTCGATGATCTGGTTCTTTTTAATTAGGAACCTGGTCCAGAATTTCCTGGCCGACTTTCCGGGCTGTTGAACGATGTGACTTAAGTCATCGGCATCCAGAGGTGAGACGTATGTACCCTGGAAGTTGTCATGGAAGGCATCTTCCAAGTCCTCCTAGCTGCCAATGGAGTTTTCTGGTAGGCTGTTTAACCAGTGCCGAGCTGGTCCCTTGAGCTTTAGCGGGAGGTATTTGATGGCATGAAGATCATCACCGCGGGCCATATGAATATGGAGGAGGAAGTCCTCAATCCATACTGCGGGATCTGTTGTTCCATCATATGATTCTATATTCACGGGTTTAAACCCTTCTGGTAATTCATGTTCCATTACTTCGTCAGTGAAGCAGAGGGGGTGTGCGGCGCCTCTATATCGGGCCAAGTCGCCACGCAGTTCGGATGGAGTCTGTGTGCGGTTTTCGGCCCGGACGTGGTTATGCTTGTCGCGCCCGGCTAGATAGCCGTCCTCGCGCATCGGGGCACGCCCCACGATCCGTAGATCGATCTGGTCTGACCTGCTCGATTCTCCAAGTCCTGTCGTAGGTCGTATGTATATCCCCGGGCTGTTGTGTCTCTGCTTTTACAGCGAGGTAGTATGGGCTGGTGTTCGGCTTGAGTTGCCATTTTGTCACGGCAACGTGGTGGCCGGTCGGCCGCGTTACGCGCTGATGGTACGGACTCCAGTGCCTCATCATCGAATTGAGGTAGCAGCTTATGCTTCGGGTAACTCTTGGTTGGGCGCCTGAGGCCGTATTCCTCGGCTGCCAGGACATTAGTCCACCTGTCGTTGAGCGGATCTTGGTCAGCTTGAAGCTGTTGCTGCTTCTTTTTCAGGCTCTTTGCAGTGGCTATTAGCCAGCGCTTAAAGCGCTCCTGTTCAAGGGGTTCCTCAGGCATGATAAAGTCTTCGTCGCCAAGGCTCACCTCATCCTCGGAGAGTGGAAGATAATTACTATCCTCCGAGTCTTCGTTTACAGCATGTTCATCAGGGCCAATTTGCCCGTCTTCCCAATCGTCCTGTTCGGAGGTTGGCTCGACGGGGTCTTCTTGGTCTTCGGCGTCGTCCGGAGTATTGTTGTCTCCGGTGCCGGTATTGCTGTCTTTTCCATGGCGTGATTTAGAGCGTCGCCACTGACGTCAGCGCTTTGGCTGTGTCTCAGGAGGTGTATCCTCAACTGGTTTTTTCTCGTTATCGCCGTTACCCTCTTTGGGTGTATCCACCATGTACACGTATATGAAGAGGTGGCCGTCCAGCGTCCGGTACACGGCGGGTTTTGGGCATGCTCCTCTCCGACATCATCGTCCATACCGTCGATGTCTTCGGGGCCGTAATTGAGCATGTCGGTTAAGTCCTCGACAGTGGCTATGAAGTGGGTGGTGGGTGGGGCGTAAAATTCCCCGCCCTTAGCCCCTAGTCCGGGCTGGGCGTAGTTCGGACGTTGCCCCTCTATAATGATGAGGGATCACATTAAGTCCAGAGCCTCGCTTAAAGGCGGGGTTTGGCCAGGGAGAAGAGATTCTGTGGAGTACAGCATGAAGGAAACTCCTTGGCTGAGCTCACACGATGCTGACTCTGAGGGATCGGAACCAGTGTTCAGAGAAGAGTCCGGCTTCATGATGATTGCTGGTGCCACTACTTCCTACGGCTCTCCCATACTAGGCTCAGTAGCCGCAGAGAGTCCGGCAGGCTCGGAAATCCCGTCTTCGGACCTGGTGATGCGCCTCGGATCTAAGGCCAGAGCAGAGGTTGGGGTCGCGAACCATTGGAAGATCAATTCTCCTCGGATATCGGCGACATAATCCAGATTTCCAAAACTAATATGTTGACCTGGGGCGTAGCTGTCGATCTGCTCTAGATGGCCAAGCGAGTTGGCCCGCAGTGCGAAGCCGCCGAACACAAAGATCTGGCCAGGGAGAAAGACCTCCCTTAGGGCAACATTGTTATAGATGACTGATGGAGCCATCGAACCTTCTGATGATGACACAACGGAACTCTCAATGAAAGCACCAATGTCAGTGTCAAAACCGGCAGATCTCGGGTAGGGGGTCCTGAACTGTGCGTCTGAGGATCGAAGGTAACAGGAGACATGGACACGATGTTTACCCAGGTTCGGGCCCTCTTGATGGAGGTAATACCCTACTTCCTGCTTGATTATCTTGGATGAATATGGGGTTTACAAGAGTTGATCTACCTCGAGATCGTGATGGCTAAACCTTAGATGTCTAGCTTGTATGATTATGATTGCCTCTACGGACGAAACCCTCTGGTTTATATAGACACCGGAGGGACCTAGGGTTGTACAGAGTCGGTTTACAGAGGAAGGAATCTTCATATCCGAACGCCAAGCTTGCCTTCCACGTAAAGGAGAGTCCCATCCGGACATGGGAATAAGTCTTTTATCTTGTATCTTCATGGCCCATTAGTCTGACCCACGTCACATAGCCCAGACGCCCGAGGACCCCTTAATCCAGGACTCCCTCAGTGACCGAATGTTGTTCAGAGTCCCAGATGAGATCACAGACATGACGAGGAGTCTCCAAATGGTCGAGAGGTAAAGATTCATATATAGGACGATGATATTCGGACACCGAAAGTGTTCTGGAGGTACCGGGTACATGTCGGGTCACCGGAAGGTGTTCCGGGCACCCCCCCTACAACTATATGGGCCTAATGGGCCAAGAGGGGAAACACACCAGCCACAAAGGGGCTAGTGCACCCCCCACATGGTCTGGCCAAATTGGAAAAGGAAAGGGGAAGAAGGAAAGGAAAAAGGGAATTGGATCCCCCCTTCTCCCTCTTCCCTTCCTACTCCGAATAGGAATAGGAAACGGGGGAGGCCGATTTGGAGGACCCCAAGTAGGATTCCTCCTACTTGGGGCGCCCCCTTGGCTGCCTCTCCTCCCCCCATATATATATATATATATATATATATATATGTGTGTGTGTGTGTGTGTGTGTGTGTGTGTGTGTGTGTGTGTGTGTGTGTGTGTGTGTGTGTGTGCGCGCGCGCGCGGGGGCACCGCTAGAACACACACCAACAATTGTTAGCCGTGTGTGACGCCCCCCTCCACAGTTTACGTCTCCGGTCATATATTCGTAGTGCTTAGGCAAAGCCCCGCGCGGATCACTTCACCATCACCGTCACCACGCCATCGTGCTGGCGAAACTCTCCCTCGACACTTTGCTGGATCAAGAGTTCGAGGAACGTCATCGAGCTGAACATGTGCAGAACTCGGAGATGCCGTACGTTCGGTGCTTGATCGGTCGGAATGAGAAAAAGTTCGACTACATCAACCGCGTTGTCAAACGCTTCCGCTTTCGGTCTACAAGGGTATGTGGACACACTCTCCCTCTCTTGTTGCTATGCATTTCCTAGATAGATCTTGCGCGAGCGTAGGAATTTTTTTGAAATTGCATGCTTCATTCCCCAACACTGGTATTAGAGCTAGGTCTATGCGTAGATGATATGCACGAGTAGAACACAAAGAGTTGTGGGCGGTGATCGTCATACTGCTTACCACCAACGTGTTATTTTGATTCGACGGTATTGTTGGATGAAGTGGCCCGGACCAACCTTACATGACCACGTTCATGAGACCGGTTCCACCAACAGACATGCAACTAGTTTTGCATAAAGGTGGCTGGCGGGTGTCTGTTTCTCCAACTTTAGTTGAATCGAATTTGACTGCGGCCGGTCCTTGTTGAAGGTTAAAACAACAAACTTGATAAATTACCGTTATGGTTTGGATGCGTAGGTAAGAACGGTTCTTACTAGAAGCCCGTAGCAGCCATGTAAAACTTGCAACAACAAAGTAGAGGACGTCTAACTTGTTTTTGCAGGGCATGTTGTGATGTGATATGTTCAAGACATGATGTGATATATGTTATTGTATGAGATGATCATGTTTTGTAAAAGTTATCGGCAACCGGCAGGAGCCTTATGGTTGTCGCTTTATTGTATGAAATGCAAATGCCATGTAATTGCTTTACTTTATCACTATGCGTTAGCAATAGTTGTAGAAGCAATAGTTGGCGAGATGACAACGACGCTACAATGGAGATCAAGGTGTCAAGCCGGTGACGATGGAAATCATGACGGTGCTTTGGAGATGGAGATCAAAGGCACAAGATGATGATGGCCATATCATGTCACATATTTTGATTGCATGTGATGTTTACCTTTTATGCATCTTATTTTGCTTAGTACGGCGGTATCATTATAAGATGATCCCTCACTAAAATTTCAAGGTATAAGTGTTCTCCCTGAGTATGCACCGTTGCGACAGTTCGTCGTGCCGAGACGCCACATGATGATCGGGTGTGATAAGCTCTATGTTCACATACAACGGGTGCAAGACAGTTTTGCACATGCGGAATACTCGGGTTAAACTTGACGAGCCTAGCATGTACATACATGGCCTCAGAACACTGGAGACCGAAAGTTCGAACGTGAATCATATAGTAGATATGATCAACATAGAGATGTTCACCATTGAAAACTACTCCATCTCATGTGATGATCGGACATGGTTTAGTTGATATAGATCATGTGATCATTTAGATGACTAGAGGGATGCCTGTCTAAGTGGAAGTTCTTAAGTAATATGATTAATTGAAATTAATTTATCATGAACTTAGTCCTGATAGTATTTGCATATCTATGTTATAGATCAATAGCTCGTGTATAGCTCCCTTGTTTTATTTTTGATATGTTCCTAGAGAAAACTAAGTTGAAAGGTGATAGTAGCAATGATGCGGACTGGATCCATGATCTGAGGATTATCCTCGTTGTTGCAAAGAAGAATTATATCCTTGATGCACCACTAGGTGACAAACCTATTGTAGGAGCAGATGCAGATATTATGAACGTTTGAAAAGCTCGGTATGATGACTACTTGATAGTTTAGTGCACCATGCTTTATGGCTTAGAACCAGGACCTCAAAAATGTTTTGAACGCCACAGAGCATATGAGATGTTCCAAGAGTTGAAATTGGTATTTCAGAATCATGCCCATGTCGAGAGGTATGAGACCTCTGACAAAGTACTTTGCCTACAAGATGGAGGAGAATAGCTCAGCTAGTGAGCATGTGCTCAGAATGTCTGGGTACTACAATCGGTTGAATCAAGTGGGAGTTAATCTTCCAGATAAGATAGTGATTGACAGAGTTCTCTAGTCACTATCACCAAGTTCCTAGAACTTCGTGATGAACTATTATATGCAAGGGATAATGAAAACGATTCCCGAGCTCTTCGCGATGCTGAAATCGGCGAAGGTAGAAATCAAGAAAGAGCATCAAGTGTTGATGGTTAACAAGTCCACTAGTTTCAAGAAAAAGGGCAAAGGGAAACAAAGGGAACTTCAAGAAGAATGGCAAGCAAGTTGTCTCTCCCGGGAAGAAGCCCAAAGCTGGACGAAAGCCTAAAACTGAGTGCTTATACTTCAAAGGGACTGGTCACTGGAAGTGGAACTACCCCAAGTATTTGGCGGATAAGAAGGATGGCAAAAGTAAACAAAGGTATATTTGATATACATGTTATTAATGTGTACTTTACTAGTGTTCATAGTAGCCCCTGGGTATTTGATACCGGTTCAGTTGCTAAGATTAGTAACTCGAAACAGGAGTTACTAAATGAACAGAGGCTAGCTGAGGGCGAGGTAACGATGTGTGTTGGAAGTGATTCCAAGGTTGATAATATCACCATCGCATACTCCCTCTACCTTCGGGATCAGTGTTGAACCTAAATAAATGTTATTTGGTGTTTGCGTTGAGCATAAATATGATTGGATCATGTTTATTGCAATACAGATTCATTTAAGTCAGAGAATAATTGTTGTTCTGTTTACATGAATAAAACCCTCAATGGTCATACACCCAATGTGAATGGTTTGTTGAATCTCGATCATGGTTATACACATATTCATAATATTGATGCCAAAAGATGCAAAGTTCATAATGATAGTGCAACATATTTGTGGCACTGCCGTTTAGGTCATATTGGTGTAAAGCGCATGAAGTTCCATGCAGATGGACTTTTGGAATCACTTGATTATGAATCATTTGATGCTTGCGAACCATGCCTCATAGGCAAGATGACTAAGACTCCGTTCTCCGGAACAATGGAGCGAGCCACTAACTTACTGGAAATAATACATACCGATGTATGCGGCCTGATAAGTGTTGAGGCTCGCGGTGGGTATCATTATTTTCTAACCTTCACATATGTTTTGAGCAGATATGGGTATATCTACTTGATGAAACACAAGTCTGAAACATTTGAAAAGTTCAAGGAATTTCAGAGTGAAGTGGAGAATCATCATAACAAGAAAATAAAGTTTCTACAATCTGATCGTGGAGGTGAATATTTGAGTTACGAGTTTGGCCTTCATTTAAAACAATGTGGAATAGTTTCACAACTCACGCCACCTGGAACAGCACAACGCAATGGTGTGTCCGAACGTCGTAACCGTACTTTATTAGATATGGTGTGATCTATGATGTCTCTTACCGATTTAACACTATCGTTTTGGGGTTATGCATTAGAGACAGTTGCATTCACGTTAAATAGGGCACAATCTAAATCCGTTGAGATGACACCGTGTGAACTGTGGTTTGGCAAGAAACCTAAGCCGTTGTTTCTTAAAGTGTGGGGTTACGATGCTTATGTGAAAAAGCATCAGCCTGATAAGCTCGAACCCAAATCGGATAAGTGCGTCTTCATAGGATACCCAAAAGAAACTGTTGGGTACACCTTCCATCACAGATCCGAAGGCAAGATATTTGTTGCTAAGAATGGATCCTTTCTAGAGAAGGAGTTTCTCTCGAAAGAAGTGAGTGGGAGGAAAGTAGAACTTTATGAGGTAATTGTACCTTCTCTCCAATTGGAAAGTAGCTCATCACAGAAAACCGTTCCCGTGATACCTACACCAACTAGAGAGGAAGCTAATGATAATGATCATGACACTTCAGATCAAGTTACTATCGAACCTTGTAGGTCAGCCATAGCACGATCTGCACCAGAGTGGTACGGTAATCCTGTTCTGGAAGTCATATTGCTAGACCATGACAAACCTACGAACTATGAGGAAACGATGATGAGCCCAGATTCCGATAAATGGCTTGAGGCCATGAAATCTGAGATAGGATCCATGTATGAGAACAAAGTGTGGACTTTGGTGGACTTGCCCGATGATCGGCAAGCCATTAAGAATAAATGGATCTTCAAGAGGAAGACATTTCTTAGTGGATTTCTTAAAGAAGAGTTGTAGTCCACATATAATATGAGAAATTCTATATCATTTCCGATCAACAATATGTCATCCACATATAATATTAGAAATGCTACAGAGCTCCCAGTCACTTTCTTGTAAATACAGGCTTCACCATAAGTCTGTATAAAACCATATGCTTTGATCACCTCATCAAAGCGTATATTCCAACTCCGAGATGCTTGCATAGTTCCATAGATGGATCGCTGGAGCTTGCACACTTTGTTAGCACCTTTAGGATCGACAAAACCTTCCGGTTGCATCATATACAACTCTTCCTTAAGGAAACCATTAAGGAACGCTGTTTTGACATCCATCTGCCAGATTTCATAATCAAAAAATGCAGCTATTGCCAACATGATTCTAACGTACTTAAGCATCGCTATGGGTGAGAAAGCCTCATCGTAGTCAACTCCTTGAACTTTTGAAAACCCCTTTGCCACAAGTCAAGCTTTATAGACGGTGATATTACCGTTTGCGTCCGTCTTCTTGTTGAAGATCCATTTATTCTGAATGGCCTTTCGCCCTTCAGGTAATACCTCCAAAGTCCATACTTTGTTTTCATACATGGATCCCATCTCGGATTTCATGGCCTCTAACCATTTGTCGAAATCCGGGCTCACCATCGCTTCTCCATAGCTCGTAGGTTCATTGTCGTTGCTGTCGAACAACATGACCTCCAAGACAAGGTTACCGTACCACTCAGGAGTAGTATGTATCCTTGTCGACCTATGAGGTTTGATAGTAACTTGATGCAAAACTTCATGATCACCATCATTAGTTTCCTCTTCAATTGACGTAGGTGTCACAAAAACATGTTTCTGCACTGCACTACTCACTGGTTGAAGTAAAGGTTCAACAACCTCATCAGGTTCTATCTTCCTCCCACTCAATTCTTTCGAGAGAAACTCTTTCTCGATAAAGGACCCGTTCTTAGCAACAAACACTTTGCCCTAGGATCTGAGATAGAAGGTATACCTAATCGTCTTATTTGGGTATCCTATGAAGATGCATTTGTCTGCTTTGGGTTCGAGCTTTTTCGGCTGAAGCCTTTGACGTAAGCATCGCAGCCCCAAACCTTAAGGAACGACAACTTAGATTTCTTGCCAAACCATAGTTCATACAGTGTCATCTTTACGGACTTAGATGGTGCCCTATTTAAAGTGAATGTAGTTGTCTCTTACGTATAACCCCAAAATGATAGTGGCAGATCGACAAGAGACATCATAGAACGCACCATATCCAATACGGTACGATTACGATGTTCGGACACACCATTACCCTGTGGTGTTCCGGGTGGCGTCAACTGTGAAATAATTCCACATTGTCTTAAGTGATTTCCAAACTCATAACTCAGATATTCTCCCCCTCGATTGGATCGTAGGAATTTAATCTTCTTGTTACGATGATTCTCAACTTCACTCTAAAATTGCTTGAACTTTTCAAACGTTTCAGACTTATGCTTCATTAAGTAAACATACCCATATCTACTCAAGTCATCGGTGAAGGTGAGAAAATAACGATATCCACTGCGCGCGTCAACATTCATCGGACCGCACACATCAGTATGTATGATTTCCAAGAAGTCACTTGCCCGTTCCATTGTTTCGGAAAACGGGGTTTTGGTCATCTTGCCCATGAGGCATGGTTCGCATGTGTCAAGTGATTCAAAATCAAGTGACTCCAAAAGCTCATCAGCATGGAGTTTCTTCATGTGCTTAACATCAATATGACCTAAGCGACAGTGCCACAAGAAAGTGGTACTATCATTATCGACTCTACATGTTTTGGCATCAATGTTATGAACATGTGTATCATCACTATCGAGATTCAACAAGAATAAACCACTCACAATGGGTGCATGACCATAAAAGATATTACCCATATAAATAGAACAACCATTATTCTCTGATTTAAATGAGTAACCGTCTCGCATTAAACAAGATCCAGATATAATGTTCATGCTCAACGCAGACACTAAATAACAATTATTCAGGTACATCACTAATCTTGATGGTAATTGAAGAGCGAGCGTGCCGACGGCGATCACATCAACCTTGGAACCATTTCCCACGCGCATCGTCACTTCGTCCTTCGCCAGCCTCCTTCTATTCCGTTGTTCCTGCTTTGAGTTGCAAATGTGAGCAACGGAACCGGTATCAAATACCCAGACACTACAACGAGAGTTGGTAAGGTACACATCAATAACATGTATATCATATATACCTTTGTTGACGTTGGCCCCCTTCTTGTCGGCTAGATACTTGGGGCAGATCCGCTTCTAGTGGCCAATTCCCTTGCAATAGAAGCACTCAGTCTCTGGCTTGGGTCCAGGCTTGGGTTTCTTCATGGGAGGAGCAACTGCTTTGCCACCTTTCTTGAAGTTTCCCTTCTTTCCCTTGCCTTTCTTGAAACTAGTGGTTTTATTCACCATCAACACTTGATGCTCCTTTTGGATGTCCGACTCAGCGACTTTCAGCATCGCAAACAGCTTGGAGACTGACTTGTTCATCCCTTGCATGTAATAGTTCAACACAAAGCTCTTGTAGCTAGGTGGTAGCGATTAAAGAACTCTGTGAGTGACAGCCTCTGGTGGGAGCTAAACTCCCAACGCAGCCAGACGGTTGTAGTACCCAGACATTCTGAGTATATGCTCACTAACAGACCCGTTCTCCTCCATCTTGCAGGCACAAAACTTATCGGAGGTCTCATACCTCTCGATCCGGGCATTCTTCTCAAAGATAAACTTCAACTCCTGGAACATCTCATATACTCCATGACGTTCAAAACGCCTCTGAAGTCCCGGATCTAACCCATACAACATGGCGCATTGAACTATTGATTAGTCATCAACACGCGACTGCCAGGCGTTCACAACGTCCACAGTCGCTGGAGGGGGTGGCGCACCAATGGTGCATCAAGGACATAAGCCTTTTGGGCAGCCGTGAGGATAATTGATAACCCACAAGTATAGGGGTCGCAACAGTTCTCGAGGGTAGAGTATTCAACCTAAATTTATTGATTCGACACAAGGGGAGCCAAAGAATATTCTCAAGTATTCGCAGTTGAGTTGTCAATTCAACCATACCTGGATAACTTAGTATCTGCAGCAAACTATTTAGTAGCAAAGTAATATGGAAGTAACGGTAACGGTAGCAAAAGTAATATTTTTGGGTTTTGTAGTAATTGTAACAGTAGCAACGGAAAAGTAAATAAGAGGAGAACAATATGTGAAAAGCTCGTAGGCATTGGATCGGTGATGGAGAATTATGCCGGATGCAGTTCATCATGTAACAATCATAACATAGGGTGACATAGAACTAGCTCCAATTCATCAATGTAATGTAGGCATGTATTCCGAATACAGTCATACGTGCTTATGGAAAAGAACTTGCATGACATCTTTTGTCCTACCCTCCCGTGGCAGCGGGGTCCTAATGGAAACTAAGGGATATTAAGGCCTACTTTTAATAGAGAACCAGAACAAAGCATTAGCACATAGTGAATACATGAACTCCTCAAACTATGGTCATCACCGGGAGTGGTCCCAATTATTATCACTTCGGGGTTGCCGGATCATAACACATAGTAGGTGACTATAGACTTGCAAGATAGGATCAAGAACTCACATATATTCATGAAAACATATTAGGTTCAGATCTGAATTCATGGCACTCGGGCCCTAGTGAAAAGCATTAAGCATAGCAAAGTCATAGCAACATCAATCTCAGAACATAGTGGATACTAGGGATCAAACCCTAACAAAACTAACTCGATTACATGATAGATCTCATCCAACCCATCACCGTCCAGCAA
Organism: Aegilops longissima; assembly: GCA_021605205.1. Taxonomy (NCBI): domain Eukaryota; kingdom Viridiplantae; phylum Streptophyta; class Magnoliopsida; order Poales; family Poaceae; genus Aegilops; species Aegilops longissima. Next base: position 415,096,275 of record CM038678.1, read on the forward strand.
GCCTATGATGGAATTACTCACGCACGGGGGTGAGCATCATGAAATTGGTGATGGAGGATGGTTGATGATGACGATGGCGACGGATTCCCTCTCCGAGCCCCGAACGGACTCAGATCAGCCCTCCCGAGAGGTTTTAGGGCTTGGCGGCGGCTCCGTATCGTAAAACGCGATGAATCCTTCTCTTTGATTTTTCCTCCCGAACACGAATATATGGAGTTGGAGTTGAGGTCGGTGGGCGTCGGGGCCCACGAGGGCGCGCCCCACCCTCGTGGACAGGGTGTGGGCCTCGACGTGGATTTTTCTTCTAGTATTTTAATATTTTCCAAAAGATGTTCCGTGGAGTTTCAGGTCATTCCGAGAACTTTTGTTTCTGCACATAAATAACACCATGGAAATTCTGCTGAAAACAGCGTCAGTCCGGGTTAGTTCCATTCAAATCATGCAAGTTAGAGTCCAAAACAAGGGCAAAAGTGTTTGGAAAAGTAGATACAACGGAGACGTATCAACTCCCCCAAGCTTAAACCTTTGCTTGTCCTCAAGCAATTCAGTTGACAAACTGAAAGTGATAAAGAAAAACTTTTACAAACTCTGTTTGCTCTTGTTGTTGTAAATATGTAAAGCCAGCATTCAAGTTTTCAGCAAAGATTATGACTAATCACATTCACAATAACTCTTAGGTCTCATGTTTACTCATATCAATGGCATAATCAACTAGCGAGCAATAATAATAAATCTCTTATGACAACACTTCCTCAAAACAATCATGATATGATATAAGAGGATGGTATCTCGCTAGCCCTTTCTGAGACCGCAAAACATAAATGCAGAGCACCTTTAAAGATCAAGGACTGACTAAACATTGTAATTCATGGTAAAATAGATCCAATCATAGTCATACCCAATATAAATTAATAGTAATGGATGCAAATGACAACTGCGCTCTCCAGCTAGTGCTCTTTTAATAAGAGGATGATGACTCAACATAAAAGTAAATAGACAGGCCCTTCGCAGAGGGAAGCAAGGATTTGTAGAGGTGCCAGAGCTTGGTTTTGAAATAGAGATAATAATATTTTGAGCGGCATACTTTCATTGTCAACATAACAACCAAGAGATGGCAATATCTTCCATGTTATGCACATTATAGGTGGTTCCCAAACAAAATGGTAAAGTTTATACTCCCCCTCCACGAACAAGCATCAATCCATGTCTTGCTCTAAACAACGAGTGCCTCCAACTAGCAACAGTCCCAGGGGGAGTTTTGTTTGCAATTATTTTGATTTAGTTTGCATAAAGCATGGGACTGGGCATCCCGGTGACCAGCCATTTTCTCGTGAGTGAGGAGCGGAGTCCACTCCTCTTGAGAATAACCCGCCTAGCATGGAAGATACGGACAGCCCTAGTTGATACATGAGCTATTCGAGCATACAAAACAGAATTTCATTTGAAGGTTTGGAGTTTGGCACATACAAATTTACTTGGAACGGCAGGTAGATACCGCATATAGGTAGGTATAGTGGACCCATATGGAATAACTTTGGGGTTTAAGGGATTGGATGCACAAGCAGTATTCCCGCTTAGTACAAGTGAAGGCTAGCAAAAGACTGGGAAGCGACCAACTAGAGAGCGACAACAGTCATGAACATGCATTAAAATTAATAGACATTGAGTACGAGCATGAGTAGGATATAATCCACCATGAACATAAATATCACGAAGGCTATGTGGATTTGTTTCAACTACATGTGTGAACATGTGCCAAGTCGAGTCACTAAATCATTCAAAGGAGGATACCACCCCATCATACCACATCACAACCATTTTAATAGCATGTTGGCACGCAAGGTAAACCATTATAACTAATAGCTAATCAAGCATGGCACGAGCAACTATGATCTCTAATTGTCATTGCAAACATGTTTATTCATAATAAGCTGAATCAGGAACGATGAAATAATCATTACAAAAACAAGAGAGGTCAAGTTCATACCAGCTTTTCTCATCTCAGTCAGTCCATCATATATCGTCATATTGCCTTCCACTTGCACGACCGAACGATGTGAAAATAATAAGAGTGCACATGCATTGGACTAAGCTGGAATCTGCGAGCATTCAATAAACAGGAGAAGACAAGGCAATATGGGCTCTTGGTTAAATCAATAATAATGCATATAAGAGCCACTTCAACAATTTCATTATGGTCTTCTCCTGTCGACCCCCAAAGAAAAGAAAAGAAATAAAACTATTTACACGGGAAAGCTCCCAACAAGCAAAAGAAGAACGGGGAATATTTTTGGGTTTTCTTTTAATTATTACTACTACAGCAAGAAAAGTAAACTAACTAAAAGCTACACTATTTTTTTTTTGTTTTTCTTAAGGTTTATTAAACACACAAGAAGAAGCAAGAAAAAGGAAAATAAACTAGCATGGATATTACAGTGAAAGAGTATGAGCACCGACATCTAGCAATGAGTGTGCGTGAACATAAATGTAATGTCGGTGGGAAATACGTACTCCCCCAAGCTTAGTCTTTTGGCCTAAGTTGGTTTATTGCCATGGATGGCCTGGCGGATATCCATAATTGTAGTCGGGGTCGTACTGAGATGAAGAAGACTCTGACTGCCACTGGTTGGAAATCATCTCCGGATCCCACTGGTAATTAGACTATCGCGGAGGTTCAAATTGTGGTTCCGGCTCCGTGGCTGGTGTAGGGTTCCGGTAGGCGTGAATGGCCGCCAACGGAACAAGATACGGACATGTAGATAAATTAAACAAGGAGGGAGCAGGAAAGGTAATAGTCTTAGGGTGATGTTTATCAAAGAATAATTTGTATTTAAGAGCCCCTTCCCTATTCTTAACAATAAAGTCATGCACCATCATACTCTTATAATCTAAATAAGCATTGGGCAGCAATTTTTCTTCTTTTTCATAGTGCCTAATAGGTATGTTATAATGTGCAGCAAGGCATGAAGCATAAATACCTCTAAAGATGGGGCCCTTTGTACGGTTCAAACTTAACCGTTTAGCAATAATACCGCCCATACTAACAGTGTTATCGCAGAATAAACCACGGAACGAAATGATAATATCAGGAACACTGAGGTTTCCACAGTTTCCGCGGCCAATTAAGCAACGACTAGCAAATATGGCAAAGTAGTGTAAAACAGGAAAATGTATGCTAGTGATTCTTGCATCGGAAACCTTCCTGGTTTCCCCCACAGTAGTAGTGTCAATAAACCCGTCCACATCTTTATGATGTGGTTCCTCTAAACTACCGTCAAAAGGTATTTTGCAAACCTTGCAAAATTCATCTAGTGGCATCTTCTTAACCACATCATATAAATGAAACTCTACTGAAGGAGGTGATTCCTTGGGATAATAGTAGAAGTTTTGCACAAAAGTATTGGTGAGTAAGAGATACTGTTCGCGTTGGTCGCGGAGGAAGTCGGTGAGGCCTGCATTCTCAGCCAACTCATAAAAATCATCATAAATCCCGGCTTCTCTCAAGAAGTCATCAGAAGGCCATTCACTCGGCCGAACCTCCGCGGTGCGAGGCAAATTATATTTGGGCTTCTGTGCTTCTTCACTCTGCTTTTCCTTCGAGCTTCAGCTCGATGAGCCCTGAAAAATCTCTTCATTATTTTCTGAAAAATTCTGAAATTTTTAGTAACTTCAAATAAAAGTGAACCAAGCTCAACAAAATTGATAACAACTACTCCTACAAGTGCCTAGAGACTATATCATGCATTAGAACTACTTGGAACCATATAAATTTGACATGCAAGCTCAAGAACATGGTCACCTAGGCAGCACAAATTTGCAATGAATAGAGCACTAGAGCAAAAACTAATTGGACCAATGGAGGAGTCACATACCAAGGAAAAATCCCCCAAGCAGTTTTGTGAGAGGTGCTTTGAGCAAGGAGATCGAAAATCGCAGCAAAATGAGCTAGAACTCGTGCTTGAGCTGGATGGTGAATTTTTTGGGAGGAAGAAGAAGTGTGTGGGTGCAGGAATAAGTGGAGGGGGCCACCATGAGCCCACGAGGCAGGGGGGCGCGCCCTGGATCCTCGTGGCCAGGTGCTTGCTCTCCCTGCTGTGTTCTCAGTGCCAGATATTCTCAAATATTCTAGAAAAAATCATATTCCATTTTCAGGGCATTTGGAGAACTTTTATTTTCGGGGTATTTTTATATTGCACGGATAAATCAGAAAACTGACAGAAAAAAATACTATTTTAACTTTAATTCGACTAAATAACAGAAAGTAAAAGGGGGGTACAGAAGGTTGTGCCTTCTAGTTTCATCCATCTCATGCTCATCAAAAGGAATCCACTAACAAGGTTGATCAAGTCTTGTTGACAAACTCATTCCGAATAACATGGAACCGGAGAAATTTTGAATAACACTATGTTACCTCAACGGGGATATGCACATCCCCAATAATAAGAATATCATATTTCTTCTTGGCAGTAGGTTGAGGAAATTCAAAACCTCCAAAAATAATCGATGGAATTTTTCCAATAGAATTGATACTGTGGACTTGAGGTTGTTTCCTCGGAAAGTGTACCGTATGCTCATTACCATTAACATGAAAAGTGACATTGCCTTTGTTGCAATCAATAACAGCCCTGCAGTATTCAAAAAGGGTCTTCCAAGAATAATAGACATACTATCGTCCTCGGGAATATCAAGAATAACAAAGTCCGTTAAAATAGTAACGTTTGCAACCACAACAGGCACATCCTCACAAATACCGACAGGTATAGCAGTTGATTTATCAGCCATTTGCAAAGATATTTCAGTAGGTGTCAACTTATTCAAATCAAGTCTACGATATAAAAAGAGAGGCATAACACTAACACCGGCTCCAAGATCACATAAAGCAGTTTTAACATAGTTTCTTTTAATGGAACATGGTATAGTGGGCACTCCTGGATCTCCAAGTTTCTTAGGTATTCCACCCTTAAAAGTGTAATTATCAAGCATGGTGGAAATTTCAGCTTCCGGTATCTTTCTTTTATTAGTAACAATTTCTTTCATATACTTAGCATAAGGATTCATTTTGAGCATATCAGTTAATCGCATACGCAAAAAAATAGGTCTAATCATTTCAGCAAAGCGCTCAAAATCCTCATCATCCTTTTTCTTGGATGGTTTAGGAGGAAAAGGCATGGGTTTCTAAACCCAAGGTTCTCTTTCTTTACCGTGTTTCCTAGCAACAAATTCTCTTTTATCATAACGTTGATTCTTTGATTGTGGGTTATCAAGATCAACAACAGGGTCAATTTCCACATCATTATCGTTGCTAGGTTGAGCATCATCATGAACATCATCATTAGCATTTTCATTAGGTTCATGTTTAGTACCAGATTGTGCTTCAGCATCATAAATAGAGATATCATTTGGATTCTCAGGTGGTTCAGCAATAGGTTCACTAGAAGCATGCAAAGTCCTATCATTTTTCTTTTTCTTCCTTTTAGAAGGACTAGGTGCATCAATATTATTTCTCTGAGAATCTTGTTCAATTCTCTTAGGGTGGCCTTCAGGATACAAAGGCTCCTGATCACTCTACTGGTTCTAGTAGCCACTCTAACAGCATAATCATTATTCTCATTGTTTAATTCATTGAGCAAATAATTTTGAGCCTTAAGTACTTGTTCTACTTGAGTGGTAACCATAGAAGCATGTTTACTAATGAGTTTAAGTTCACCCTTAACATTAGACATATAATCACCCAAGTATTCAATCATATAAGCATTTTGTTTTAATTGTCTACCAAAATAAGCAATGAAATCTTCTTGCTTAACCATAAAGTTATCAAACTCATCCAAGCATTGGCTAGCAATTTTAGTAGGAGGGATTTCAGCTTTATCATATCTATAGAGAGAGTTTACCTTTACTACCTGTGTTGGGTTATCAAGACCATGAGTCTCTTCAATAGGTGATGGATTAAGATCATATGTTTCTTCAACAAGCGTTAATTAAGACCATGTATTTCTTCAATAGGAGGTAAATTCTTAACATCTTCAGCTTTTATACCCTTTTCTTTCATAGATTTCTTTGCCTCTTGCATATCTTCAGGACTGAGAAATAGAACACCTCTCTTCTTCGGAGTTGGTTTAGGAATAGGCTCAGGAGCTGGCTCAGGAAGTGTCCAATTATTTCATTTGTCAACATATTATTCAATAGAATTTCAGCTTCATCCGGTGTTCTTTCCCTGAAAACAGAACCAGCACAACTATCCAGGTAATCTCTGGAAGCATCGGTTAGTCCATTATAAAAGATATCAAGTATTTCATTTTTCTTAAGAGGATGATCAGGCAAAGCATTAAGTAATTGGAGAAGCCTCCCCCAAGCTTGTGGGAAACTCTCTTCTTCAATTTGCACAAAATTATATATTTCCCTTAAAGCAGCTTGTTTCTTTTGAGCAGGGAAATATTTAGCAGAGAAGTAATAAATCATATCCTGGGGACTACGCACACAACCAGGATCAAGAGAATTAAACCATATCTTAGCACCACCCTTTAATGAGAACAGAAATATTTTAAGGATATAAAAGTAGCGAGTTCTCTCACCATTAGTGAACAGGGTGGCTATATCATTTAATTTTGTAAGATGTGCCACAACAGTTTCAGATTCATAGCCATGAAAAGGATCAGATTCAACCAAAGTAATTATATCAGGATCAACAGAAAATTCATAATCCTTATCAGTAGCACAGATAGGTGAAGTAGCAAAAGCAGGGTCAGGTTTCATTCTAGCATTAACAAATTGCTGCTTCCATTTAGCTAATAACCTCTTGAGCTCGTATCTATCGTTGCAAGCTAAAATAGCTCTAGCAGCTTCTTTTTCCAGAACATAACCCTCAGGAACAACAGGCAATTCATATTTATTAGGGGGAGAGTCTTCATCATCACTTTCATCAATATTATCTGTTTCAATAATTTCATTCTCTCTAACCCAAGCAAGTTGTTCATCAAGAAATTCACCAAGTGGCACAGTAGTATCAAGCATAGTAGTAGTTTCATCATAAGTATCATGCATAGCAGCAGTGGCATCATCAATAACATGCGATATATCAGAATGAATAGCAGAAGCAGGATTAGGTGTCGCAAGCTTACTCAAAACAGAAGGTGAATCAAGTGCAGAGCTAGATGGCAGTTCCTTACCTCCCCTCGTAGTTGAGGGATAAATTGTTGCCTTAGCGTCTTTCAAGTTCTTCATAGTGACCAGCAGATATAAACCCCTAGTGACTCAAAGAATAGAGCTATGCTCCCCGGCAACGACGCCAGAAAATAGTCTTGATAACCCACAAGTATAGGGGATCGCAACAGTTTTCGAGGGTAGAGTATTCAACCCAAATTTATTGATTCGACACAAGGGGAGCCAAAGAATATTCTCAAGTATTCGCAGTTGAGTTGTCAATTCAACCACACCTGGATAACTTAGTATCTGCAGCAAAGTATTTAGTAGCAAAGTAATTGTAACATCCCAAATTTTCAATTTGGAATGTTATACATTAGGTCATCATGCATATCATATTTTTCTCGCATTTTTCCGATCCTAGAAATTTCACGCAACTCAAGGACCCTCGGAGAGAGTTGGAAGTTTCATTATTTTCATATTTGGGATTTCTCAAATTTTGAAAATAGTATCAATTGGATTTATTTAATTATCTTCATAAAGTTTTTCCTATAAAAATATTTGGAGAGGGAATAATATGACTTTCCCAACAATTAGGAAAAATGAAGATTTTATAAATAAATCAAATTTGGTTTTGGAAGATTTGTTTTGCTTAGGCCAAAAATGAGCATTTTAAAAAATTATGCATGTTTGCCGTTTTTAAAGTTCATTTTGTTCGACTCATTTTTAGGAGTCGGGAAAATTTGTTTTATTTAATTTGGAGTTCATTTGGTATTTTTTAATTCATTTGGTTTAAATTTTATTTAAAAAAAACGAGCGCCTTCCGGCCGAGGCCCGGCCCTGACCAGCGCCCCCGCCCACCTCCTCCTCCCAAGGCCTCGGCACCGAGGAGGTGCCCGCCGCCGCAAGCCATAGCCCCCGCCCGATCCGGTTTTCCCCTAATAAACCGATCCGGTTTTTATTTAAAAAAGAGATGTTCGGTTTTTTTTTAAAAAAAACCTAGATTGGTTTTATTTTTTTTCGGTTTTTTTATTTAACGAACGTTCACCGAACCGTTCGTTTCAATGAACGTGTTCGTTGGATTCGTTCTGTTAACGGACGTCCGTTATTTAATTCGTTCGTCGTTTTCCTTTTAATCGGATTTAATCCGTTATTTTTCTGATTCGATTTCAGATCCAATTTTCAAATCTGTTTTATTTCTCGCTCGTTTATCGGAATCAGGTGATTCAAGCGCCTGGAGTTTCGTAACGAAACCGCCGATCCGACTAACCTACTTTCACAGAGTTTTGCTACTGTGAAATTTTGACCTAATTTCAGATTGCTAAACCGAGTCGTTCTCTCTCGAGTTTCGACTTTCGGAGCTTATTTTGATTCGATTCTTTTGCAACCAGGGTTCTTAAGTTGAACTTTCTGGTTAGATCTTTTATTCGAGATTTCCCCGTGCATTAGATGAGTACTTATTGTATGCTTGTTGTTTGTCTGCGTTAGATCACCCGGTGCGCCGCTTGTTACTTGAATCTCTAGGTCTCACGGATCATCAGCAAGGCAAGTAACACTTTGATCATACCCTTCTACTACCCAGTTTTTATGCATTAGATCAAACCCTCAAACACTTGCATGTTTAGGATCAAATTAAATTGTGGGTTTTGGGAAGTAGATTGAGGTAGTACCTATTACTGTTTTACTTATGAAACCTTGGGAGTTACTTCACGTTTGCTATTATGCCATGCTATGCTAGTAGACGTGGATTGGGTGAGTGAATATCCATGACAGATGTGAGATTGTTAATTAATGGTTTATCTAAGGTGGCAACCTAAACACACATCTGGGTGGATTGAGGCACTGGTTTCCATCAGACTTACTGTATTTCTTGGACCGCCACCTGTGCTCTAAGGGATCATAAGATTATTCAAACTGAAACTTCCGTGTGCAGCCACAAGCCAATTATGGGCTCTGGCGTAGTTGACTAAGTTGTGCGAACTCTTACGGGTAGGCTAGCTGATGTAGGGGATGTAGGTTGGTACGGTCTACCCACATGTAAGGTGCTAGCGCTCGAAAGACTATGTCTCGGTCATCCGTTTCTCAAACACCATGTAGTCACGAGAACCAAGCGGAGGCGATCGAGTCTTGTGGGGAAAAGTGCAAACCTCTGCAGAGTGTATAAACTAATCATGATTAGCCGTGTCCCCGGTTATGGACAATTTGAGTATCCTGTAATTGAATATCATGTGAATCTCAACATGTTACTTCTAAATAAAAGTTATTGGGTTTTGATGAGTACTTTTTAATTGGGATTGAGGATCTTGTCAACCATTCTCAATGTTTAACAACCACCATGATAGTTAAATAAAATTATTCCTTTGATGTAGGGAAAAATCAGCTTTATGCAAATGTAACCGTAGAGCCTTACCACCAGCCATATATGCATGTAGTATAGGCTTATGCCTTCATTGCTCTTTATGTGTTACATTGCCAGCATATTCCATGTGCTGACCCGTTTTCGGGCTGCAATTTTCACGTTGCAGACTTTTCGAACGACGAGTAAGGTGTTAGGTCGTGGTTCTATACTCGATGATGCCGTTGGAGTTGATGGACTCGCTTATCTTCCAAGCCTTCATTGTTATTGTTAGATGGCCTTAAGCCATATTATTGTATAAGTTCCTTGTGGACAACGATGTAATAAGTGTGTGATTGCTACTCGCAATAAATCCTTCAAGCATCTTGTGTGGTGTCGGCATCGATCCGGGGATGACACCGAGCACGAGACTTGATCCATTCGGTCTGGTCGCTCTGAGAGAATGGTATCGAGCACACGCCGATTGTAGGACACGACCACTAAGTTAAAGCCATAGATCACTACTCTCTTCCCATTTTCTAACTCCTCATCTTTTCTACTCTCTTTAGGATGACGGACGCGAAGATCAAGTATACCCAACCGGATGAAGGCACACCTTTTGGATTTCACTTGAAGGAAGTTACTAAGCACCGAACATTGGATTACCAAGCTTCACGGGACTTTCAACGCCACTGCTGAAGAGGAGCGCTGGAAGATTCATGCTCACGTTCCAGGAAGGACATTCGCCCCAATCACCAAGTCTATAGATAGTGTTTTCAGTGCACCAACTTGGAGTCTGGGAAAGAGCATGGCAGCTCATGTAATGTAGGCATGTATTCCGAATATAGTCATACATGCTTATGGAAAAGAACTTGCATGACATATTTTGTCCTACCCTCCCGTGACAGCGGGGTCCCAATGGAAACTAAGGGATATTAATGCCTACTTTTAGTAGAGTACCAGAACAAAGCATTAACACATGATGAATACATGAACTCCTCAAACTATGGTCATCACCGGGAGTGGTCCCGGTTATTGTCACTTCGGGGTTGCCGGATCATAACACATAGTAGGTGACTATAGACTTGCAAGATAGGATCAAGAACTCACATATATTCATGAAAACATAATAGGTTCAGATCTGAAATCATGGCACTCGGGCCCTAGTGACAAGCATTAAGCATAGCAAAGTCATAGCAACATCAATCTCAAAACATAGTGGATACTAGGGATCAAGCCCTAACAAAACTAACTCGATTACATGATAGATCTCATCCAACCCATCACCGTCCAGCAAGCCTACGATGGAATTACTCACGCACGGCGGTGAGCATCATGAAATTGGTGATGGAGGATGGTTGATGATGACGATGGCGACGGATTCCCCTCTCCGGAGCCCCGAACGGACTCTAGATCAGCCCTCCCGAGAGGTTTTAGGGCTTGGCGGCGGCTCCGTATCGTAAAACGCGATGAATCCTTCTCTCTGATTTTTTTCTCCCCGAACACGAATATATGGAGTTGGAGTTGAGGTCGGTGGAGCGTCAGGGGGCCCACGAGGCAGGGGGGCTCGCCCAGGGGGCAGGCGCGCCCGCCACCCTCATGGACAGGGTGTGGGCCCCTGACGGGGATTTTTCTTCCAGTATTTTGAATATTTTCCAAAAAGATGTTCCGTGGAGTTTCAGGTCATTCCGAGAACTTTTGTTTCTGCACATAAATAACACCATGGAAAGCCTGCTGAAAACAGCGTCAGTCCGGGTTAGTTCCATTCAAATCATGCAAGTTAGAGTCCAAAACAAGGGCAAAAGTGTTTGGAAAAGTAGATACGACGGCGACGTATCAATAATCCTCAGATTACGGGACCAGTCCACAAAGTTACTTCCATCATCTTTCAGCTTAGCTTTCTCTAGGAACGCATTGAAATTCATGGGAGCTACTGCATGAGCCATTGATCTACAACATAAATTAGCAAAGATAACTTAGACTATTATTTATGATAAGTGAGTTCAATTAATCATATTACCTAAGAACTCCCACTCAAATCGACATCTCTCCAGTCGTCCGAGTGTAACACAATCCAAATTCACCAACCCAAGTCCGATCATCACGTGAAATGAGGTGGTTTCAATGGTGAACATCTCCATGTTGATCATATCTACTATATGACTCGTGTTCAACCTTTCGGTCTCTTGTGTTCCGAGGCCATGTCTGTACATGCTAGGCTCGTCAAGTTTAACCCAGGTGTTCCACATGTGCAAAACTGGCTTGCACCCGTTGTATGCGAACGTAGTCTATCACACCAGATCATCACGTGTGCTTCGAAATGACGAACTTTCGCAACGGTGCACACTTGGGGAGAACACAATTTTATCTTGAAATTTTAGTGAGGGATCACCTTATAATGTTGCCGTCGTCCTAATAAAATAAGATGCATAAAAGGATTAACATCACATGCAAATCATAAGTGACATGATATGGCCATCAACTCGTGCTTTTGATCTCCATCTCCAAAGCACCGGCATGATCTCCATCGTCACCGGCATGACACCATGATCTCCATCATCGTGTCGCCATCGGGGTTGTCCTATGCATCACCAAGATCAATCTATGGAGATACTAGCAACGAGAGAGAGGGGAGTGCATCTTCATACCCTTGAAGATCGCGATGCGAAAGCGTTACAGGAACACGGATGAAAGAGTCGTACTCGCAACGATTCAGATCGCGGTTGATTCCGACCTAAGCACCGAACAACGGCGCCTCCACGTTCAACACATGTACAGCCTGGGGACGTCTCCTCCTTCCTGATCCATCAAGGGGAGAGGAGAAGTTGAGGGAGAGCTCTGGCAGCACGACGGCATGGTGGTGGAGCTTGCAGTTCTCCGGCAGGGCTTTGCCAAGCACAACTACTACGGAGGAGGTGTTGGGGAGGGAGAGGGCTGCGCCAGGGGAAGGGGTGCGGCTCCCATGCTATATATAGGGGTGGAGGGGGCTGGTTTCTTGCCCTCCAAGTCCATTGGGGCATTGGCAAAGGTGGGGGAAAGAAATCCCATCATTTCCCTTCCCCACCGATTGTTATCCCCTTTTTAGGGATCTTGATCTTATCCTTGGGATATGATCTTATTCCTTCTAAGGGGGGATCTTGGTGCGCCTTGACCAGGGGTGTGGGGCCTTGCCCCCACTACCCACGTTCATGTGGGTCCCCCCATGCAGGTGGGCCCCACTCTAGAACCTTCTAGAACCTTCCCGGTACAATACCGAAAAATCCCGAACATTTTCCGGTGGCCAAAATAGGACTTCCCATATATAAATCTTTACCTCCGGACCATTCCGGAACTCCTCGTGACGTCCGGGATCTCATCCGGGACTCCGAACAACATTCGGTAACTGCACACTAATTCCCATAACAACTCTAGCGTCGCCGAACCTTAAGTGTGTAGACCCTACGGGTTCGGGAATCATGCAGACATGACCGAGACAGCTCTTTGTTCAATAACCAACAGCGGGATCTGGATACCCATGTTGGCTCCCACATGTTCCATGATGATCTCATCGGATGAACCACGATGTCGGGATTCAATCAATCTCAGTATACAATTCCTTTGTCAATCGATGCGTTACTTGCCCGAGAATCGATCGTCGGTATCCCAATACCTCGTTCAATCTCGTTACCGACAAGTCACTTTACTCGTTTCGTAATGCATGATCCCGTGACTAACTACTTAGTCACATTGAGCTCATTATGATGATGCATTATCGAGTGGACCCAGAGATACCTCTCCGTCATACGGAGTGACAAATCCCAGTCTAGATTCGTGCCAACCCAACAGACACTTTCGGAGATACCTGTAATGTACCTTTATAGCCACCCAGTTATGTTGTGACATTTGGCACACCCAAAGCATTCCTACGGTATCCGGGAGTTGCACAATCTCATGGTCTAAGGAAATGATACTTGACATTAGAAAAGCTTTTGCAGACGAACTACACGATCTTGTGGTATGCTCATGATTGGGTCTCGTCCACCACATCATTCTCCTAATTATGTAATCCCGTTATCAACGACATCCAATGTCCATGGTCAGGAAACCGTAACCATCTATTGATCAACGAGCTAGTCAACTAGAGGCTCACTAGGGACATGTTGTGGTCTATGTATTCACACATGTATTACGATTTCCGGATAATACAATTATAGCATGAACAATAGACAATTATCATGAATAAGAAAATATAATAATAACCACTTTATTATTGCCTCTAGGACATATTTCCAACTGTCTCCCACTTACATTAGAGTCAATAATCTAGTTACATTGTGATGAATCGAACACCCATAGAGTTCTGGTGTTGATCATGTTTTGCTCGTGGAAGAGGTTTAGTCAATGGATCTGCGACATTCAGATCCGTATGCACTTTATAAATATCTATGTCTCCATCTTGAACATGTTCACGAATGGAGTTGAAGTGACGCTTGATATGCATGGTCTTCTTGTGAAACCTGGGCTCCTTGGCAAGGGCAATAGCTCCAGTGTTGTCACAGAAGAGAGTCATTGGGCTCGACGCATTGGGAATAACTCCTAGGTCGGTGATGAACTCCTTCATCCGATCGCTTCCTTTCTGCCTCCGAGGCAGCTACGCATCTCGCTTCACATATAGATCCCGCCACGACGCTTTGCTTGCAATCGCACTGGTGACCGCCCCACCATTCAAAATATACACGATCCGGTTTGTGACTTGGAGTCATCCAGATTTGTGTCGAAGCTAGCATCGACGTAACCCTTTACGACGAGCTCTTCGTCACCTCCATAAACGAGAAACATATCCTTAGTCCTTTTCAGGTACTTCAGGATGTTCTTGACCGCTGTCCAGTGTTCCTTGCCGGGATTACTTTGGTACCTTCCTACCAAACTTATGGCGAGGTTCACATCAGGTCTGGTACACAGCATGGCATACATAATAGACCCTATGGCTGAGGCATAGGGGATGATACTCATCGTTTCTCTATCTTCTGCCGAGGTCGGGCATTGAGCCGTGCTCAATCTCACACCTTGTAATACAGGCAAGAACCCCTTCTTGGACTGATCCATATTGAACTTCTTCAATATCTTGTCAAGGTATGTGCTTTGCGGAAGACCAATGAAGCGTCTCGATCTATCTCTACAGATCTTGATGCCTAATATGTAAGCAGCTTCTCGAAGGTCCTTCATTGAAAAACACTTATTCAAGTAGGACTTTATGCTTTCCAAGAATTCTATATTATTTCCCATCAATAGTATGTCATCCACATATAATATGAGAAATGCTACAGAGCTCCCATTCACTTTCTTGTAAACACAAGCTTCTCCATAAGTCTGTGTAAACCCAAACGCTTTGATCATCTCATCAAAGCGAATGTTCCAACTCCGAGATGCTTGCACCAGCCCATAGATTGAGCACTGGAGCTTGCATACCTTGTTAGCATTCTTAGGATCGACAAAACCTTTCGACTGCATCATATACAATTCTTCCTTAAGGAAACCATTAAGGAATGCCGTTTTGACGTCCATTTGCCATATCTCATAATCATAGAATGCGGCAATCGCTAATATGATTCGAACGGACTTCAGCTTCACTACGGGTGAGAAGGTCTCATCGTAGTCAACCCCTTGAACTTGTCGATAACCCTTAGCGACAAGCTGAGCCTTATAGATGGTCACATTACCATCCGCGTTAGTCTTCTTCTTAAAGATCCATTTATTCTCTATGGCTTGCCGATCAACGGGCAAGTCTGTCAAAGTCCATACTTCGTTTTCATACATGGATCCTATCTCGGATTTCATGGCTTCAAGCCATTTGTTGGAATCCGGGCCCGCCATTGCCTCTTCATAGTTCGAAGGTTCATCATTGTCTAACAACATGATTTCCAGGACAGGGTTGCCGTACCACTCTGGTGCGGAACGTGTCCTTGTGGACCTACGAAGTTCAGTGGTAACTTGATCATGATCGTTATCATTAACTTCCTATCTAGTCGGTGCAGGCACCACAGAAACATTTTCTTGCGCTGCGCTACTCTCTGGTTCGAGAGGGGTCATCTCATCAAGTTCCACTTTCCTCCCACTTACTTCTTTCGACAGAAACTCTTTCTCTAGAAAGGATCCATTCTTGGCAACAAAGATCTTGCCTTCGGATCTGAGGTAGAAGGTATACCCAATAGTTTCCTTAGGGTATCCTATGAAGACGCATTTTTCCGATTTGGATTCGAGCTTTCTAGGTTGAAGTTTCTTGACATAAGAATCGCATCCCCAAACTTTCAGAAATGACAGCTTAGGTTTCTTTCCAAACCATAATTCATATGGTGTCGTCTCAACGGATTTCGACGGAGCCCTATTTAAAGTGAATGCGGCATTCTCTAAAGCATAACCCCAAAATGATAGCGGTAGATCGGTAAGAGACATCATAGATCGCACCATATCCAATAGAGTGCGATTATGATGTTCGGACACACCATTACGTTGAGGTGTTCTAGGCGGCGTGAGTTGTGAAACAATTCCACATTTCCTTAAGTGCGTGCCAAATACATGACTCAAATATTCCCCTCCACGATCTGATCGTAAGAACTTTATTTTCCTGTCACGTTGATTCTCAACATCACTCTGAAATTCCTTGAACTTTTCAAAGGTCTCATACTTGTGTTTCATTAAGTAGACATACCCATATCTACTAAGTCATCAGTGAGGGTGAGAACATAACGATAACCACCACGAGCCTCAACGCTCATTGGACCGCACACATCAGTATGTATGATTTCCAATAAGTTGGTTGCTCGCTCCATTGTTCCGGAGAACGGAGTCTTGGTCATTTTGCCCATGAGGCATGGTTCGCACGTGTCAAATGATTCATAATCAAGAGACTCTAAAAGTCCATCTACATGGAGTTTCTTCATGCGTTTGACACCAATGTGACCAAGGCGGCTGTGCCACAAGTATGTGGGACTATCATTATCAACCTTACATCTTTTGGCATTCACACTATGAATATGTGTGACATCACGTTCGAGATTCAATAAGAATAAACCATTGACAAGCAGGGCATGACCATAAAACACATCTCTCATATAAATAGAACAACCATTATTCTTGGATTTAAATGAGTAGCCATCTCGCATTAAACGAGATCCAGATACAATGTTCATGCTCAAAGCTGGTACTAAATAACAATTATTGAGGTTTAAAACTAATCCCGAAGGTAGATGTAGAGGTAGCATGCTGAGGGCGGTCACATCGACCTTGGAACCATTCCTGACGCGCATCGTCACCTTGTCCTTCGCCAGTCTCCGCTTATTCCGTAGCTCCTGTTTTGAGTTACAAATATGAGCAACCGCACCGGTATCAAATAACCAGGAGCTACTGCGAGTGCTGGTAAGGTACACATCAATAACATGTATATCATATATACCTTTGGTATTGCCGGCCTTCTTATCCGCTAAGTACTTGGGGCAGTTCCGCTTCCAGTGACCGTTTCCCTTGCAATAAAAGCACTGAGTCTCGGGCTTGGGGCCATTCTTTGGCTTCTTCCCGGCAACTAGTTTAACGGGAGCGGCAACTCCCTTGTCGTCCTTCTTGAAGTTCTTCTTACCCTTGCCTTTCTTGAAACTAGTGGTTTTAATGACCATCAACACTTGATGTTCCTTTTTGATCTCCACCTCCGCTGACTTCAACATTGAATATACCTCAGGAATGGCTTTCTCCATCCCCTGCATATTGAAGTTCATCACAAAGATATTGTAGCTAGGTGGAAGCGACTGAAGGATTCTGTCAACGACTGCATCATCCGGGAGATTAACTCCCAGTTGATACAAGCGGTTGTGCAACCCAGACATTTTGAGTATGTGCTCGCTGACAGAACTATTCTCCTCCATCTTACAACTATAGAACTTGTCGGAGACTTCATATCTCTCGACTCGGGCATGAGCTTGGAAAACCATTTTCAGCTCTTGGAACATCTCATATGCTCCGTGTTGCTCAAAACGCTTTTGGAGCCCCGGTTCTAAGCTGTAAAGCATGCCACACTAAACCAGTGAGTAATCATCACTACGCGACTGCCAGGCGTTCATAACGTCTTGAGTTGCTGGGAAAACAGGTGCGAAACCTAGCGGTGCTTCAAGGACATATGCTTTCTTGGCAGCTATGAGGATAATCCTCAGGTTACGGACCCAGTCCGTGTAGTTGCTACCATCGTCTTTCATCTTGGTTTTCTCTAGGAACGCGTTGAAGTTGAGCGCAATATTAGCGTGGGCCATTGGATCTACAAGATAGATTTGTAAAGACAATTTTAGACTAAGTTCATGATAATCAAGTTCATCTAATCAAATTATTTAATGAACTCCCACTCAGATAGACATCCCTCTAGTCATCTAAGTGATACTTGATCCGAATCGACCAGGCCGTGTCCGATCATCACGCGAGACAGACTAGTCATCAACGGTGAACATCTCCATGTTGATCGTATCTACTATACGACTCATGTTCGACCTTTCGGTCTCTCGTGTTCCGAGGCCATGTCTCTACATGCTAGGCTCATCAAGTCAACCTAAGTGTTTTGCATGTGTAAATCTGGCTTACACCCATTGTATTCGAACGTTAGAATCTATCACACCCGATCATCACGTGGTGCTTCGAAACAACGAACCTTCGCAATGGTGCACAATTAGGGGGAACACTTTCTTGAAATTTTAGCGAGGGATCATCTTATTTATGCTATCGTCGTTCTAAGCAAATAAGATGTAAAAACATGATAAACATCACATGCAATCAAATAGTGACATGATATGGCCAATATCATTTTGCTCCTTCCGATCTCCGTCTTCGGGGCGCCATGATCATCATCGTCACTGGCATGACACCATGATCTCCATCATCATGATCTCCATCATCGTGTCTCCATGAAGTTGTCTCGCCAACTATTACTCCTACTACTATGGCTAACGGTTAGCGATAAAGTAAAGTAATTACATGGCGTTTTCATTGACACACAAGTCATACAATAAATTAAGACAACTCCTATGGCTCCTGCCGGTTGTCATACTCATCAACATGCAAGTCGTGATTCCTATTGCAAGAACATGATCAATCGCACACATCACATATATCATTCATCACATCCTTTTGGCCATATCACATCACATGGCATATGCTGCAAGAACAAGTTAGACATCCTCTAATTGTTGTTGCAAGTTTCTACGTGGCTGCTATAGGTTTCTAGCAAGAACGTTTCTTACCTATGCCAAAACCACAACGTGATATGCCAATTTCTATTTACCCTTCATAAGGACCCTTTTCATCGAATCCAATCCGACTAAAGTGGGAAAGACAGACACCCGCTAGCCACCTTATGCAACTAGTGCATGTCAGTCGGTGGAACCTGTCTCACGTAAGCCTACGTGTAAGGTCGGTCCGGGCCCCTTCATCCCATGATGCCACCGAATCAAGATAATACTAGTACCGGCAAGTAAATTGACAAAATCGACGCCCACGACAACTTGTGTTCTACTCGTGCATAGAAACTACGCATAGACCTAGCTTTGATACCACTGTTGGGGATCGTTGCAGAAATTAAAAAATTTCTACGCATCACCAAGATCAACCTATGGAGAGACTAGCAACGAGAGAGAGGGGAGTGCATCTTCATACCCTTGAAGATCGCGATGCGGAAGCGCTACAAGAATGCAGATGAAGGAGTCGTACTCGCAGTGATTCAGATCGCGGTTGATTCCCATCTAAGCGCCGAACAACGGCGCCTCCGCGTTCAACACACGTACAGCCCGGGGACGTCTCCTCCTTCTTGATCCAGCAAGGGGAGAGGTGAAGTTGAGGGAGAGCTCCGGCAGCACGACAGCGTGGTGGTGGAGCTTGCAGTTCTCCGGCAGGGCTTCCCCAAGCACTACTACTACGGAGGAGGTGTTGGTGAGGAAGAAGGCTGTGGCAGGGGAAGGGGTGCGGCTCCCATGCGCCTCCCCACTATATATAGGGGTGGAGGGGGCTGGTTTCTTGCCCTCCAAGTCCACTAGGGTGTTGGCAAAGGTGGGGGAAAGAAATCCCATCATTTCCCTTCCCCATCGATTGTTATCCCCCTTTTTTAGGGATCTTGATCTTATCCCTTGGAGATATGATCTTATTCCTTCTAAGGGGGGATCTTGGTGCGCCTTGACCAGGGGTGTGGGGCCTTGCCCCAACTACCGACGGTCATGTGGGTCCCCCCGTGTAGGTGGGCCTTCCCGGTACAATACCGAAAAATCCCGAACATTTTCCGGTGGCCAAAATAGGACTTTCCATATATAAATCTTTACCTCCGAACCATTCCGGAACTCCCCGTGACGTCCGAAATCTCATCCGGGACTCCGAACAACATTCGGTAACTGCACACTAATTCCCATAACAACTCTAGTGTCACCGAACCTTAAG
Organism: Aegilops longissima; assembly: GCA_021605205.1. Lineage (NCBI taxonomy): Eukaryota > Viridiplantae > Streptophyta > Magnoliopsida > Poales > Poaceae > Aegilops > Aegilops longissima. The sequence goes on from CM038678.1 coordinate 415,116,187, forward strand.
TGTGTAGACCCTACGGGTTCGGGAATCATGCAGACATGACCGAGACAGCTCTCTGACCAATAACCAACAGTGGGATCTGTATACCCATGTTGGCTCCCACATGTTCCACGATGATCTCATCAGATGAACCACGATGTCGGGGGTTCAATCAATCCTGTATACAATTCCGTTTGTCAATTGTTACGTTACTTGCCCGAGATTCGATCGTCGGTATCCCAATACCTTGTTCAATCTCGTTACCGGCAAGTCACTTTACTAGTTTCGTAATGCATGATCCCGTGACTAACTACTTAGTCACATTGAGCTCATTATGATGATGCATTATCGAGTGGGCCCAGAGATACCTCTCCGTCATACGGAGTGACAAATCCCAGTCTCGATTCGTGCCAACCCAACAAACACTTTTGGAGATACCTGTAGTGTACCTTTATAGCCACCCAGTTACGTTGTGACGTTTGGCACACCTAAAGCATTCCTACGGTATCCGGGAGTTGCACAATCTCATGGTCTAAGGAAATGATACTTCACATTAGAAAAGCTTTAGCAGACGAACTACACGATCTTGTGTTATGCTCAGGATTGGGTCTCGTCCATCACATCATTCTCCTAATGATGTGATCCCGTTATCAACGACATCCAATGTCCATGGTCAAGAAACCGTAACCATCTATTGATCAACGAGCTAGTCAACTAGAGGCTCACTAGGGACATGTTGTGGTCTATGTATTCACACATGTATTACGATTTCCGGATAACACAATTATAGCATGAACAATAGACAATTATCATGAACAAGGAAATATGATAATAACCACTTTATTATTGCCTCTAGGGCATATTTCCAACAGTCACGCCAACCATGCTTCTACTACTACTGCTACCGCTTAGCGATAAAGTAAAGCATTACATAGCGCTTAATGATCGACACACATCTCATACAATAATTAAAGACAAACTTATGGCTCCTGCCGGTTGCTGTATGCACGACATGCAAGTCGATATAAACTATTACAAACATGATCATCTCAAACATCAAATATATTTCATCATGTCTTTGGCCATATAATATCACAACATACCCTGCAAAAACAAGTTAGACGTCCTCTAATTGTTGTTGCATGTTTTACGTGGCTGCTATGGGTATCTAGCAAGAAAGGATCTTACCTACGCAAAGGCACAACAGTGATATGCAAGTTGCTATTTAACCTTCTACAAGGACCACCTTTGTTTGAATCCGATTCAACTAAGGTGAGAAAGACAGACACCCGCCAGCCATCTTATGCAACAAAGTCACATGTTTGTCGATGGAACCGCCTCATGTACGTGGACATGTAAAGTTGGTCTGGACGGCTTCATCCCACAATACCGCCGAATCAAGAAAAGACCAAGGAAGGAAGCAATATGAATATCAATGCCCACAAACTCCTTTGTGTTCTACTCATGATGTCATCTACGCATAGACCTAGCTCATGATGCCACTGTTGGGAACGTTGCATGGGAAACAAGAATTTTCCTACGCTCACCAAGATCGATCAAGGAGATGAACAACTACGAGAGGAGAGATTGCATCTACATACCCTTGTAGATCGCTAAGCAGGAGCGTTAAGAAACGCGGTTGATGTAGTCGAACGTCTTCGCGATCCAATCACGATCTGTCCACGCACTCTCGATCAAGTGCTGAACGAACAACACCTCCGAGTTTAGCATACGTGCGGCTCGGTGGAGTTCTCTCCTGCTTGATCCAGCGAGCGAGCGATAGGAGGTAGATGAGATCTGAACCAACACGACGGTGTGGTGGTGGTGGTGGCAACGAAACTCCGGCAGGGCTTCACCAAGCACGTACCGGTGAAACGTGAGAGGAGTCGGGAGAGGCAATGGGTAAGGGTGAAGGGTTGGCTGCCCCCATGCGCCTCCCCCATCTATATATAGGCTAGGGGGCAGGGGAGGGCCTCAAAAACCCATCAAGGGTACCACAAGGTTGAAATCCCTTTAAACTTGGAGATAACATCTTATCTCTAGATTCAACCCTTTAAATTTAGAGATAAGACATTATCTCTAGATTTAAACAACATGTACCTTGGGGAATGGGGCAGCCATCCTAAGTGGGATGTAGCCCCACCCCTCGTTCCATGTGGGCCCTTCCTATGTTGTTGGGCCCCATGATGGAACCCCCGGAACCTTCTAGAACCTTCCCGGTACAATACCAAAAACCAAACTTTTTCCGGAGCCCAAAATATGACTTCCCATATATAAATCTTACCTCCAGACCATTCCGGAGCTCCTCGTGATGTCCCGGATCCTATCCGGGACTCCGAACAACCTTCGGACTTTCCACTATTAATATCTCAATACTACCCTAGCGCTACCGAGCGTTAAGCGTGCGACCCTACGGGTTCGAGAATCATGTAGACATGACCGAGACACCTCTACGGTCAATAACCTATAGCGGGACCTAGATGTCCATATTGGTTCCTACATATTCTACGAAGATCTTTATCGGTCAAACCTCGATGTCAAGGATTCAACTATTCCCATATATAGTTCCCTTCATCCATCGGTATGTTACTTGCCCGATATTCGATCGTCGGTATCCCTATACCTAGTTCAATTTCGTTACCGGCAAGTCTCTTTACTCGTTCCGTAATACAAGATCCCGTGGCTAACTCATTAGTCACATTGCTTGCAAGCTTACTGTGACGTTGTATTACCGAGTGGGCCCTGACATACCTCTCCGTCATACGGAGTGACAAATCCTAGTCTTGATCCATGCCAACTCAACAGACACCCTCGGAGATACCTGTAGAGCACCTTTATAGTCACCCAGTTGTGTTGCGACGTTAGGTACACATAAGGTATTCCTTCGGTGTTAGTGAGTTTCATGATCTCATGGTCATAGAACATATACTTGACATGCAGAAAACAATAGCAATAAACTTGACACGATCATATGATACGTTTATAGTTTGGGTCTTGTCCATCACACCATTCTCCTAATGATGTGATCCCGTTATCAAATGACAGATCATGTCTATGGCTAGGAAACCATAGCCATCTTTGATCAACGAGCTAGTCCGGTAGAGGCTTACTAGGGACATGTTGTTGTCTATGTATCCACACATATATTTGAGTTTACGGTCAATACAATTATAGCATGGATAATAAACGATTATCATGAACAAGGAAATGAAATAATAACCACTTTATTATTGCCTCTAGGGCATATTTCCAACAGATGCGCTAAAACGCCCGAAGTAGTTGCGGATGCTTGCTAATAGTTTCAATGATAAGTGCATAGAATTCCAAGTAAGGGATGACATGCTAGCAGTGACCTCTCCCACATAAAAACTTGCTGTTGGTCTAGTAACTTAGCCAATTGCTTAGGGGCAATTCCATAAATCCTACCACCACTTTTCCACACTCGCTATACTAACTTGATTGTACTTTTATTAAAACATCACCTAACTTTTATTTTCATGTTCTTTATTATCTTGCAAATCTATCCAACTTCACCTTCAATGTACTTCTAGTTTTATTACTTGTTTGGAGGTAAACCAAACGTTGGAGTGCGTAGAGTTGTATTGGTGGTCGATAAAACTTGAGAGAATATTAATTGTACCTTTAGCTCCTCGTTGGTTCGACACTCTTACTTATCGAAAAATGCTACAATTGATCCGCTATACTTGTGGTTATCATTGGCCGACCCACCACGGGAGGTCCCTTCATTCCTGCATGGGGGCTTCGCATCAGAGGTCCCTGCAGAGGTTGCATCGCCCTTGGGGGCTGCCGATGAGGCACTGAAGCGCCTTTGGTCGGTCCTGAAGGAGGCGGGGCTATCTGTGGAGCCCAACTTCAAGGTGTGTGTTGCCTCTATAGTAGCCCCCGGGACCAAGTATGGTGGTAGTCCGATAGCCATGCCTGGTTCCGCATATCTCTTTTTATAAGCAGGTATCCTTCCATCCTTATTTAGGGTCTCGTTGAGGATAATCGCAGCCTTGCCGCGCAGGTCTCGGAGCTGGAGGAGCGGTTGGGGGCTCTTTAGCAGAAGGCCGGTGGCTTTGCAACGTACCAAGGATGATGTCTCCTGTAAGTCATCACTTTTGGATTTGTACCTAGTGCAACCCTGTCTGTTGATTTATTTGACTTGAAGGGGTTTTGCAATGTTTTCCCTTGTGTAGCCCCAGAAGAGACGACACCCCTCCACAGGGAGTTGGATGAGGCCTTCCAGGCCCGTAAGAAGGCAGAAGAGGCAGAGGAGGCTTCCAAGAAGCAGCTGGAGGTAGTGTTGTCCTCCAAATGTGAGTTGGAGGCCGCCCTTCAGCAGGAGCGCGAGGCCTGCTATTCCCTTTGTAATGACTTGGAGGAGAATAAGGACCGCCGGGGCTTGCTTCATTGTGATCTAGAGGCCGCGGAGAAGAAACTGACGTAGCAGGTTGATGTGGCCCGGGAGGCCGATCAGAAGGTCACCCCGCTTCAGCGGGAGAGCGAGGAGGTGGCTACGCAAGTTGCTGAGGCGCAACAGAACTGCCAAAATTTGGAAGTTGTTGCTAAGGGTACATGCCTTAGGATTGCCGTGAGTGTTCTTTAACCTTTTCGGTCGCCTCTTCTTTGATATGCCTTCTATCTACCTTTTGGAGCTCTGCTGCCAGAGATCCAGAATGATGACGCGGAGGCCCGACTCCAAGAGGTTGCGACAGTGGCTGAGAAGATGAGGACTGCCCTCAGGGTTGTCGTTGGTACCTTATCCCTTTCACCATGACGTTTTTGGCCCGGTGGGCCGGGCCGAGGACCCCTTGCCGGTTTCTCCTTGGGCCATTTTGGGCGGGTCATGGTGCATCACATAAAGATTCCAAGAGGCTTGACACGCAAGACAAGAAGTTGGAATCATAGAGGTATCTACCTCTCTGTACGTAGCCGGCTAAGATCCATGTACCCTAGGATCCTTCGGTGTGGTACGTAAACCGAGTGGCCAGGCTCATAGACAACTTACAACCTCTCGGTACTTTGTACTTTCGATACACTCCAACACAATAAAACACAAGTAGGGTATTATCTCCTCTGTAGAGGCCGGACCATGGTAAAATCATGTGTCATGTTACCATCACACCGAGTAACCTAACTTAGGGTACCCTGAGGGATCTACCGGATTTAACTTTGACAATCTAACGTGTCGAATCTGAAGCGACGGATGCGTTGGGCAGTCCCAAATCCACCACACATACGGAATGGGGTTGAGGGGTGTCAGGGCAGGCTCGCCATATGAGCTAGGTACGGGAGGCGCCACTTAGGCGACGATTTTTTATCGAGACACTGTTTGCGGTGTCCACCTGAATATATAGACGGAGGGGACGGGACGGAGGGAGCGAGGAGGGTGGGTGGGTTTGGAGGGTCAGGTTGGTGACGCTCTTAGATATGGACAAAACTTAGAGAAATTTGCAAACATGGCAACAGTCAGGTGCAGATAACTCAATGTAAGGGACGTGTGGTCAGGATTGTTGCTGCATCTGGGCCGAAGTTCAAATTTACATTTCTAGTCTAGGTGATACAAAGACCGCTGAGTAGCTGAATGCGTATGTTGGTGCACTTGCAAATTTTCGAGAAGTCGAGAATCGATTCGTCAACAATCAGTGATTCACCCGCTCTCCAACTAGGATTTTCAGCTCAGCGATCACATCGCACCGTAGTAACGTGGTGACGTGCCTGACCACATGCTGACATGCATGCACCTGAACCTACGGAATCATGCACGCCCAAATTAGCTCGGTGGGGGCACGCACATATTCACTCACCCTACCTTTCCGAACGAATTAACCTTTTCTTTATACCATAAAGAAAACCCTTTTTCCTTTTGTGAGGACCGTGACCATACGTCCATGCCCGTCCAAGTCACAGACCAACCACGCTGTCCTCAGTCGAAGCGACAAGCGGTCGACACACCGGGAACATGAATGAGACGAAATCGCCCAAAAAATATTAGCGCACGCGGACGGAAACTCCTCACGCTCACGCCGCCGGTCTCCGCAGCACCACGTACGTATCGCATCCACTTCCTCCACTCTGCGTCCATCCCGCGCGCACCGCACCGCATCGCATCGGTCCAGCCCACACCACCTGCGTCTGCCGACGCCCACCACCCACCGCCCCGCAACCCGCACGCACGCACGCACGAACAAAATACCCCGAAATCTGGACGCAAGCCGTACATACTATCGCGGCGCCACAAAGCGCACGCCTGTTCACACGGCCGGCCATGGCCCCGCACGCCGGTGACGTGCTACCGCCGATGATTCCTCCCCTCCCGGTACAACTTCGCCAGGACTCCACGGCACCACGCGGGCTCCATGTGATTCGGGTTTCGACGAGCGGATCGGGGCGGTGGCGCGTACCATGTCAGGGGCAATGGCACACGTGCGGAGCCGCACGGGCAGATTTGGCTGTGAAAGCGGCTGAGATCCGGAGCGTGGAAGTTTGACCGAGCTGTGCTACCGACGCCGAGACGCTTGGCCGCGCCGCGCGCTCGTGACGGACGGCGGCCACGACCGCTAGCTTGTGCTTTGCTTTGCTGCTCGACCGGGCGCCGCTCGTGGTGTGACGGGTCACCGTCATACATGCTCCTCCTCGCCAGCATCAGCATGCAGGCAGGCTCGGGAGGTGTCGTGAGAGATCCTCCAACTAGGTGGGCCGCGGCGCCGCCCGTTTTAAAAGCGGGTGCCTTGTTTTGTTGACGGAGGATCCGTCTTTTCGGTCCTTTTGGATGGGCCAGGTGTCCACTGCCTACGCCGACCCTTCTCTCTCCCTCCGGCTGCATCTTGTATAAGCTCCCGTTCGGTTCTAACGTAATACAACTGCATTTACTGGAATCCTGACCAAATTTAGCTTGCGAAATGCCTAAATTAGTAATTATTTTCTTGCGAAATTCCTAAGTTAATATTTATTGTACCAAACAATTCTAGCGAGCTAATTATTGCTAAAGAGACAGCATCGACTCAGAAGATTATATGTAGAAAAGGGATTGGAGGTGAGGTCTAGAGGAGACCACTAGACGGTCCAGGAGTCGTCATGCAAATTTTATTTTTTTTGAACAGTGAAGGGCCCCGAAGGACCCAGAACTTCATTATTCAAAGCGGTGCGCAGCACATCTTACAAACAGGACTCCAAAGATGAAAATTACAAGCAAGTCCTTGATACTTATGAAAAGGACCCCGAAACTAAAAGGAAAAAGCGATCGGGTCCAAACTGCTCTCCAGTGGATCCAATCATCGCCGGCGCCGGGGACGAACCACTTGGTCCGGCGAGACCTCTGCGGCTGCACCACAGACTCCACTTCAAGCAGCAATGCCTCCCTTGTTGGCATCAAGCCCTGGAGGAATAAAACTGGCCGCCATTCAGCCTGAAGATTCAGCAGATCGTTAGAGAAGGCCGGCCAGCCATGGAGGGCGCCGTAGCTTCTCTGAATCCATGCAATTTAATTTTCTGCATGTCCGGCCATAACCCTTTGGTGAGAATGAGTTTACACCTTCCCTTTTCACCTGTTTATTATAAATCCTATAATTCTTATTCCGTATTCGCATATAGAATCCAAATATATATATGCATGCATGTACACGATAAGTGGGACAACATGCGTTAATGACAAATGAGACAAATTTGTATGTAGCTATTTAAAATCCCTATCGTGCTATGTATATACATGTCAGAACATGCACGACAAGTGAGACAAATTTGTATTTCAGCTAGCAAGTAAAGCAATACAAAACGGAAACATTGTCTGCCAGTTGAAATACAAATGCTTGCTGATGAAATGGTTGTGGAAGCTTGAAAATTCTAAAGGTTTATGGCAAGAGTTGTTGCATAACAAATGCTAGCTGGTCAAACATTGTCTGCAGTGAGTTGTGGCAACAATGATTCTCACTTCTCGCAGGGGTTGATGAAAGTCAAAGAAATCTTTGTTAGCCTGACCAGAAAGGGTGGTAGGTGATGGTGCTAGGACCTTATTTTGGGAAGATCTTTGGCTAGGAAATAAAAATCAAGCGGAGATATTTCCCAGATTATACAACATCACTTTTACCAAGCTAGTTACTATTAAAACTGTTAAGGAAGCTGGTTGGGATAGCTTTACCTTCAAGAGAACTTTACATGGAGAGTATTTGGCTCAGTGGGAAGAGTTAAAAAAGCTCGTCGATCAAGTTGAGCTTGTGGATGAGAAGGATAAAGTCATTTGGTTGCTGAACAACAAGAACAAATTTGTGGTGAAGGAACAATAAGTGCTTCTCAAATCCTCTCCCCTGGTTGGGTTTAGAGGGATTTGGAAATTGAGAATTCCCCTAAAGATTAGGGATTTTTTTTGTGGGTGATGACCAAAATAGCATTTTAACTAAAGACAATCTCATCAAAAGAGGATGGATTGGGTGGCAAGGAAGAATGCCATTTATGTGGCCTCAGAGAGAATATTGATCATCTTATGTTCCTGTGTAGCCTTGCCAGATTTGTCTGGCAGGTGATGATCTGTGTCTCTAACTTGACTAGACCTCCTGATGGTGTTTCAAATATGTTGGAAAGTTGGTTACAGTGTTTCTTGGAAATCAAAGAAGAATGGTACTTATTGTGTGTGTGTGTGTGGGTGGGGGGGGGGGGGGGGGTTACTATCTGCTGGACAATTTGGAAAACTAGGAATATAGCATGCTTTGATAAGAAATTTCATGATGATCCCTCCTCTATGGTTTACAAATTTTGTTCCTTCCTGATCAATTCTTGGAGAATATTATAGAAAAGCCAAGACAGATGCATAACTGAAGATGGTGTGTTAAGGACCAGAGAGGTGTTGCAAGAAATCTTTAACAGAAGACATGGATGGAACCCTTTGGGCGGGAGGGTTTGAAGCTGAGTGGTGTTGGGAGTCTCATTTAGCTATAAGCTTTTCTTCTCTGGGCATGATGTAATAAGTAGCATGGTGAAAACCTGTTTTGAACTTTTAGAGCAGTTTCACCCTCGTGTATGTGTGTGGTTGGTTGACTTTGCCTGTGTGCAGTAGTAATCAGCGACTTTTGCTTCTGTTGCCTTCAGAGGCTTTCTTTCCCGTTTGGTGTTGTTTCATTTGCTACCTTGTAGTACTGGGGTTGTTTCTTTAATAGAAATAGTCTAGGGTAGGCTCGTTGTTTCGAAGAAGAAGAAAAAATACAAAACCCGTATATACATGTTTAATTTAGACAACAGAACATGGTTTGCTAACTTCATCAGACTATTTTATCCATCCAGGAGGTCAGTTGCACTATGTACGGTTATGTATAGTACTTCATGAAAGTATTGTCCATATTCTATAGAAGAGAGAGAGAGAGAGAGAGAGAGAGAGAGAGTAACTTGAATGTCGTATGTATGTACTATACTTTCGTCAGGATTTATTAGTCACATGGCATTTTGGGTCAAAATTTGACCATACATTTAATTTTGAACTAAAACCGCGACACTTATTTTGTATCGGAGGGAGTATATTTATATGTAACAAAAATAATATCGTTGAAAACTCCTTTCAAATACGAATACACCAATATAATTTGTATGTCATACAACTTATATTTTGCTACTCAAATCTAAGGTCAAAGTTTAGTGAAATACGGAAAAAAAAACCCGGACAGGTAGTACATTCATAAGCTCCAATTCCACAACGCTATACAAGTATGCATGCGACCATTAATTCAAAAATGGTACCCACATATATGCACGTGGAATTATAGAACGAGAGCGTTGTACTACTGGGTAAAGCCACACGTTTGTGTCAAAATTCTTGGCTGCAACACCAGCTAGACCATAGAGGACTGCAAGTAGTATCTGCCCTTCTCCTCCCAAAAAAGAGAGGAAAACAAAGTACTCCATGTCTGTCCAAACGCGGGATTTAAGCACACTAAATCACATCCAGTTCGAATCAAGTATCTCGATCATTCAGCAGTAACCTGCCGTAATATGCCCCTAAAAAACGAAATCTGCAGTTCATTTTATATGCCGACAGGTTGTTCTGACGGATACGCCCAGATGGATAAATGCAAACAGAATCTTAAACAAGGAGATATCACTAATACAGTAGACACATTAGGAATTGACTGATTCTACACATCACACTAGAATACGTAGTACTAGCTAGATCGCCTTGCCCCCGCACCCATTGAAAATTATATATTCCATTCAACAAAAGTCGTATCTTACGCCTATCATCCTTGCACGCTTTTGCAATTAAAAATGAATATGAAGAGGGGAAGGCGAGACTAGGTGCAAGCTGAAACCCTCCTCCTCACTTCCACGCCTCTCCTCTCTTTACACACTTAGCTACCTCCCACTCTCTCATCATGTCTTCCGGTGGTGGCGGGGGAGGGGATCAGGGCCGTCATGGCCTCTACCACCAGCATGGCCACGGCCAACTCACCCGCTACGATGGCGCCGGCGGCTACGAGCTCAGCAACGACGACATGGAGAGCTTCTTCTTCAACCAGCCCGAGGGCGTCGGCGGTGGTGTACGCGCCGACGAGATCGCGCCGTACTCGAGCATCACGAACTACCTGCAGGGGTTCTTGTTGGACCCCGCCGGGCTAGCTCGGCATCTCGACGTGCCGGCCAAGCACGAGTTGTCGGTCGACGTTAGGAGCCATGACCAAGAGAGCCAGGGCACCGGCAGCGCTGCTGGAGAAAGCGCGGCGCTGCTAACACCCAACTCATCGGTATCTTTCTCGTCCGGAGGCGGGGACGGTGAGGGAAAGTCTCGCCGGAGCAAGAAGGGCCGGGCGCAGGAGGCGGATGACCAGGAGGATGGGAAGGACCATGAAGATGGGGAAAGTTCCAAGACAGCGTAGGTTTCGCCAATTTGATGCTGATCTGCTGTGTGAATCGCCTTGATTTCTTGCTTCGCCGATTCCTTTTGTCGTGAGCTTATGCGATGTGTTCATACAGTGATAGATCTGGTCCTACTATTGCTTAATTACTTGGATTTTCTTTCGTTCTGCCCCATTGTGCTTGTGCCTTGTCTATTACGTGATGTGAACATTAGGGTTTGCTACGATTTGCTTCATTAGGGTTCTTATAGTTCATCATGGATTAGATCCGGTTAGCCCCCAAGCTGACGCACACTTTTGTCGTCTTATATGCTTCTTATTGCTTTGGTCCAAGATAACTTTATAGATCGTGTGGTATTCAATTTAAAAGACAATCGACGTACACTCTAGAAGAGATCTTCCTTAGAATTAATCAATTGCTGCGCATGCGTGCCGTAGCTTCAAACTTTGACCAAGTAGATAGCTTCGTCTTTGAAGACCCAAAAATAAAGATCTCTCCCCCTTTTAGAAAAGATCCAAAAATGTAATATAATCTCCAAACGCATCAAGGCCATTAGTATAAATTTCCTAAATTTTGCATTACATCAGGCTGATCTTGTCATGACATGTGATCTGTAGGTATATATATCTTCTTTTTTTACGAGAGTAGGTATATATATCTAGCTAGCTAACTTACTACACTCCCTATCTGTTATACTTACTATAGATCTACAACACTGATTATTCTCGGCATAACTATATAGACATGGGCTGCACCGTTCCATGAAATATATATCTACGCGACACAGTTAGCTATATATAGTGCTTCCGGACAAATCACGATAGATTGATTGACCTAGCTAAGCTAGGCCCTGTTGGATCAGTGCCTGTTCTGTGCTTATTTATTTTTATTTTGCGATGAACCTAACTGATTGATTACTTTGCCGCTGCAGGAATAACAAACCCAAAAAGAAAGCCGAGAAGAGACCGCGGCTGCCCCGCGTCTCCTTCCTCACCAAGAGCGAGGTCGATCACCTGGAGGACGGCTACCGCTGGCGCAAATACGGCCAGAAGGCCGTCAAGAACAGCCCTTATCCAAGGTACGCTTCAGTTGCATGCATGAAGCTCAGTGTGAACCGGCCGTGATAACGTAATGTAAATGGCAACGTGCGCAGGAGCTACTACCGGTGCACGACGCCCAAGTGCGGCGTGAAGAAGCGGGTGGAGCGGTCGTACCAGGACCCGTCGACGGTGATCACCACGTACGAAGGGCAGCACACGCACCACAGCCCCGCCAGCCTCCGGGGAAGCGCCGCGCACCTCTTCATGCCCCCCGGATTCCACGGGCTCCCGCCGCCGCACCTCATGCCGCCGGGGGTGTTCCACCCAGAGCTGATGAGCATGATGCGCATGCCCTACCCAAGCCCTAACATGCACCTGCTGAGCGTGCCACCGCCTCCCCATCATCATCCAACCTCTCATCCAATGGCGGGAACTCTCCAGCAGCACCACTACGCGCTATTGCAAGACCTCTCCCCTTCCACAATGCCCAACAACCCCTGACTAATTAACTCCTTCAGATACACTTAATTAATTAGTAGCTAGCTAGCCTAGTAGATATGCATATATGATGCTTTCCAAATGCTGGAGTTGCGCCAGATGTGATCGCCAGGGTTACCCTTGAGCTTGGTCTATGCATGGGGCGGTCCTGTTATCCTAATTATTAATTCGATGCAAGCTTTTCATCTTGAACTTGTGCCTACATTGCTTTAATCCTCTTCCATTTGTCCTCCACGGGCAAATTGGATGAGTTGATGAAGCTGGTCTAATAACTAGAACAGTTGGAACTTATTAATTTATATAGCTCGTACTGTGGACTTCGTGTACATGTACTCGAGTGCATATGTGTACCTCATTGATGAGAGGAATATTTCACTTCACTTTCGTTGCTGTGAGGAATTATTTACACATGCTGCCATCTCAACTTCTGCTTGTTCGTGGAACGCTTATATATTTATTTAAGGGCACTTCCTTGATGGCCGGTGGCAGTTTCTTTAATTTTATGCATGTGCAAAGCATAGTCGAGATAATCATGGCGCAAAAGAGAATTTTGATTGCTTTGGACGTTGATGCACTGGGCGGTTTCTTGTGGGAGTAGGCATAGGATGTGTCGCCTCATTGTGATTTGCTCGTTTGTTTGGTAGAAGGAATTTATAACTGAGACAAGAATATATTGATTCATAGATGTGTCCTATCTCAGTTCTACCTACTACAGTACTATTTATCTCACTCAATAAGCTCACGAGGCTGCTGCTTTGATCCATGAAATATATTTGTGTAGTGTTTTCACTTCCTTATATACTTATTTGTATTTGAATTAACCATATTATATCAAGCAGATGCCTCACGCTATTTATATTAATACTACAGACGAACTGAGATCTAGGGTTTCTGGTATGGTGAATTATACTTCTGTCGCAGTTTCAGATGTTCAGTGATAATAAGCTTGCAGAATTGTAAATGCACTAGCCAATTTTAGTTAGTTGCCCTTATGGTCTCCTGTCTATAAGGTTGCATTTGGCATATATTGCGGTGAATAATCTTCGTTTCGTTGAACTGCTTTTCCTTGTGGTTACCTGTTTCTGATATAACTTGCAGAAAAGAGCTTAAATAGATAGTAAAGTTATCCATCGCTATGTAAGTGTAGTGGTTAATCTAAAAATATGAGAAATTTATCCATCTCTATGGTAAGTCTAATTTTTGAGTTTTAGTTTTAACGGAGATTATTAGATTATTATGTGAATTGCCAAACAAGATGTTAGTATCACAAAGTGGCGGACCCAACAATAAAATGAAGGGTGTGCACACTCTAATTTTTAATTCCACCTAATCCAAGTGTCAGACAAAATATGGCAAAATAACAACATGAATAGCTCAATTCAAATCTCACAACAATTTAGTTCACAAAATATATCTCAAATGTGCTCAATTACAATACGAATAGTCTTACATGAAAGGAGCACAGGTAGAAAATTACATCACTAGGTAACTCTACGTTTTTGCATTGCCATGAAAGCATCAGCTATGTCATCTTCACTTACTTTCATGAACACATCTCGTTCAATAAATGTCACCAAGCAATCATTCAAGCGATCATCACTCATACTAGTCCTCAACTTACTTTTCACTAGATTCATTGCTGAAAATACTCTTTCAACACTCGCCGTTGCCACCTGTAAAATCAATATCAATTTGATGGGTAAGTAGACCAAATCATAAAGAACATGCTTCTTTGTTGCAACCAGCTTAATAGAGAGCTCACCAATATTACTTGCATTTCTAAACCTATCATCTTGTCTCATATCATCAATAAAATTAGCAAGTTGAAATTCTAGCCTTATCAAATTTGTGCTTGATATATATGTCCATGGGATAGAATTCAGCAAGTCTCATTACCTTGAGTGCATCATAGGAAGCAAATGAATTGAGGGGATTCAAAGCCGACATGCAAATAAGCAACTCCGTATTAACCTCATCAAACCGATTGTCAAGCTCTTGAATGGTTTGATCAATGACACCAAGATATACTTCCCTTCTATAACGACCATCATTTGTTTGTACTTCATAATACCGATGAGATCTTCGACTAGGCTCATAAGTATCCTCCCACAAAGGAACTTGAATGTCATGTTTGTTGCAAAATAAGGTTAGCTTTGCAAGAAATTCTTCCCAACCATGAGACCTCATGTGTTGAATTCTACTCTTTGCCAAACTAACAAGTGTCATTGCACTAACAATATCTTGATCTCTCTTTTGCAAAGATTTGGACAACTCATATGTATAGCCAAGAATAACAAGCATCAAGTGAAGATTGAAAACAAAGTCAAATGATCCAAAGGCTTAAGCAACTCCACGTATTCTTGTCCACTGACCTTTTTGTGAAGGATCTTTTCCAATAGCATCAAGTACTTCAAGGATTGTCGAATGCATGCTAACAATGTGCATAATGGTTTTAAAATGAGACACCCAACGAGTGTCGCCTGGTCTAGACCCATCTCTTGATTTAGCCCACTTCCACTTTCAATCTCACCCATTTCAAGTGCTTCCAACACCTTTTGAGCTCTAACATCTCGAAGCATGTTATGGCGCTTACAAGAAACTCCAACAATATTGAGCAAGTAAAAAACATGATCAAAGAACCACAAACATGGTTCATTGTCCTTTGCAACAGCTATAAGAATCAATTGAAGTTGATGTGCAAAACAATGGATGTAATAGACAGGGGGTGACTCTTTCATGATCAATGTTTTCAACCCTTTAATCTCCCCTTTCATGTTGCTAGCCCCATCATATCCTTGCCCACGTATTTGACTAGGAATCAAATGATGATCTTTAAGCAAAGTTTGAATTGCATCCTTAAGTGACTATGAAGTTGTATTGGCAACATGAACAACTCCAAGGAACCTCTCACATCCTCTTCCCGATTTGTCAACAAATCGTATGAAGAGAGCAAGTTGCTCTTTATGAGATGCATCACTAGACTCATCAGCTAGGATTGCATAGTGGTCATCACCATTATCTTCAATAATTCTTTTAGTTGTTTGCACCGCACAACATTCATTTATTTTATTTTGTATCTTTGTACTAATCAAGATTCAGTTCCCAGGAGCATTGTTCAAAACATGCATATTAACTTCTTCGTCATTTTCCGAAAGCCATTTAAGAAGTTCAAGAAAGTTCCTCCTATTGCTAGCTTCTTCACTCTCATCATGTCCACGAAATGCCAATCCTTGGTTCAAAAGAACCTCAAGCATCTAAGTGAATAAGTTAGCCTAGCCTTGTACATACATAAATCCTCTTTACATACCCTCACCATAATGTTATCAATTGATGGTTGGGGTGCCACAAATAAATTGTACTTCTATTGAGCTTTGTTGTGAATGCTGTTAATACCACCCTCATGTTTGTCTAATGCATCAGGCCTATACCAATTTTTCCAACCACCTTTAATAAAGGCATCACCCTTAGGCCCCCCATTCGATTTGCCTTTGAACAAATAACACACAAAGCATGTATATCCTCCTTGTCTCGTTTTCTTATATTTTACCATTTTGGTGTGAGTAATTTTTCTCGATCTCGGTGGTCTAGAGTGGAAATTATACACATAAACAATGATGTATATTGACACCACAAACTTTTTAATACATTTATAATTTTTATAGCTAAACAAAATTGAAAGGGTTTTGAATGCATTGACAACACAAGGTTATAGGTTTAGCACTTCCAAAAGTTCTTAGTACGTATGTCTGTTCGGTAGCATTTTTGAATTGTGATAGAAGAAGTTATGGGCTGGTTTGTGGTGACAAACTTGATGTTCAGACTTGGATGGTGTGGTTCTACAATGACAATCTATGTACTTTCTATTAAGTAGGAAGGGCTGCCACCCGGTTCCTTTGAAATTATGTCCGTGAGGCTTTGAGGCCTGCCACTCGGACCTGGGCAAATTCTTGGAGGCCTAGCCTCAGCGTACCGGTAGGAGGAGGCACCTCTAACCTGAATCTTATGGGCTATTCATAACAAGATGGCTATCGAGCGAGTCTTCTTGCGACATGCTTCTGATTATATGTTCAAAATTTTCACATTTTTACAGCAGTGCCACCCGCTATTTAGTCGGTGGGGCAGGGACCAGCTAGGAAGCATGCTTGATGGTCTTCATGAGGTTGGCCAACATCTCGCTTTGCCCCCCTAGCGGTTGCCTCGTCCTCGTCGAGGAGTCGTGTATCTTCTTTTCTTTTCGTCTTATGGCATGCTTTGTGTTGTTGCCCAACCTACCTCTTATTTATTTTCTATCACCCTTTGATCTCTTGTATGAACGTGGTTGGTGATTTATATATAAACCGGGGTGAAGCCTATTGGGTGCTTCGGTCTAAATGATTAAAAGTCGCTTCAAGCTGTGGCATGATAGGTTCAACAACCTCATTCTCTCATACTTAAGCTTATATATGGAAAATCTACTCCAAAAGTCCAAACAAATAAGTACTACGTGTACATCGCCTTCATGATTAATTCATATGATTGAAGAAATGAAGAAAAATAACAACTAAAAATAGGAACACATCATGACATGTGGAATTAATCCTATATAAATTGAAAATGTAAAACTTAAGTAATACAGAAGTTGCTTGGTCGAACCAAAGAAAAACACTTTAATTTTCTTGAACGACTTGTTTGTTGTAGTTATCATAGAAACAAAGTAAATTTTAAATCTGTTGAAATTGTATGCATTGTTATGCGTAGGGAAAAATCATATAATTAACTGTGCAACATAGTAACCAAACTCCGTATACAGAAAATGTTCCTAAGGTAAACTCCTAAACATTTTGGTCAATAAATTCTTTAAACCAAAGAGCCATGTGCAACTACCTTAATACTATTCGTAGTCGGAGATGTCAACGACCTCCGTGTCAGCGGTGTCGGACGGACCGGCCTCCTAGTCGTTGGTCGCGGCCCGCAGCTCCGACTCATCGAACTCCATGTCGGCAAAGATTCCCTCCAGCTCCGCATCCACCTTGAGAAGGTAGCGAAGGTTTGCTGCTACCTCGAGCTCTGTCAGGATGGAGTCGAGGATGGCCTATTGCTCCACCGCCTCCTCCGCTTGGGCCACCTCAAACTTGTTAGAATAGATATAGATAGATGTATTCATGTAAACTTGGCCTGTACGACATCCTACACTACAAAAAAAAGACACATCCGTGACATTTTGGGCCGAACAATTTTTTTTCTGTCATACAAATGACACTTCTATGACGATAATTGTGACAAAACCCGGTATCATCATAGATGTGATGGGCTCCTACTTCTATGACAAAAAATCATGACAGAAAATGGGCTTTTCGTCCTGGGCGGGCCGGAGGCGCAACTGCATGACATTCTTTGGGCCGTCCATGACGGAAAAAACCGTGGTAGAAGCGAGGGCGAGGAAAATTTTGTGGAGTTCCCGGTTACGGTGGGAGGTCGGTGGCCGAGCGATGCGCGTTTCTCTCGTACACGTACGCTCGTGTGTGCGAGGCGTTGGCTCTAATCGAACCCGAAGCGAGGCGTTGGGCTCTAATCGAACCCGGCGAGACCTTTGTAGGCTACGCGTTCATCGAACCCGAGCGATCGATCGATGGCTGTTAATCGAACCCGATCGAGCGATTCTTCACTACTGCTGCTAATCAAGCCGATCGATTGGATGAGCAGTGGCGTTGCGGGGGGTTGGATGAAAAGTGAGAGGTGGCGTTGCCTCGGATGAACAGGACCCGTGGTGTGGAGGACTGGATGAACAGAGACGGTGGAGGAGTGCTGTGGAGGGTGGTTGAACAGACCACGTGGTGTGGAGGGCTGGATGAACAGTAGATGGTGGAGGGTGGTTGAGCAAGAGCGGTGGAGAAGCGCGGTGGAGGCTGGATGAACAGGAGCCCGTGGAGGCCGGAGGAGGTCGACGGTGGAGATGAACAGTATCCTATGGAGTCCGCTTTGCTGCACGCCACACCCTCCCGGCGAACAGGACCCCGTTTGATTGTAGGAGGTCCGTTTGGCCCATTTTACGATACGCCACACCCTCCCGATCAACAGACCCCGTTTCAACCATAGGAGGTCCGTTTCGTCCGTTTTGCGGTACGCCACACCCCTCCCGATCAACAGGACCCCCGTTTCGACCGTAGGAGGTCCATTTCCTCCGTTTTGCGGTACGCCAGGCCTCGTTTCCATCGCCTGTTCCGTCCAAGCCCTCTTGATGAACACGGCCACGCATTCCGTTCCGAACCAGCCGGTTGGCTCCCACGCGTTCCGTTGCCTCCCGATGAACACGACACATTCCGTTGCCTCCCCATGAACACGACGCATCCCGTTGCCTCCCCATGAACACGACGATGACGCTGTTTCTCTGTTCCGACCCAGCCATGTACACGAGCCCTGGCCATACGATGCGCGAATAGGCGTTCGAGACCCCGCCCGTATGTACACATACGTGGCCATGTTTTCTTTCTTGCACCCTGGCCGCTGCGTGTACATGCTACGTGCGCGCCTCTACTACGACACGTGCGCGCCTCTACATCCACCAGTATATATGTATGTACACGTTCGCGACCAGAATGACAATGCTACGTACACTTCGACCAGGTGGGTCCCGACTGTCAGGCACTTCCTTGCGTGCGAAGATGTAGCTGGTGGGTCCCAGCAGTCAGGGGGAAAACCTTTTTTCACGAAATGCGGTGGCCCGTTCGGTGGGTCCCCGCTGTCAGGTGGAGGAATAATTATTTTGCACGTAATAAGGAGGCACTTCCTTGCTGCGGCCGTGGACCTAGCTGTCAGCCTCTCCACGTACAGTCCACGCCCGATGGAAGCCGTTCCTGGACCACGTTGACCACGCCGCGCCGAGAGCACCAGGGTGGTGGACGATGGCGAGGCCTAGGAAGGGGACGACGCGGAGCCGGGGAAGACGTGGCAGTGGATGCCCACGCGTAGAGGAGTACGAGGGTTCACTAGTTCGTTGTGGTGTGAGGCTGCCGTCGCCGCAGAATAACAGGGGGTGTGGGTGAGTATAGGGATGGCCTGGCCAGCGGTGGGAGTAGTAGGGGGCGGTGAGGCCTCCACCGCATCGCAGGCGGCCATGGGAGGCAGGAGCACGAGGCACGACCGACGCTGGTTTGGGCGGCTGAGCAAGAAGACCAGAGGTTGAAGAAGCACTACGACCGTTGGATGGACATCGTATGGTCACTGGAGCTAGAATCGTGCATATTGACTAAGTTGACAAAGCCCTCCGTCCCCGTCAACTTAGTAGGCCCACAAGTCAGCCTGCCACTATACTGGGTCCCAGCTAACAGGGGAAGTATTCATTTTTTGTGCGTAATAAGGAGGCACTTCCTTGCTTGCGAAGATATAGCTGGTGGGTCCGAGCTTTCAGCGACGGTAACGTTTTTTTCGCGAAATACAGAGGACCTTTTGGTGGGTCCCTGATGTCAGGTGTACGAATCATTATTTTGCACGTAATAAGGAGGCATTTCCTTGCGTGCGGCCGTGGACCCAGCTGTCGGCCTCTCCACGTACAGTCCACTTCAGATGCATGTCGGTCGTTGACCACGTTGACCAGGCCGCGCCGAGAGCACCAGGGCGGTGGACGACGGCGAGGCCTAGGAAGGGAACGACACGGAGGCAGGGAAGACTCGGCAATTGTTTCCCACGCGGAGGGGAGTACTGTTGTCACGAGGTTTATGGTTCGTATGCCGTCGCCGGAGAATAACAGCGGTGTGGGTGAGTAGAGGGATGGCTAGGACAGCGATGGAAGTATGGTGGTGCGGTGAGGCTCTTGGCAGCAGAGCCACCTGGAGGAGGAGGAGCGAGCAGTCCCCTTGGCGCTTGTTTGAGCGGTGGAGCAGGAAGAGCAGAGATTGAAGAAGACGACGGCCGTTGGATGGCCATCCAACGATCACTTTGCTTGTCGTCAACCTTTTTAGGAAAGCTTCAAATCTATGGAAAATAGCATACAACCCATCTGCCATTATTTCTAATAATTTACAGCCCATTTGCTAATTATTAAGGTTTTTTGGAGCCCATATTCTTTTTGTTAGCATTACAGTCCATATTGTGGCCATGGTTAAAAATTATAATTTTTTTTTGGATATTTCGGTGCGGTCCGAACTGTTTTTAATCCCGAAATTTCGACTCACCTTCAAATTGATTTTAAAAATAAATGTATATCAATATAAAATCTAACAAATTCTCCACGCATAAAAATTAATGTAATTTAAAATCTTGAAAGAAAAAAAAAGATATTTGAAACTAATTGCTGGTTTGATGTGTTTTAAAATGTACAGCCCATTTCTCATTACTGATGGGCAATTTTCTCGGCTAGCCGAATGAAAGCTCTCCTCGTCTTGAAAGATTTGCAGCCCAACAGGCTTGACAAAGCGACTTACTTGGCAAATCACAAAAAAACTGGGCTGTGGCCGTGGACCCAGCTGTCAGCCTCTCCACGTACATTACTCTTCCGATGGAATGTCGTTGACCACGTTGACCACACCGCACCGAGAGCACCAAGGCTGTGGACGACTGTGAGGCCTAGGAAGGGGATGACGCGGAGCCGGGGAAGACGTGGCAGTGGATCCCCACGCAGAGACACTACTAGGGAAAAGACTAGCAGCAGCGCGGGTTTTAGGCCTATCAGTAGCGCGGCCAGAGCGCATCGATAAGGCGCCATGACTAAAGCTTAGCGAAGAGCGCGCTGGACCCGTGCTATTGCTAAAATAATCTAGTAGTAGCGCTTCTCCTGAGCGGCGCTGCTGGTAATTAGTAGTAGCGCTCCTCCTTTCCCGCGCTACTACTATTATTTTGTATTTTATTTCTTTTTTATTTCATGTTGTATTTCATACACCTTTACACAAGTTTCATACAACAGGAATTTAGAGACTGTTTTTACATCATAATGAGTAGGTGAAACAACCGTGGACTAGTTTCAAGTGGATGGACGTCCACTTGAAACTAATCCGCGGTTCTTCCACCCAAACACATTGTATCATCATTATCATATCATTAACAACTTATCATCATAATACATCATTGTCATATAACACCTCCTCAATATCATCGTTTTCATCAGTGAGACATCACATAGCAAATTGGTCACTAGTCGTAATCACAAGTACTCCTCATCATCAACTCTAACACATTGTATCACATAATAAACATATTGTACTTCATAGGACCTACTACATTCTCTTAGGACCTACTATATTCTCTAAGGTAAAATAGCAAAAAACAAGATAGCCTCTGACTCTCCATTATGGAGAATGGTGATTATCCTGTCTCCAATTCTTGCCTTTCGCTTAATGTTACTTCCAAGAACCTCCTTGC
Source organism: Aegilops longissima (assembly GCA_021605205.1). Classification (NCBI taxonomy): domain Eukaryota; kingdom Viridiplantae; phylum Streptophyta; class Magnoliopsida; order Poales; family Poaceae; genus Aegilops; species Aegilops longissima. The sequence continues at coordinate 415,137,873 of CM038678.1, forward strand.
GAATGTCCAAACATTTTTTCCATTCTTTGATTAGCATGTGTTCACCGGTTTTAGAAATCCGATATGCATGTGAGATCCGAGGATGACCTGGCTGTATGTTTAGAACTTCAAGGCGACCATTGTAATACATCAGATGAGGCACACAATCCATCGGGATTTTCTGTTGAAAAACATAGTAATAACTTCGTAGTTAGCAATTATGTACTAGTTTTGGAAGTATGCAAAAGATGCACGGATGTCGTAATAGTAAAAAATCTTACCAGGGTATCTCCATAGAAGTTATCGTGGTTCAACACGTGCACTAGTGGCATGTATTCACCATAATTTGGAGGAGTTCGATAATAGGTATTGTAATTCTCAAAGAAACTACAAAATGCGATCAGATGATTTTTCTCCTTATAAGTTAATTTGGAGCCACCACTGTAGTGGGTTTTGTCTACCATCTTCTGCACATTCTTTGAAGATTCAAAATAAGCTGTCAATGGAAATAAGCTATCAACTATTTTGAAATAAACAATATAAATTAGTTAATAACTATGTTTGAGAAACTCACATTGCGGTAGAATTGGAAGCGTATCAACAAGGACCCAAATGTCCATATTGTCTTGCTTTCGATGTCGGGATCACCAAGATCCATGGTGACAATCATACCCTCATAAAACCATACATTTTGCAAAGTGCTTCCCAATTTTGGCAACCAAAATGGGTTACGCTCTGAGCATTGTACAGATTTACTTCAAAATCCATATCATGATGGGTCCTTAGGTGTATTTTCTTTGTTTCAAAATTTTCATGGTCTTCAAAACCCATCCTCTCCAAGACATAGCGTCTTGCATGGCATGAGATAAGCTAGTCGAATTGTAAAAGATGAAAATTAGACGTTAAAATAGTTGAAGTCATGCTTAATTACGAAAAAAAACTCTTGTCGTTGTTGCGTACCATTTCAACATCGAAGGTCTCCTCGAGCTTAATGTTGAAGCTCCGATCTTCGTCCAGCTCAACGAACCTGTCGCACATACCTCGATCATCGTGGCACCAGCTGCACTCCCCCGGGAGACTGTCATCGTCCGAGTACGACATTTCCTACGTTCATAATACAAAGATTAAACTTGTAGAATTAAATATATGTACTAAAAACATAGGCCTGAAAAATCCGGCATGACCTTTGCTAAAAAAGTACATATCGAGCGCCTGAAATTTGCCGGAACGGAAATTAATCAACACTCCGGCAAAACATAGGCCACTCGGAGGTGTAAACTAAACATGAACGGCCACTTGGCAACCACTATCCTATTTGAGCAACAAAAGATATACATGGATATTTGGCTGGTCTCACCTCGATGTCGGAGGGGATCGGTGACGGGACGACGGCGGGGATGATGGAGGGCTCCTTGATTTCTGCAAAAGCAAAACCGTATAAGTTATCACTAATACATCCCGAATAATTGCTTAAACTAAAAATAACAACAAATATGACATGTTCAACTAGTTTTATTAATTCAACTAGTTCTTACTAAATATAAACTTACTATAAATAGAATATGTGGTTCAACTAGTTATATTAATTATCTTACTAAAAACTAGTTCTTTCTAAAAATAAAGTAGTTCAACTAGTTATATTAATTATCTTACTAAAAATACATTAGTTCTATTAATTCAACTAGTTCAACTACTTTATTAATTTACTTACTAAACTAGTTCAACTACAACTAAAATAGTTCAACTACAACTACTATTAATCATACTGCCTAAATTTTCTTACTTCTATTTTATTCAAAACACCTACGATTTGCAAGAACAGAGACAAGGGAAGGAGGGAGGAGAGAGGAGGGGAGCGGGCGGCTGGAGGAGGAGGGAGGGGCGGCCGCGGTGGAGGGAGGAGGGTACGGTGGAAGGAGGAGGAGGAGGAGCGGTGGGAGGAGGAGGCACGGAAGGAGGGAGTACCTCGGTGGCGTCGGACGATGGTGAGGTCGAGAGCGACGCGGTGAGGTCGAGAGCGGAGGGGGGGGGGGGGTGGCGACGGTGAGGTCGAGAGCGGCGGCGGGCGGCAGCGGTGAGGTTGAGGGCGGCCTCGGGCGGCGGCGGTGAGGGCAGGCTCGGGATCGGGCGGCGGCGATAGAGGAGTAGGGGAACAGGGGGAGGAGGACTTAGTGAAATTTTGAGAGGGGTTAAGTCGAACTAGCAGTAGCGCACTTTAGGAACCGCTCTATAGCTAATGTAGCTATAGCGCATTTGACGGAAAAACGCTACTGCTAAGTCTAAGCACGCGTAAAAAAATACATTGGCCATCAATGATATTTTTGTGTACAATCTGAATTGTCAATATGAGTCCACTCCGGTAGGAACTGGAGAGGACTCATATTGCGCCACAAATTCTACACATAGAGTTCAGTGAAGACCAACTGGTTGTCGTCTTTCGTACTCTAAGAAATAGACGAATCATATACTACATACCCACATATTATACGATAGTTTCAGAAGTAACATATTTAAGGTGGTAAACACCCTGTTCGCGGAGCGAGGTGGGACTAAACTTGTGGGCTGATCGTAGCAGTAGCGATTTTCTTAGAAGCACGCTGCTGCTAACTTCTATAGCAGTAGCGCGGTTCACTATAGGGCGCCACTGCTATAGCTAGCTGGGTTCGAGGTCATGGCAATTAGAGCAGTAGCGGTTTGTGTGGACGGCGCCATCGCTATTTTCCTTTCAGCAGCGCATTTTCTATCACGCTGCTGCTAAATAGCAGTAGTGTCGTATTTTGAGGAGCGCTGCTGGTAAGATTCTGTGTATAGGCTTTTCCCTAGTAGTGAGAGGAGTACGAGGGTTCACTGGTTCGGCTGCGGTGTGAGGCTGTCGTCGCCGCAGGGCCTGGCTAGCGGTGGGAATAGTAGGGGGCGATGAGGCCTCATCGGCAGCACAGCCGGCCACTGGAGGCAGGAGCAGGCGGTCTCCCCGGCGCTGGTTTGGGCGGCTGGTGCAAGAAGAGCAGAGATTGAAGAAGCAGCAGGACCGTTCGATTCAAATCCAACAGTTACTACTGCTAGAATCGTTTGTTGACTAAGTTGACAAGCCCTGCGTACGCGTCAACTTAGTAGGCCCACAGATCAGCCTCCCGACCGGTGCGCCCCAGATGTCAGTGGGAGGAATCATTTTTTTTGCGTAATAAGGAGGCAGTTGATTGCTTGCGGCCAGGCCAGCGGAGGGAGTAGGGTGGGCCGGGGAAGCCTGCGCGGCATCACAACGGGCCACAAGAGGAAGGAGCAGGCAGTCCCGCCGGCGCTAGTTTAGGCGGCTGGAGCAGGAAGATCAGAGATTGAAGAAGCACGTCGGGTGTTGGATGGACATCCAACACTAACTGCTGCTAGAATCGTGTGTTCACTGACAAAGCCTTGCGTAAACAAGTCAGCCTCGAAATCTATGGCGTGTACAGCCCATTTGCTATTTTTTTATAATTTCTACTCATTTTCTAATTCATATGGAATTTATTGCAGCCTGTTTTCCATTTTTAGAATTGCTGGCCATTTTCTGGTCAGTACCAGGGTAAAAAATTTAACTAAATATGTGGGAAATTTTGAAAATTCGCACATTTTTGCCGGGGAACGAAATATTCTTAATCCAAAAATTAATAGCCATACTAAAACAAATTTAAAAATAAATTAGTACTATGTCATATTAAATCCAATGAAATACGTATAAGATATCAGTGAAGAACAAAAACAAAAAAAAGAAACTTATATCCCATTTGCTATATTTTTTCGGAATTTTTAACCCCTTTTGATATTACTTTTAGGAGACATTGACCATACTCTTAAGCCAGGCCGGAATGCATCCCTCCTCGTCTTGAAAGATTTACAGCCCAGTAATTCGGAGAAAACAAATAGGCCTAGCTTGGGTATTCATCAAAAAGAAATACTGGGCTACCTATTTTCCCAAAGAACTGGTGCATGAGCATTTAGCTTTATTTATTTATTTATTTACTTATTTATGTCTAGGGACCATGAGCATGTACCGGGCGGATTCATGTGAGAGCCTCCTTCTAGTTAATTATGGGCTTCTATTGGGCCTTCATGAGTGGACTGCATGTTATCAACAAGTGGAAAATGTGTTCCGTCTGAAAAATAGTATGCGCTACGCACGATGCACGGGCACTAAAGGATCGAACCGTGCAACGACTTCCAAAACATTGTGTTTGTCATTCTAACAACACATTTATTCAACCAATGTATTTAAATATACTACTGATTGTACATTGAAAACAGCAGCAGCAGCAACCAGGGCTGGGGGTGCAGCAGAAGCAGTAAGCAGGCCAAAAGAGTGAAGACGCAGCTCTCTCTTCCAAACCAAACATCAGCCATCATTACAAAAGGGCTACCAAAAAAGAACAAGTGTATGCATCAAACTAAATAAAGATCCTACTGCACCAAGTGTATGCATCTAACTAACTGGCTCAGTTAGACGTTACTATTTATTAAGCTGTGGAGATTGGCTGGCGGCTTGAACCAGATGGGTGCCTGACGGGGGAAACTCCAGCCAGCAGGTCGAAGTCTGATACTTGCAACCCTCTCTCCTACTTTGGGCTGTAGAGTGTGGCGGCACATATCAGGGTATGGCGCATGCAGAGACGCATGGTACACTGTGTACACACAGTTTTGCCTGATGAACGAAACCGCGCTGCCATCATGATCCTTGCCGTCGGTTATCTCCTGGTTAATCGGATAATTCAGTCCGACAAATAGAGAGCGTGTACCAAGGCTGCTTACCAGGCTCCATTCAAAAATTCCTGAAGGCCCAGAGAAGCTGGGATCCTGCTCAAAGACCTTGCAGTGACTATGATTGTATTCCGTGAGACAACACGTCCGCTATATGCGAACGATCATCAATCTTTCGCCATCGTCTAATCGAGCCAGGAACCACCTGCAACTGCCATGCCGCTTTTCTTTGAAAGGTTCGGGATTAGGAAGGGTAGGGACACCAGCGCCTACAACATCATATCAAGTTGAGTCAAATAAAAAGGGCTCTTGATTTAGTCCATCTTAAGAACAACATGTTATGAGCATGAATATTTTTTCAGCAAATGTTGTGAGAATATAAGCAAGCCATCATGATATCATAGGAAAGTAACATACTTCTTTGTAACAGCCGCTTGTAGCGATGATCGGAGTAGGCCAGCAATATGTCCAGCCATAGAAGGAGTCGACAGCGTAAATGAAGCCCTTGTGTTCAATGGCATCAGAGAACCATGGAGGATGTATGATCCTGCGATGGACGTGCAGATTTATCCACTTACCACAGTGACCTATCAGATAGGTGAGACCGCGGTTGAAGAACGCAATTAGCCTGAAGTCTTTATAATTCGCAGATCTTGTGGGCACTTGGAAGATTACAACCTTGAGCAAATCAAACTTGGTATCATGTTGGCTACTGTAAGATTCCGAGTATTCTGGGCCACGGTGCCAAAGCAGTGCAGTGTTAATCGAAGGAAGGGGGATCAATCGCCAGGTGTAGACCTCCACGAGTATCCAGCTGCCGCGACCGTCGACGAGCATCATCCAAGACGTGTTCATGCCGACCCAGTACATACCGTTAATGTAGTTGAGGCTGACGGGGATCGGATCGCAGTCAAGGGGGTTGATGCTCGCCACCCTACGATCGTTATGCTGCGTGACACGCCGTTTCTGAAGATCAGGTGGCATCAGCAAGCAAGGAGCTGGCTTAAAAAGCTCCGGCCTGAGGGCTTTGAGTAAACGATACAGCCCCGACGAGCAAGCGGCGAGCGGCATGGTACTGAGATTGTACACAAGCGAAACAATGAGCTTGATTACCTCTATGGGGAGCGAATTCCAGCCACTCTTTCGGCGGACGCTGCTCGGTTCTGCCATTGTTAGTGCTTGGGTTTCGGACGAGGGGGGAGGCGCCTTAGCGGGGATGGAAGAGCGGACAAAGATGGAGAAACGAATATGTGCTGTGGGAAGTGGACAGGTGATGATGACTACAGCACGCCGCTTGACTTACGAGACACATACCAGCAGCGTAGGGTCATATCGAAGTCAGACAACTTGCTTGAGTGATCACAGTACTGGTACTCCCTACAGTACCTGCTACTATGCCCTAACTTGCTTGAGTAGAGTAGTAGTGGAGTAGGACTCTGCTCTACTACTAGCATCGGAGGAGTAGTATGTTCTAATCTAAAATAGTTACAAACTTCAATGCCCGGCGTGGAGCGACTACGAACCGCCATCGTTGCTAACTCCAATCCTACAAGTCATGGATTTGTTTCTTTTAACTTTCATGACGTATCTGTAGCCAGCACCGCAAGTCATGTACCTGCATCGACAGTGGAACCCACAGAGTACTTAGAATACAAGATTAAGGATGCAAATAACTTTTTATAGAGGGAGAATCATACACGCAATTAACTCAAATGGATTGGACGTGACTCTATTATTCTCCAACGGCAACCGGCAAATTTCCTCCCGCGGGCCGGAGTAGGTTTCTCGGTTTGCATGCGGGTTTAACGGAGGGGTTTGATGGAGGCGAGGAGGCGTGTTCAGCCGGGCGTGCAGTGGATAGCACAACACTATTTGATTCGACAACTACAACCAGTATATTATAAAAAACAAAGAAGAGCAGTAGAGATAGAGATAAGAATAGAGACTAGGGAGGAGCACCATCTATTGCTTCGTGGGCTACTCTTGCGCTCCATTCGGCGGCCGCAACGTCCCCTACAGCCACTCCCTCCTGCGCTCCATTCGGTATTTGTTGAAATTTGGGGAGCGCACTCTCGTGACTGCTAGCACCGACGACGACTTCTTCCCCGACCTTGGCGACCTCTTCCTCAACGACATGGGCGACAACCTCAACGCCAATGGTGCTGCTCCATTGCACTGTATGTGTTTCTGTCCTTCCTGTTTGAAATCGTGGTAGAATTCATGTTTCTAGTCTGTGTCCTAGATTTGATCTGTTCATCTACTATGTTAGTCCGCATGATTAGTTTAATCTCTGTTATTGTCGTCATGATTTATTTTGTAGTAAATCTCGTAGTAACTTGCTCATATATTCAACTGGCGGAACGTCCCTACAGCCACTCCCGTTTCATGGACGGGCTGGTCGATGCCTCCAAGGAGCCCTTCGCTCATCGCTATGAGTGCCCGGTGCCGTTTTGGGGCTCGCCGGCGGACATCGTGCATCACCTGACGCAGGCGTGCGGCAATCACTACTGGCCCTTGGCTAAGAACATCAAGTACGAGACGTGCTACCCATTCACCGTGCCGGAGTCGCTGGAGGATCAGCGCCGCCTGCTAGTCTCGGAGGAGGACGGCAGCGTCTTCCTCTTGATCGTGGCCACTGGTGAGTCCCGCGCAGGCCATCGCCACATCTCTGTAGTGTGCGTCAGGGGCGACGCCGCTGACGCTGACACTGACACGAGGCCTATGTACGCGTGCGTGGTCACTATTACTACCCCTCGGAGGTACGTGGGCGGCGACACTGGCTACGCCAAGCATACTTGGACTCTGCCGAGCTGGGACCTTCCCGCCGATGTCGACATGGAAAACCCATGGTGTTATTTGAACTCCAACAATGTGCACGGGGACTCCAAGGAGGTTCACCTGGACATCTGCATTTTCAAGTTAAATGTTGATCATTAGTCTTTGCTCAATGTAATCCGCTGTCTAAGCATGTGGAGACTTCCATGCATGATCCTGCTCTATTGGAGTATCACGCATGAATAAAAGTGTATCCATTTATGGTTTAGTCTATAATCTTCCATGTATGAATTTTTACTACAAGATCTTGGTGAAAGACTTATGATGAACCATTCCTTACATATCCTCCGCCTCCCAAGTCATCCTGATTTAATCCCTCCGCCTAGGTGTATAAGGGCATGGTTAATACTTAAATAGTATAGACAACTGTTGGCTATAAGAAAGTGCCATGTCATCTGTAGCCAACATGTATAACAATGGATACTCAAAAACTAATTCTTGAAGATCATTTCCTGCAAAGCACAATAAGAGTTATTTCTTCACAAGTTTTGGATGCAGGTTGAACAGTTGAACGCTTTTGTTTGCAAAATACTTTTTATCTATTTCACCCGGATGTTTGTGAGCTCTAGAGATGAAATAATATCCCACCAAACCTATCGATACTCGTTACACATGAGATGACCCCCAGATCCTTTGTCAAAATAAACAACTCCCCGATCAATGCATTTCATTCTTCTGTGCAACGCACGGGCACCTTACTATAGATTAGTACGACCAAAAATTGAACTAACATTATATATAGTACGATAAATGATGATGCATGCCACCTAAAATTATATCATTGAAAACTATGTTCAAATACGAATCCAACGATATTGTTTTTGTTGACATGCACTAACATTTTGTCAGTTAAATCTTCAATCAAATTCAATGGGGGATAAACCACGACCGATGTAGTAGTACTAGTGTAGAGGGCGGCGCTGCACGGGAGTCTCACCTCTCACCCCGCTCGTGGCGCGGCAGTAAAGCCGTCATATCACAAAACCCAACCACTCCCAGTAATAAGTGGCCTGGTAAAACAAACGGACAAGGAACCATCACATCCCTTCGCCTTTTTTGCATTTCATCTCTCTGCATTTACTTTCTCCAGTTCATCTCGCACACTCGATCCCTAGCTACTACTCCTAGGGCCAATTCTTTTGGCGGCTTCCCCAGCTTTTCCCACAAGACTAGTCACAGTGGAGAGTAACAATAAGGCGCCTCACTCATTTATTTAGGCTTCTAAACTACTATTCCGTCCTGGTTTATTCCTCACCATTGTAATTTGTGCTAAATTTTGACCAAAGATTTAACTGATTTATTCCTCACCATTGTAATCCCTCCTTCTAGGTGTGTAAGTCATCTTATGAAAACCAAATAATCCCAAAACACTTAGGCGCGGTGCATTAACTTCTACCTCGTTTCTTGTTTCTTGACATATCAACCAATAAGAGATAAAGAGTGTGCATGCTTTTAATGACTTGAGATATCAAACACGACATGTAGTGGTTAGTTCATTGCATGCAATACTATTAATTAGCAAATAAACATTAATGTTTCTCGTTTTCTCCTCCTTGGTCACGGTGCACAGCCTAAGATGACTTACTCACCTAGACGGATGGGGTAGTGCATGTGACATGCACTAACATTTCATTAGTTAAATTTATGATCAAAATTTGACACAGATTACAATGGGGACCAATAAACCAGGACGGAGATAGTAGTTATGGGATTACTAATCTAGAAGCCTAAAAGAACTGGCCCCTGGTACTCCTACTAGTAGTAGTACTCAAGTTGGAATTCCAATTGCACGGCACAACTTGTTAGGCAAAAAAATTGACACAGGGTGTAGGAAGCGGTTTGGGAATTTGCATGCCTTTCCAACCAGTGAGATACTCTGTACAAAGTACGACAGAGAAATAACCACAGAGAAGGAAGCTAAAAGTAAACAACCAAACGAGCATTTTTGCATTTGTTTTGCATTGAATCGTTTCACAAGCTTGACTAGTGATGTTTTTCTACTTTTACAAAAACCACATCATAATGTTAAAACGTGCATTTGCACGTACATAAGTAATAGTAGTACTCCCTCCATCTAGGTGTATAAGTCTTCCCTCCTTCTTGGTCACGGTGCACAACCAAAGATGACTTATTGACCTGGACGGAGGGAGTAGCACAGTCTGCAAGCATATATCGAGAGAGACGTGTAGTGCGATAGTATATAGTAAATTTTGTGCTATATGCACGTACTTGCAAAATGCGCATTTAACACGCAAGGTTTCCAAACTTTCCTTTACATACTTCATTAAGGACGCTAAAATTCCTGAACGCTCGGGATTTATCATTTGCGTCCCAAAACTAATGAGATCCCTTTTGAAACAAAAATTATAATCCTCCTAAAAGCCACGACTTTCGCAGAGCGCTGCAGTGCGCCACGAGTGCCCCTGGTGCGCGGCCGCTTCCCAGCGAGCCGAGACAACGCCTCTTCCTCAGCCTCGCAACTCGCAAGGTGCTGATTGGCGGCTTGTTGGCGGCGAGCGCGATCTCACCGGTGTGGTGATCCTGCGCCAACAGTACTCCTCCTCGGTGGAAGCGCACCAGGTCCACGCACCGCCAAGCGAGATGAGGCGCTTGGGCCCGATCGCACTCGTATGCTAGCACGGGCATCCTCCGCCACCCTCACGGCCTCTCGACGAGCCTCCCGCCAAAGAGCCAATTTTCGACTCTCTCGGACGCGACATAGGCCTCCCGTGCAGCTTGTTCTGCATGTGCGCTTCTCTTCCTCGGCCTTCTTCTCCGCTCTATTTTGGCGCGCTCTGCTGGAGGCAAAGCCTCCCACAAGGCGACATTCATTTCTTTCCAAAGCTCCTCAAGTCTGGGGGGCTCGGCGGGCGGCGCTCTGTTCTCCTCGTAGCGGGGAGCCGACGCGTCCTCCGGCGCGCGTGCTCGCGAGATTGGGAACACCGATGCGTTGCGGCGAGGAGCGGAACGCCGACGCGTCCTCCTTGACTAGTGGCGGCGAGGAACAGAATGGCGATGCGTCGCGTCGCGGCGAGGAGCGGAATGCCGACGCGTCCTCCTCGACTAGTGGCGGCGAGGAACGGAACAGCGACGCGCCGCGTAGCGGCGAGGAGCGGAACACCGATGCGTCCTCCTCGACTAGTGGCGGCGAGGAACGGAACGGTGATGCGTGACCGTCCGCGCGGTGCAGCGATGGGCTCCTAGGGCTTGGGAGGGGCGATCCCATGGTGGTCGACGTGAGAGGGAGGGGGAGGAGATAGCGATGAATGTGAACGTGAGAGGGAGGAGATAGCGATGTCGTGGGAGGCGCAGTATTTATAGCGAGCAATGGCACACCTATGTAAAATATGGACTGAGCTGCACTGACTTAACTGCAGGTCCAGTTGCATCACTGACATGTGGGCCAGACCCTTGTTGGCCCCATATGTCAGTGACCCAATGCACCTGCAGTTACGTAACAGCTACGTGGGCATATTTGTTGGAGTAAATTACGGGGGAGCGAAGGGGTGGAAATATTGCTGGTCACAACGGATTGGACGAGCGTGGGGGAGGAGAGTCATGCATGCAGATTTTTTCACACGGGTGGAGGCTTTGGGACCACGGAGGGAGAAGGAGAGTTTGGCAGGCATATTGTTTCCACACATGGAGAGGAAAAGATTTGGAGACGAACGGGCTTCCTGCAGGTATGGGGAACGGTGCATAATAAGTCATCTTGCATGCCGGGCTAGGTATAGTCTCAAGTCATTAAAAACATACACGCCCCACACATGGTTCATATTTCAAGGTGCACTAAATTATTGCATGCGATGATTAAGGCTGGCCATAATGGTGGTGATAACCCACAAGTATAGGGGATCACAACAGTTTTCGAGGGTAAACTATTCAACCCAAATTTGTTGATTCGACACAAGGGGAGCCAAAGAATATTCTCAAGTATTAGCAGCTGAGTTGTCAATTCAACCACACCTGGAAACTTAGTATCTGCAGCAAAGTGTTTAGTAGCACAGTAATATGATAGTGGTGGCAACGGTAACAAAAGAGTAGTGCAAGCAATAGTAAATATTTTTGGTATTTTGTAGTGATTGTAACAGTAGCAGCGGGAAAGTAAATAAGCGGAAACCAGTATAAGGAAAACTCGTAGGCACCGGATTAGCAACGGATAATTATGCCGGATGTGGTTCGTCATGTAACAGTCATAACATAGGGTGACATAGAACTAGCTCCAATTCATCAATGTAATGTAGGCATGTATTCCGTATATAGTCATACGTGCTTATGGAAAAGAACTTGCATGACATCTTTTGTCCTACCCTCCCGTGGCAGCGGGGTCCTAATGGAAACTAAGGGATATTAAGGCCTCCTTTTAATAGAGAACCAGAACAAAGCATTAGCACATAGTGAATACATGAACTCCTCAAACTATGGTCATCACCGAGAAGTATCCCGATTATTGTCACTTCGGGGTTGTCGGATCATGACACATAATAGGTGACTATAGACTTGCAAGATAGGATCAAGAACTCACATATATTCATGAAAACATAATAGGTTCAGATCTGAAATCATGACACTCGGGCCCTAGTGACAAGCATTAAGCATAGCAAAGTCATAGAAACATCAATCTCAGAACATAGGGATACTAGGGATCAAACCCTAACAAAACTAACTCGATTACATGATAAATCTCATCCAACCCATCACCGTCCAGCAAGCCTACGATGGAATTACTCACGCACGGCGGTGAGCATCATGAAATTGGTGATGGAGGATGGTTGATGATGACGGCGACGAATCCCCTCGTCGAGCCCCGAACGGACTCCAGATCAGCCTCCCGAGAGATTAGGGCTTGGCGGCGGCTCCGATCGTAAAACGCGATGATTTCTTCTCTCTAATTTTTTCTCCCAAAGCCAATATATGGAGTTGGAGTTGGCGTCGGAAGGTCTCGAGGGGCCCACGAGGTAGGCGCGCCTGGGGCGCCCCACCTCGTGGGAGGGTGTGGGCCCCTGGTCTTCATCTTTGACGAGGATTTTTATTATTTTTGTAAGACATCCCGTGGAGTTTGGTCATTCGAGAACTTTTGTTTTCGCACATAAAACAACATCATGGCAATTCTGCTGAAAACAGCGTCAGTCCGGGTTAGTTCCATCCAATTCGTACAAGTTAGAGTCCAAAACAAGGGCAAAAGTGTTTGAAAAAGTAGATACAATGGAGACGTATCAACTCCCCCAAGCTTAAACCCTTGCTTGTCCTCAAGCAATTCAGTTGACAAACCGAAAAAGAAAAAGAAAAACTTTTACAAACTCTGTTTGCTCTTGTTTTTGTACCTATGTCAAGCCAGCATTCAGGTTTTCAGCAAAGATCATAACTAACCACATTTGCAATAAATCCTAGGTCTCATGTTTACTCATATCAATAACATAATCAGCTAGCAAGCCATAATAATAAATCTCGGATGACAACACTTTCTCAAAATAATCATAATATGATATAACAAGATGGTATCTTGCTAGCCCTTTCTGAGACCGTAAAACATAAATGCAGAGCACCTTCAAAGATCAAGGACTGACTAGACATTGTAATTCATGGTAAAAGAGATCCAATCATAGTCATACCCGATATAAATTAACAGTAATGAATGCAAATGACAGTTGTGCTCTCCAGCTAGTGCTTTTAATAAGAAGGTGATGACTCAATATAAAAGTAAATAGATAGGCCCTTCGCAGAGGGAAGCAGGGATTTGTAGAGGTGCCAGAGCTCAGTTTTGAAATAGAGATAATTTCTATTTTGAGCGGCATACTTTCATTGTCAACATAACAACTAAGAGATGACGATATCTTCCATGCTAAACAAATTATAGGCGGTTCCCAAACAGAATGGTAAAGTTTATACTCCCCCTCCTCCACAAGCATCAATCCATGGCTTGCTCGAAACAACGAGTGCCTCCAACATTCAACGGGTCCCAGGGGGAGTTTTGTTTGCAATTATTTTGATTTAGTTTGCATAAAGCATGGGACTGGGCATCCCGGTGACCAACCATTTTCTCGTGAGTGAGGAGCGGAGTCCACTCCTCTTGAGAATAACCCGCCTAACACGGAAGATAAGGGCAGCCCTAGTTGATATATGAGCTATTCGAGCATGCAAAACAGAATGTTTATTTGAAGGTTTAGAGTTTGGCACATACAAATTTACTTGGAACGGCAGGTAGATACCGCATATAGGAAGGTATGGTGGACTCATATGGAATAACTTTGGGGTTTAAGGGATTGGATGCACAAGCAGTATTCCCGCTTAGTACAAGTGAAGGCTAGCAAAATACTGGGAAGCGACCAACTAGAGAGCGACAACAGTCATGAACATGCATTAAAATTAATAAACATTGAATACAAGCATGAGGGATATAATCCACCATGAAAATAAATATCGTGAAGGCTATGTTGATTTGTTTCAACTACATGCGTGAACATGTGCCAAGTCAAGTCACTTAAATCATTCAAAGGAAGATACCACCCCATCATACCACATCACAACCATTTTAATAGCATGTTGGCACGCAAGGCAAACCATTATAACTCGTAGCTAATCAAGCATGGCACAAGCAACTATGATCTCTAATTGTCACTGCAAACATGTTTATTCATAATAAGCTGAATCAGGAATGATGGACTCATCATATTTACAAAAACAAAAGAGGTCGAGTTCATACCAGCTTTTCCCATCTCAGTCAGTCCATCATATATGATCATAATTGCCTTTCACTTGCACGACCAAACGGTGTGAATAATAATGAGAGTGCACGTGCATTGGACTAAGCTGGAATCTGTGAGCATTCAATAAACAGGAGAAGACAAGGCAATATGGGCTCTTGGTTAAATCAACAATAAAGCATATAAGAGCCACTTCAACAATTTAATCATGGTCTTCTCCTACTGACCCCCAAAGAAAAGAAAAGAAATAAAAACTATTTACACGGGAAAGCTCCCAACAAGCAAAAGAAGAACAGGAAATATTTTTGGGTTTTCTTTTTAATTACTACAGCAAAGAAATAAACTACTACTAATTTTTTTTGTTTTTCTTAAGGTTTATTAAACACACAAGAAGAAAGCAGGGAAAATAAAATAAACTAGCATGGATATTACAGTGAAAGAGTATGAGCACCGACATATAGAAATGAGTGTGTGTGAACATAAATGTAATGCCGGTGAGGAATACGTACTCCCCCAAGATTAGGCTTTTGGCCTAAGTTGGTCTATTGCCAGGGATAGCCTGGCGGATACCCGTAGGTGTAACTGGGGTCATACTGCGATGCAGCGGCTATCGCCTCCTGAGCTTCAGCGTGGCGTCGAGCCGCCTCCGCTCTTCTCTCATACTCATCTGCCTCCTCTCTGGTAATAATATATCTTCCTTTTGTCTGAGAATCAAAGAAGGCAGGAGCAGGAAGAGTAATATGGACAACATGCCGTTTGTTAAAGATTAGTCGATACTGGAGAGGTGGTTCAGTCCTCTCAACAAACTGGTGGGAAACCATAGAATCAAAATCTAAATAAGTAGGGGGTAACTCCATATCACCCTCACGAATGTCTATCTCAAGAAAATTAGCTAAGCGGGTTGCATAAATTCCTCCAAAGAAGTCTCTGTTATGTCTATTATGATGCAACCTACGAGCTACAATGGCTCCCATATGATAAGATTGGTCTCCTAACACATCACTTCTGAGAATGCTGAGATCAGGGGCACACATGTGACATGCTTCATCCTTAGCATTTATGCATCTACCTATGAAGAGAGCAAAATAATGTATAGCAGGAAAGTGAATGCTCCCTATAGTGTCTTGTGTTATATCTCTAGATTCCCCACAGTTATTCTAGCAAGGAAGTCTCTAAATTCAGATTTAGGGGGAACCCTGACACTACCCCAAGATGGAAGTTTGCAAGCAAAAGTGAAATCCTCTAAGTCCATGGTATAGGATTTGTCATAAAGGTCAAACATGACTGAAGGCGAATTATGCGAAGATGAAAACTCAAACCTCCTCACAAATCAACTTGTGAGATCATGATACTGGGGGCATTTGTCAACTTCAAAGTCCTCAAGACCGGCATTACGCAAATATGCGCTAAATTCTTCTTTGATTCCCGCTTGATCCATAAAATTTTCCGAAGGCCATTCACAGGGCCTCACAAGAGCGTCTCTTGGTGGTTCTTCGTCAGCATCACGCATTGCAAGCCTAGGACCTTGCTTCCTTGAAGAACCACCTTGGAACATCTTCCTAAACATATTGTTTCCTCTGAAAAAATTTCTGAAATTTTTAGTAACTTCAAACAAAAGTGGACCAACTTCAATAAAATTGATAGCAACTACTCCTACAAGTGCCTAGAGCCTATATCAAGGATTAGAACTACTTGGAACCATATAAATTTGACATGCAAGCTCAAGAACATGGTCACCTATGCAGCACAAATTTGCAAAGAATAAAACACTAGAACAAAAACTAATTGGACCAATGGAGGAGTCACATACCAAGGAACAATCTCCCCAAGCAGTTTTGCGAGAGGTGCTTTGAGCAAGGAGATCGAAAATCGAGCAAAAGTGGCTGGAACTCATGCTTGAGTTGGTTTTTCGGGTTTGTGTGAGGCAGAGGAAGAAGATGGGTGCAGGATAAGTGGAGGAGGGCCACCATGGGCCCACGAGGCAGGGGCGCGCCAGGGGGTAGGGCGCGCCTCCACCTCGTGGCAGTGTGGCAGCTCCCCCATGTAATTTTTGCACTAAAATCCTCAAATAATCCCGAAAAAATCATATTAAATTCGCATGGCATTCTGAGGACTTTTATTTTTGGGATATTTTTTTATATTGCACAGATAAATCAGGAAATAGACAGAAAAAATACTAGTTTTACTTTATTTCTACAAAATAACAGAAAATATAAAGAGGGTACAGAAGGTTGTGCTTCTAGTTTCATCCATCTCATGCTCATCAAAAGGAATCCACTAACAAGGTTGATCAGGTCTTGTTAACAAACTCATTCCGATTAACATGGAACCGGAGAAATTTCGAATAACACTATGTTACCTCAACGGGGATATGCACATCCCCTATAATAAGTATATCATATTTCTTCTTGACAGTAGGGAGAGGAAATTCAAAACCTCCAAATATAATCGATGGAATTTTTCCAATAGAGTTGATGCTATAAACTTGAGGTTGTTTCCTCGGAAAGTGTACCGTATGCTCATTACCATTAACATGAAAAGTGACATTGCCTTTGTTGCAATTAATAACAGCCCCTGCAGTATTAAGGAAAGGTCTTCCAAGAATAATAGACATACTATCATCCTCAGGAATATTAAGAATAACAAAGTCCGTTAGAATAATAACGTTTGCAACCACAACAGGCACATCCTCACAAATACCGACAGGTATAGCAGTTGATTTATCAGCCATTTGCAAAGATATTTCAGTAGGTGTCAACTTATTCAAGTCAAGTCTACGATATAAAGAGAGAGGCATAACACTAACACCGGCTCCAAGATCACATAAAGCAGTTTTAACATAATTTCTCTTAATGGAGCATGGTATAGTAGGTACTCCTGGATCTCCAAGTTTCTTTGGTATTCCACCCTTAAAAGTATAATTAGCAAGCATGGTGGAAATTTCAGCTTCCGGTATCTTTCTTTTATTGGTAATGATATCTTTCATATATTTGGCATAAGGATTCATTTTGAGCATATCAATCAATCGCATACGCAAAAAGATGGGTCTAATCATTTCAGCAAAGTGCTCAAAATCCTCATCATACTTTTTCTTGGATGGTTTCGGAGGAAAAGGCATGGGTTTCTGAACCCATGGTTCTCTTTCTTTACCATGTTTCCTAGCAACGAAGTCTCTTTTATCATAACGTTGATTCTTTGATTATGGGTTATCAAGATCAACAACAGGTTCAACTTCTACATTATTATCATTACTAGCTTGAGCATCATCATGAACATCATTAACATTTTCACTAGGTTCATGTTCATTACCAGATTGTGTTTCAGCATCAGACATAGAGATATCATTTGGATTCTCAGGTGGTTCAGCAATAGGTTCACTAGAAGTTTGCAAAGTCCTATCATTTTCTTTTTCTTCCTTTTAGAAGAACCAGGTACATCAATATTATTTCTCTGAGAATCTTGCTCGATTCTCTTAGGGTGTCCTTCAGGATACAAAGGTTCCCGAGTCATTCTACCAGTTCTAGTAGCCACTCTAACAACATAATCATTTTTCTTACTATTCATTTCATCAAAGCACTTCTTTTTGAGCTTTAAGTACTTGTTCTACTTGAGTGGTAACCATAGAAGCATGTTTGCTAACAAATTTAAGTTCACCTCTAATATTAGCCATATAATCACCCAAACGTTTAATCATATAAGCATCTTGTTTTAATTGTCTACCAAAATAAGCATTGAAGTCGTCTTGCTTAAACATAAAGTTATCAAACTCATCCAAGCACTGACAAGCAATTTTAGGAGGAGGGACTTCAGCTTTATCATATCTATAGAGAGAATTTACCTTTACTACATGTGTCAGGATATCGGGATCAGGAGGTTCTTCAGTGAATAAAGAATTGAGATCATATACTTCTTCAACAGGTGGTAAATTAAGACCATGTATTTCTTCAATAGGAGGTAAATTCTTAACATCTTCAGCTTTAATACCTTTTTCTTTCATAGATTTCTTTGCCTCTTGCATATCTTCGGGACTGAGAAATAGAACACCTCTCTTCTTCGGAGTTGGTTTAAGAATAGGCTCAGTAATTGGAGCAGGAGCTGGCTCAGGGGCTGGCTCAGGAGGTGCCCAATTATTTTCATTTGTCAACATATTATTCAATAGAATTTCAGCTTCATCCGTGTTCTTTCCCGAAAAGAGAACCAGCACAACTATCCGTAATCTCTGGAAGCATCGGTTAGTCCATTATAAAAGATATCAAGTATTTCAGGTTTCTTAAGAGGATGATCAGGCAAAGCATTAAGTAACTTGAGAAGCCTCCCCCAAGCTTGTGGGAGACTCTCCTCTTTAATTTGAATGAAGTTGTATATTTCCCTCGAAGCAGCTTGTTTCTTATGAGCAGGGAAATATTTGGCAGAGAAGTAATAAATCATATCCTGGGGACTACGCACACAACCAGGATCGAGAATTAAACCATATCTTAGCATCACCCTTTAATGAGAACGGAAATATTTTGAGTATATAAAAGTAGCGCGATCTCTCATCGTTAGTAAACAGGGAAACTATATCATTTTACTTAGTAAGATGTGCCACAACAGTTTCAGATTCATAGCCATAAAAAGGATCAGATTCGACCAAAGTAATTATATCTGGATCAACAGAAAATTCATAATCCTTATCAGGAACACAGATAGGTGAAGTAGCAAAAGCAGGGTCGGGTTTCATTCTGTCTCTAAGAGATTCTTTACTCCATTTAATTAGCAGCCTCTTAAGTTCATATCTATCCTTAGAAGCAAAAATAGCTGCAAAAGATTCCATATAAAAAACACAACCCTCAGGAATAGCAGGCATATTTTCATCATCACTTTCATCATCGTATTCAGATTCAATAATTTCTTTCTCTCCAACCCTAGCAATTTGTTCATCTAGGAATTCACCAAGGGACACAGTAGTATCAAGCATAGAAGTAGTTTCATCATAAGTATCATGCATAGCAGAAGTGGCATCATCAATAACATAAGACATATCGGAACGAATAGCAGAAGCAGGTTTAGGTGTCGCTAGCTTACTCATAACAGAAGGTGAGTCAAGTGCAAAGCTAGATGGCAGTTCCTTACCTCCCCTCGTAGTTGAGGGATAAATTTTTGTCTTAGGGTCTCTCAAGTTCTTCATAGTGTCCAGCAGATATAAATCCTAAGTGACTCAAAGAATAGAGCTATGCTCCCCGGCAACGGCGCCAGAAAAAGGTCTTGATAACCCACAAATATAGGGGATCGTAACAGTTTTCGAGGGTAAAGTATTCAACCCAAATTTGTTGATTCGACACAAGGGGAGCCAAAGAATATTCTCAAGTATTAGCAGCTGAGTTGTCAATTCAACCACACCTGGAAACTTAGTATCTGCAGCAAAGTGTTTAGTAGCACAGTAATATGATAGTCGTGGCAACGGTAACAAAAGAGTAGTGCAAGCAATAGTAAATATTTTTGGTATTTTGTAGTGATTGTAACAGTAGCAGCGGGAAAGTAAATAAGCGAAAACCAGTATAAGGAAAACTCGTAGGCACCGGATTAGCAATGGATAATTATGCCGGATGCGGTTCGTCATGTAACAGTCATAACATAGGGTGACATAGAACTAGCTCCAATTCATCAATGTAATGTAGGCATGTATTCCGTATATAGTCATACGTGCTTATGGAAAAGAACTTGCATGACATCTTTTGTCCTACCCTCCCGTGGCAGTGGGGTCCTAATGGAAATTAAGGGATATTAAGGCCTACTTTTAATAGAGAACCGGAACAAAGCATTAGCACATAGTGAATACATGAACTCCTCAAACTATGGTCATCACGAGAAGTATCCCGATTATTGTCACTTGGGGTTGTCGGATCATAACACATAATAGGTGACTATAGACTTGCAAGATAGGATCAAGAACTCACATATATTCATGAAAACATAATAGGTTCAGATCTGAAATCATGGCACTTTCGAACCCTAGTGACAAGCATTAAGCATAGCAAAGTCATAGCAACATCAATCTCGAACATAGTGGATACTAGGGATCAAACCCTAACAAAACTAACTCGATTACATGATAAATCTCATCCAACCCATCACCGTCCAGCAAGCCTACGATGGAATTACTCACGCACGACGGTGAGAATCATGAAATTGTGATGGAGGATGGTTGATGATGACGACGGCGACGAATCCCCCTCTCCAGAGCCCCGAACGGACTCGGATCAGCCTCCCGAGAGAGATTAGGGCTTGGCGGCTCCGTGATCGTAAAAACGCGATGATTTCTTCTCTCTAATTTTTCTCCCGAAAGCCAATATATGGAGTTGGAGTTGGCGTCGGAAGGTCTCGTGGGGCCCACGAGGTAGGGGGCGCCGGGGGGGGGGCCCCCCCACCGTGGGCAGCAGGTGTGGGCCCTGGTCTTCATCTTTGGCGAGGATTTATTATTATTTTTATAAGACATCCGTGGAGTTTCAGGTCATTCCGAGAACTTTTGTTTTACGCACATAAAACAACATCATGGCAATTCTCTTTGAAAACAGCGTTAGTCCGGTTAGTTCCATTCAAATCATACAAGTTAGAGTCCAAAACAAGGGCAAAAGTGTTTGGAAAAGTAGATACGATGGAGACGTATCAGGTGGTATCTTAGCTGGTATCATGCACACGGGAATAGCAAACATGCTGATGTGGCAAATAATTAAAGAAGAGAGGGGGGTTAGAGTAACTAGTGTTCATGCATGCATTGGTAAACACATTTTTTGTGAAGAACGACAGCACTAGTTGAGTACTTTTGCAGACTTCAAAAACTATTCCACCGCATCTACTATCTTGCTAAGAGTAGGTGAAAATTTTGAATCGAGCCCTTTAAACTAGAAGGGAGGTAGTGGTACTCTAATAGCTAACCTTGTTGTGATGACAAGATAGGACATGGCACGCACCTGGACGGAGGAACTAGTTTGAATTGTGCATTTAAGTTTTGTCTGAAGTAAATGTACCTCTACTTTCGCCAGACTTATAGAAAAATGTGTCAACATTCACAATGTCAAATCAATATTTTTACACTCATTATAAAACGTAGTTCTTATACACATTATAATCAGTATTGTAGATATTGATACTTTTAGTATAAATTTGGTCGTGGGATTTCATTGATGCCTGTCAAAGCGTGGAGGAAGCGAAGCTTAGGGCTTGCATTGCCGGTCTCTACATAGGTATTTCTCTTCATAATCCTGTAATTTTAGAGACTGATTGCGCTTTTGTGGTAGCGTCTCTTGCATCGGGGGACTATGACAGGTCTGCTATGCGTGACCTGAAGATGAGAGCGTTGAGCATCTCGAAGTTGATCAACAATCTTCAATTGTCAAAGATTAGCTGTTCGGCCAATAAGGTGGCACACTTAATCGCAAAGTATAGCTTTGACAATAGATTAGATGATATTCTTGTAAATAATGTACCGCCCTGTGTGGTGAATATTGTATCGAATGAGTGTACTGGTGTGGCTGGTTAATTAAGATAAGGTGGTTTTTTTAAAAAAGTATAAATTTGGTCAAACACTTTGCAAACGGTTGACGGGAGTAAAAAGGACCAGAGGGACTATCATGCATGCGGAGTAGGCAAAAAAATTGCTTGTCTAAAAAAAAGGCAAAAAAATTGCTCATTTATAGCCGGTCGAAGTCTCAAAGGGTGCGACCGCGCGAGGGAGGCGAAGGTCGTGGGAGGCACGACGTTTGACGGAATTAAGTGAAGTTACATCCACGCGCCCGCATGGCGTGCGAACAGGCAGAAGCTATACCGTCAGGCCTACGTTATGGGTCTAGTAGACATGACATCTAGTGGGTCCCGCATAGTTCTCGAGAACTCTTTGGGGGCTTGCAGCCGTTTATCCACCGGGCAAGCCAGCAACCCCACGCCGTTCGCACGCCCTACTCGTCCCCGTCTTCTACCTTACAACAGTTTGCTCCCAATCGTCCCGTCCTTTCACATTAGTTCGCTCCCAGTTTTTTTTTGCGGGGTACAACAGTTCAACTTCTCCTAACCCTCCTCCAAAATCCATGGCCTCCCAAATCTCCATGGTCGCCGCTGAGTACCAGGTTAGAGCCATCACCGGCGATCAGTTCATCGTCATGTACACATGTGGATCCGAGACGGTGAAAGCATGGCTTGCTCGCTTCCTACGCATGTTCAACAGTTCAACAGATGAGTGGGTCGCTGGGCTACATGTTGAGTACACCACAGTCCTGGGACGAGAGATGGATCTAAAGGACGAAGAGAGGAAGAAGCCCGCCGTGATCCAGGTTTGCGTACATAACGTTTGCTTGGTCTACCACATATGCCGTGCCGACGTTGAGTGCCAGGATTTTAAGAACTTCCTTAAGGACAAAAGAGTGAAATTCGTTACTGTAGGCTTTAAGAACGACAGGGATGTCCTGCATCGGATAGGTCTCGTTGTAGGCCAGCCCTTTGATCTCTAGAAGGCAAGCCTGGTGTCCTCCTCTCAACCTTCAATGATGACCCTGGCAGCAGCCATGATTGATCCTTCGTACGCTAAACTGAAGAAACCTCACGAGTTTCATCATGCATGGGAGTCGAAGACATTAGATGAAGATCACATCCTGTACGCAGCAATGGATGCCTACATTTGTTTAAATATCTACAAGGGTTGGATGAAGAAGCAGAACCTAGTGTCCGGTTCAAGCAAAGAAGCGTCGGCGAAGAGGAAGAGGAAGAGGGACGAGGACGAAGTCGAAAACGTGGACTCAGACTCCAAGTAGGTGGCAGTGCCGTCGCTCATGCTGGTTCTACTGCAGTGTCAAGTGGACTAGTTGCTTAGTTTATTTTCAAGGGTGTGTTGTGCTGAGGCCCCAGCAGAACTATGTTTATGTTCTTTCTCGTTATTTGAACTCTTTAGTACGTACAGTAGTACTAGTACTATGTCTTACTACTGTTCTTCTTGCTGTTGGTACTACTGCTCGTATCTTCGCGTTCCTACTGTACTTAATACGTTCGTACTAGTAGTATAATTTGGGTCAGTCGATTTGTGAAAGAAGTTTGAGGAGCGAAGGAAGAAGACGACAGAAGAGGTGGAAGAAGCTCTTCTAGCCATCCATGTTGCATCAAACGGCTCACATGAGTCGACTGACCCAAATTGCTCCTTGAGATTGTAGGATCCACGTGGCATTCAAGGTCTCGAAGGTAGATTCCGCGTCCGCACCCGGTTTGCGGGATCGACGCGCGCGCGACCGGCTTCCGCCGCGATAGCCACCATGCGCGCCTCCTCCGCGCGGGCGGAGACAACAATGACACGCTAGTTCCTCCTCGCCGGCGTGCTGGAGCACGCGCTCATCCTCCTCTTCGTACGCTGCGTGCATAGACGCGGCTCCACCAGCTGCTCGCGTGCTTGGCAGCGCGGCGGCATCGCAAGGAGGGACTGCAGACGACGTGAGCCGGCGAGCCTCCGGCTTCATGGCACAGGGATGGCGGCGACACGGCGGTGATGGGCGAGAAATTGTTGGCCGGAGCAGGTGGGAGCCGGCATGCGCAACGACGGCGGTGGCATATTGATGAGTGCGTGTGTGTGAGCTTACTTTAGTTTTATATATAAGGTTGGTCAAACTGAAAAGAAAACCGTACTAGTACACGTAAACATTCGACTTAGGCAGCGCTATTATTAGTTAGTACCACAGCCACGATACGGAATCCTGTGCAAGCGCGTGAACCGCGGCCGCGCGGTCGATCGAACGGTGCGTCACCGTGTCGTGCTCGAAGGACATCCACCGAACCTTTTTGTGTGTGTGAAAACAATCCTCGAATATTACTCAACTTTTTTTTCCTGTGAAAGTTCTTGACGGTGCAATATTTCCATATATTTGAATTTAGCTCCAGTTCGTGTTTATTTGGATTTGGACGTTTTAGGTGCGCCCTAGTTTTTTTAATACTGATTTTGTGTGTGTGACTGAGAGAGAACGTGTGTATGTGTCCATATGTTTGTTGTGGCGGAAGGGCAATGTGGAGACGGTGTGCGTGTGATACAGACATAGAGAGGTGTGAATGTGCAAATGATCATGCATGAGTGAGACATAGACAGATGCCGATACGTTGTATATACATGAGAGAACGGTCTTCTAGTTTACTTGTGTGTGTGTGTGAGAGAGAGAGAGAGAGGGAGAGAGAGAGAGACAGAGAGAGGAGCAACCGTAACACAACAACCATGTCTCTCGATTCGTCCGTCCCTCGCACGGTCGCATGCAACACATGCATCAACGCGCACATTTTGATACCCTCACCCGGCCCCTGCCCACCTCAAGGCCCGCACAATCTCTTCATGAATACCCATTTCTCTCCTTAGGTTTGTTTTCTCTCAATATCTGACACACACACACACACACACACAGACACACGCAGCACAACACACACACACACACACTCCCCCGAGCACACAATTCATCCCCATCCAAGGTTATAAGGAGACCACTCTCACTCGTGCTTCTTTGCACCCCAACATGCACAACACCTCAATCTTCAAAGAGGGCATCGAGCAGATTGAAGACGGTGACCACACCGCGCTAGAGAATGCGGGATCATTTGGAAGCAGGGTGATGTGACGACGGCTGACTGACTCCTCCCCCCACCCTCTCTCTCTCTTGCACAAAATTACCAATCCCTCTCTCCCCTGCACAAAATTGTCAATCCCTTAACCCATGAGATCCTTCCCCTCTCGTCCATGTTTTTCCAGCTCTCTCATCAAACATGTTGTCTCTTCTCCTTCCACGTATACAGAATCCTGATGCACACGCATCTCATGTATATTACATGTATCCATCTTTCTCACAGACCTAACTTCTTCCTCTCTCTCTCTCTCTCTCTCTCTCTCTCTCTCTCTCTCTCTCTCTGTCTGTCTCGTTAGGTTTGTCTCCTACTCTCTCGTCCACATAATACAATCTTTCCCGCCCTATCTGCTCCATCTTCAAAGGCTCTCTCTGCACGTTTCATTTACACATTGGGATATGTCAAAATGTTGCTTCTATAATGGCTGGTGTAGAGTTATGGTTGTTTTTGTTGCATCCTACAAAGTAATAACTATGAAATGCATTTAGATTCTCATTTGACTGGGATTATGTGAGTTTGAGCATGTTGTGTAGTACTATAGACCTTGTATACATCTTGGGATTCGACAATGATTGTAACTATTGAATTGTATAGACCATTACATTCGAAGTCAATAGCCTAATATATTTATTTCACAATTTCAACAAATGATTAGTTCACTACAAACTAAGAAAACAAATGTGTACTCCCTCCGTTTTTATTTAAGTCCACGTATTAGCATTGGTCAAAGTCAAGTTTTGTAAACTCTCAGAAAGCTTATAACAAAAAATATTAACATATACAATAACAAATAAATACCATTAGATTCATTATTGAATGTACTTTCACATCATACATATTTGTTATGGTAAATGTTCATATTTTCTATAAACTTGGTCAAACTTTAGGAAGTTTGACTTCGGTCAAACCTCATATGCAGAGTTTACTACTACTACTCGCTAGTTGCTTAGCCGAATCACTCAACACGCCACACGGGGAGTCCAGTGTCACAAAATTTTGAGGCCGGCGGGAAAATCTCCCGCGACCCTGATTCGAGCAGTGGGAAGTTACCATCATAGCCTTTGGAACAGGCCTAAGGATGACGCTTGGTAGGGGGCTGTTTTTGTAACTTCAGGTTCACCCTACCCAGCCAACCCCACCCCGGCACCCAGAGTAGTACACCTGAATACTCCCCAATTTCTATCCCCACCACAAAATAGACTTCTCCACGACACTGCAGCCTTCGTGCTCCTCCCCTTTACATCGGGCGACTCGTCCAACCGCAGCAGCATCTGCCTCATCGACGACCTCAGATGCCAGACCGAGCTGGTCCACCGTCCTCGTCGTACACGGAGCCTCTTCCCCGGCATCGTCTTCCACGGTCTTGGATCTGCTTCCCGGAAGCCGACGCCAAGCGCAGAAGTACCACCGTCGTGGACAATGAACTCGACTCCGCTGTCGACGATGACTCACAGAGGCCGCGCGACCATCGTTCTCCTCCTCGATTGGTAATGTGTGTATTGAATCACTTAGCAGTACATGTGCAGTTCCAATTTTGTTCATACCTACCCTTCAAATTTCATGGGTGCTATTGTTCCCGTAAAAGTAATTGGTTATAGCCTCCATTTTCCAACAGAATATCAGCTTGTAATTGTGTGTCGCTCCTTTATCGCGCTGTGCTTGGGTAGGTTTTTCATCTGCAACCAGTAGTGTGGCAAATGATGGAAAGATTTTTAGAACTAGCAAGATGCCCATGCGTTGCACGCATCAAGATGCATTTGTATGAGTAGTTTATCTTGTGGGAGAAAAGGATGAACGAGGGAAGGCCTTATTTGCAAATCTGGAGAGGGGTATGGGTATCTTTTTGCAAAATTCCCATTTGTTTCCTTCCTATCTGTCAGATATAAATCGGATGGCCTATATTGCAAGAATAAAAGTATAGAGAAAAAAAAGTAGACAGTAAAGGAAGTAGAGATAAAAATTAAATATTAAATATAAAATAAATATAACAGTAGAGAAGAGAGTAGAGATAGCAGAGACGTCGGGAAAGGATCGCTGCTGCTGAAAAAAGTCGAGGCGGCGCTAGTTTTGGCGCACGGCGTCCGGCACGCTTTATAAAATCCAACTCCCTCCCATCGCTCTGTGCCTTGCCACCGCTGTCTCCCCGCTCTGTGCCTCGCCACCGTTCTCTCCCCGCTCTTTTTTGCCTCGCCGCCGCCGCGCCACCATGCCGCCGCGTCGCCGGGAAACTTGGGGATACCATGGCGTCCGTGCGCGCCCCTCCGGCGGCTTCTCCGCTGAGATCCGGTTCAGCGGGATGCGCTTCGCCTCGGCAATTTCGACACCGCTAACGAGGCCGCCCAGCGACACGACGGCGGTGTGGCGCCCGGTGGCCTCATTGAACATTGAACTTCCCCAACGTGCCCGACGGGAGCGCGGCGCAGAGTCAGCGCCGCCTGCGCGGCTTAGCACCGACGAGGATCATCGCGACAGCCGGAGGCGGAGCACCGTCTCGGCATCGCCGAGATGGACGAGGAAGCCATGGCTGTGTCGCCAACACTTCCGCAGGCATCATCAACGAGCGCGACTTCTACGCACAAAGGAGGGCGGAGAGGGATAAGAGGAGGCGAGCGAGCCGCCTATCACGAGGACAAGCGAGGCGTAAAAGCGGACGCTCAATTCAACATGAGGCTAGGAGCAGCGTCGCACAGGAATCCAACGACGGTCGGTATCTTCACGCCTACATCGGGCGTCGGAGGAGGACATCACCGAGGAGGAGTCGCACGACGAGGAGTAGTTGAATTATCTTTTTTTATCTATCTATGCTGAGAACTATCCTCTACTCTCTAGTATCTACTTCTCGATCTCAGCACTGTAAACGTTTTTTTAAAGTGCCGTGCGTTGCGATTCTGTTGGAGATGCTCTAACATGGCAGACGAGTGCTTTAATGTTGCCCACAAGATGCACGAGTATTACTAGTAGTATATTTTTCTTGCCATGTTGAGATTTTAAAACCACGAGTGCGAACATGCAGAGGATCAATGAAGACCAAACACGGGATATTTGGGACATCTTCAAGGAGCGTGGCAAGTTAAAGAGGAGCTGCACCGAACCTGTAAAATGAGCTTTGGTAAGTAACACCCTTTCAATTACATTCATGTAGCCTCGTGTTCTTCGATGTGTATACGTTGTAGTTTCTGTTTCTCTTAAGCGTGGTGTTCTTCGATGTGTAATAAGAAGAGTCTTAATCGTCCTAATGCTTTCGTTTTTAGCTTGATGTAGGAAGTGGGTGTTCTCACCTTGTAGTCTGTTTTTATTTATTTATTCCTTTTGAATTCACTTCTTCGAGTTCTGTTTATCTGGCTTCTACTAAATGGGTCTAGGTTGCTCTAAGTATTGATCTAAAAAAGAAGTAACTTCATGTCAGGATGCAGTTCCTGCAAGGAGGGAAGTATGGTCAACCTCGAGATCATGTTTCCAAAATGAGGCTGGATTACACACAAGGTGCGAGTTCCCTAATGATGCTGGATTAGACACAAGGTGCAAATTCCCAGATGATGCTGGATTACACACAAGCCAGGTGGAGTCGTCAGCTGTTCGTGTCCTCGTCGCATTAGTAAAGGCTGAAAGAAAGCGTGCAGCAGCCCTTGAGAATGTAGCTGAGTTCCTGAAGAAGCGAAAAGAGCAATCAGATGCTCTCTTCACCCAAACCAAAGAAGAGATGGAAGAAGCCAGAAATAAGCTAGCAGAGGCAGAGCAGGCTAGGCATCTCCTGCTATCTAAAACTGTTGTCAATACAAAATTTCCTTCATAATAGCTAGGTTCAAATGTTTATCCAGCCAGCATGCATGTTGTGATGTCCATTCATCTACTGATGTGGCACAAAATGTTTTTTTTCGGGTCATGTAATAACAGCAATTACTTTCCAAACAATAACAAACGAAGCATTGGACATGGTATAGTTCACGCGCAAGCCCGACATTCCAAGTTCAACTTCCACATCAAACTCATGTTCACAGACCTTCGAAAAAACTCATGTTCATAGATATCTGCACATTCATACATAATGTCCACAACCATGATTCACTTCAAAACCAAAAAAATGTGAGGAGAGTTATAAATAAAGAAAATCCTCTACTAGTTCCTGCTATCAGTGCGAGCACAACAAGTCAAGACCATGCGTAAATTAATTATATTTTAGTCATTTTTTGTGTTCTAAAATGCCTGCCGCTCATGGAAGGACGTGTTGCCGCACACGCTGATTCAATGAAGGCAAAGGGCAGTCTTAAGCTGGTTGCATGCGCCGAGGAGGCGTGCTTAGCCGGGCTCTGCAGCGAAAAGGGCCTCTTAGCGGCCGACCGGTTCAATGCCCGCTATGAGAGGTCGCGTCGTGTCGAGCAATCACTCCCTCCAGATCCTTTTTGTTTGGGTATAACAAAATCTCGTTTTCCATTCACATTTTACCAGTAAAATTCATCGACAAACTTTGACCCAAAGTACAATGGGGACTAGTAAACCAGAATGGAGGTAGTAGTTTTTTTAATCAAAGAAGGGTTTCCCCTTCCGATTTTCATTACTGAAAACCATCATCTAAATCTAAACCATAGTATTTGCCCTAGAACTACCAGGTTCAACATCTCACAACATAAACCTATACAACCTCCATCGCAAAAAAAACCATACAACCATACGCCAAGGAGGTACGTAGTACTATGAATTCCATTTTAGCTCCATACCAATCGTTCTAAAAACTACTTACTACTTATAACGCACCATTGAAAATCGGAACTCTTAACCCCGCTAAAACGATATTTTAAACGTGGCTACTCGATCTGTGGCAACTGGCGAGCCACCACGCTCCAATTTGTTCACCTGTAGTCCCGACCATCAACTCCTACGGATCAAATTATCACGCGAGCTGACTATTCCTGCAAAGGTACACTACCACGTACCCGGTACCCGCGAATGCAGCAATCGTGCACCTAGGGTTTTAGGGTTTATTTGTTAACGTCGCCTTTACGTAACACTCATGTGTGCGAGACAGTGAGAGGCCGACTGCGTGCGTGCGCCTCTTCTCTTCGTATATGTACTCCACCATTTGTCTGGTGTCCAAAAAATTATAATAACTACTAGCAATGTGCCAATGCGTTGCCACACAATCAAAGTAGATTAATACATATTCACTGATTTGATATAAAAAAGTCTAGTTTTGAAATACGTATATCACTAAAAATATGGTATGTTTCACTCAAAATATATTCCTTTGGCGGTTTTGATGAGATAAGGGAGGAATGTTGTTGGTTTCAAGATTCGAGAAGTGGTATATGTCTAATTTCTACTCTTACTAGCAAGATGCCCGTGCGTTGCACGGAACATCAAGATCTCGTGGGAGAAAAGGATGAACGAGGGAAGGCCTTATCTGCAAATGTGGTAAAGAGTGCGGGTAAATTGCCATATTTTCCTTCCTATCCATCAGATATAA
Source organism: Aegilops longissima (assembly GCA_021605205.1). NCBI lineage: Eukaryota > Viridiplantae > Streptophyta > Magnoliopsida > Poales > Poaceae > Aegilops > Aegilops longissima. The sequence continues at coordinate 415,168,197 of CM038678.1, forward strand.
ATTGGATGACCTACATTGCAGGATGGCAGGCCCACCATCATCACCAACTCTATTTTTTATCCCTACTCTTATAAAAAGCATTGTCGGTGATGATCGTGTGCCTGCCATCCTGCAATATAGGCCGTTCGATCTATATCTGACGGATAGGAAGGAAACTATGGCAATTTTGTAAAAGATACCCACACCCCTCTCCACATTTGCAAATAAGGCCTTCCTCGCTCATCCTTTTCCCCACAAAATAAACTACTCATACAAATGCATCTTGATGTTCAGGTAACGCATGGGCATCTTGCTAGTTGTTGCAAAAAGCCCATGTGTGTGTGAGAGAGAGGGAGAGTGGAGGAGGACGGAGTCCATGTGTGACAAAGACACAAGGAGTGTGTGTGCGATAGGTATCAGCTTAAAATAAGGCGATAGTGTGTGTGTGCACGATCGATAGGGCGTGTCTCAAGAAGGGAAGAAAAATCTACATAGATACAAGGAGCGGGAGAGAGACATGTATGCGATGGTGGAAGCACGAGTGTGCGGGTGTATAAACCTATCTAGAGGCTAGCTAGTCGATAAATGTTTGTGAGAGAAATACGAGTCGGGGTGCGAAAGCGAGAGTTTTGTGTGTGTGAGATAGAGACGGTAGTCGGGAAGGGGAGTGGAAGCAGGAGTTGTGTGTGTGTGTGTGTGTCTGTGAGAGAGAGAGAGAGAGAGGAGACGGTAGTCGGGGTTCTCTGATCGGTAAACAAATGAATAATGTCAGTCTGGGATGCAGACGAAAAGGAGACCGCAACAAATGTGTGTCTACAGGAGAGAGAGAGAGTAATTTTAGTGGTATGAGTCATATGCAGATACATATAGGTTGTGTGAGAGAATCCCAAAGAGAGAAAGACAAAGTGAAAGACGAGTGGAGACTGTGTGTGTGGCGGTGAAAAAGAAAGCTTAGGTACCGAGTGATACCAGAGAACAGTAGAGACGTGAGAGATAATGAAAACCGTGTAATGTATAATGATAGGGAGAGTGTGACACTTCTCAAGGGAGACGTCGAGAGACGATGTTTGCGAGGATAGGAGAAACATGAAGTGAGCGTGCGAATGAGCTGGAGAAAAGAGAGTGATAGCTACCTGAAGGAGCATGCATGCGAGAGAGATGGGCGTGAAAGGAGTGAACAAAAAAGGGATTCAAATATTTGAATTCGAGATGATACATGTAATCCATACTCGAACCAAAATTGATCTATCAAACATGCATACTCATATGAATTCACGCACATATATGTTATTTAATATGTAGATATTATTGATCCATACATTTTAGTAGAACATAATTTGGTTAAATTTTTTCGAATTCAACCTTAAGATTTCGAGATCGTTGTATTTGTAAATCATATTATACATATAAAGGAGCAGAATTCTTTGTTGTGCTTTTGAAAGTATATATAAAAAATGATGTATATAGAATGTAATTCCAATTGAAAATGGATCCCTCAAAAAATAGAATACAAACGGGATTCGAGTTGAGTTGGCACGGTAAACGTGCACTCTGCAAAATTTGAACGAAGCGGGGAAAGTCGCAGTAACCGCCCGAAACCAAAATCCGCGAGATGGAAATCACTACTGCCTATACCTGCCACGCAAAGCCTATCTGCTGGTTTCTATAGGTTTCGATAGGGGTAGGTTTTTAACTTCACCCAAACGTGACGTAACCGCCTCTCACCCAGATTCATACACGGTGGGCGCCAAAACACAGTGTGTCCTCGGCCGAAATCGACTCCCTCCCTGATTCATATTTATACACGATGGGTGTCGGTGTCAAAACCGGCGGATCTCGGGTAGGGGGTCCCGAACTGTGCGTCTAGGCGGATGGTAACAGGAGACAAGGGACACGATGTTTTTACCCAGGTTCGGGCCCTCTCGATGGAGGTAAAACTCTACTCCTGCTTGATTAATATTGATGATATGGGTAGTACAAGAGTAGATCTACCACGAGATCTGCAGCGACCAGACCTCAAACAGTCTGATCTCTGTGCTCAGTGTCATCCCTGGATCAGTAATGCTGACACCACACAGTACTCGGAGGATTTATAACAGAGTAGCAATCACACACTTATTACAATCGAATGTCTCAAGAGAGAACTTAATAAAATAAATATGGCTTAAGGCCATCTAAATACGATAACAACGGAAGGCTTGGAAGAATAAGCGAGTCCATCAACTCCAACGGCATCACTGAGTATAGAACCACGACCTAAGCACCTTACTCGTCGTCTGAATAGTCTGCAACATGAAACGTTGCAGCCCGAAAACGGGTCAGCACATGGAATATGCTGGCAATGTAACACATAGAGAATAACAATGGAATAAGCTATACTACATGCATATTTGGCTGGTGGAAAGCTCTATGGTTATAGTTTTGCGTAAAGCCAATTTTTCCCTACTGCAAAGGAATAAATTTGTTTAACTATCATGGTGGTTGTTAAACATTGAGAATGGTTGACAACATTCTCAATCCCAATTAAAAAGTACTCATTAAACACCCAACAATATTAATTAGAAGTAACATGATGAGATTCACATGATATCCAAGTACTAGATACTCAAGATGTCCATAACCGGGGGCACGACTAACCATGATTAGTTTATACACTCTGCAGAGGTTTGCGCACTTTTCCCCACAAGACTCGATCGCCTCCGTTGGATTTCTCGCACTACATATTGTTTAAGAAACAGATGACCGAGACATAGTCTTTCGGAAGCGCTAGCACCTTACATAGGGTAGACCGGTACACCTACTTTCCCCTACATCTGCTAGTCTACCCGTAAGAGTTCACACGACTTAATCAACTATGCCAGAGCCCATAATTGCTTGTGGCTGTACACGTAAGTTTCTAGCATGAATAATCTTATGATCCCTTTGAGCCCGGGTGGCGGTCCAAGAAAAGCAGCAAATCTCGAAACCAGTACCTCAATCCACCAGATGTGTGTTTAAGTTGCCACCTTAAATAAACCATTAATTAACAATCTCACATCTGTCATGGATACACTCACCCAATCCACGTCTACTAGCATAGCATGGCATATAAGCAAAGGTAGAAGTAACTCCCAAGGGTTTGAAATAAAACAGGTAATAGGTACTACCTCAACTACTTCCCATAACCCACAGTTTAATTAGATCCTAATCATGCAATATTTGAGGATTGTTCTAATGCAATAAAAACTGGGTATGAGAAGAGGTATGATCAAAGTGTTACTTGCCTTGCTGATGATCCGCGAAACCTAGAGACTCGAAGTAACAGGTGGCGCACTCGGGGTATTATATCGCAGACAAACAAACAAGCATACGATAAGTACTCATCTAATGCACAGGTAAAACTCAAATAAAAGAACTAACCATATAGTTCAACTTAAGAACTCCGGTTTGCAAAAAGAATCAAATCAAACGAAGCAACGGAAGTCAAACGGCGAAAGAAAACAGCTTTGTTTTACTAATCTGGATCTAGTTCAAATTTTACAGTAGCAAAAACTTGTTTAAGTTGGTTATTCGGAAAGAGGGTTTCGACACGAAATTCCAGGCGCTTGAATCGCCTGATTCCGATAAATGAGCGAAAAGTTATACTAAAACGAAAATCGGATCAGAAATCACGATAAGAAAAATCGCGAAATAAATCCGAGAAAAAGAAAAACGACGAACGGGTTAACGAACGAACGTTCGTTAACTAAACTAATCTGAAGAACTCGTTAGTTAAAACGAACAAACGAACGAACGTTCGCTAATTAACCTAAACCGGAAAAAAAACCAAAACTAAAAAAACGAAACTAAAAAAAACCAAAAAACCGAAGAAAAACCCGCCGGGTTTAAAAAAACCGCGGCATGGAAGTCGAGGCGGCGGCGAACCTCGGCGGGCGCGGCAAGTGGGTCCCATGACAAAGTGAAGCGGCGGCGGCGGCAAGCGCTAGGGTTAGGGTTTGGGCGGGTGAAATTTGGGCGCCCAGGCGATTATTTATTAGCGCCGAAATGAGTCCCGCTCGGCACCGCCAAGGTCGGTTTGCGTTTTTTAAAATAATTCCGCGCAGAAGAAAAATAAAAAGAAATACTAAACGGACTCCAAAAATACCGAAATAAATTTTCCCCGGCTTCTAAAATCAAGCCGGACTAGATGAACATTTATTTGGGGCCTAAATGCAATTTTGAAAAACGCGCATTTTTCCTAAATTCAAATAAAAAGGCGAAAAACTCCAAAATAAAATCTTATTTGATTTTTTAATTAAATCTTCATTATTTCTTTATTTTGGGAAGTCATTTTATTCCCTCTCTCATATTTTGACAGTAGAAATAATTGAAGATAAAATAAATAAAATCAAATGACCCCTTTTTCAAAATTTGAGAAAACTCAAATATGAAAATAACGAAATCCCCAACTCTCTCCGTGGGTCCTTGAGTTGCGTAGGATTTCTAGGATGAAGCCAACAATGCAATAAAAATATGATATGCAAGATGATCTATGTATAACATTCCAAATTGAAAATTTGGGATGTTACAAACCTACCCCCCTTAAGATGAATCTCGCCCTCGAGATTCGGGTTGGCTAGCAAATAGGTGAGGGTGGGCCTTGAGCAGATCTTCCTCTTGCTCCCAGGTGGCTTCTTCCTCGGTGTGGTGGCTCCACTGAACTTTGCAAAACTTGATAACCTTGCTGCGAGTAACTCGACTGGCAAACTCGAGAATCTTAACAGGTTTCTCCTCATAGGTTAAATCATCATTCAACTGAATCGCTTCCAGTGGCACTGTATCTCTTAGGGGTATATCAGCCATCTCTGCGTGACACTTCTTCAACTGAGATACATGGAACACATCATGAACTCCTGAAAATCCGTCAGGTAATTCCAACTTGTAGGCCACCTCTCCCATACGTTCCAAAACACGATATGGTCCTACAAATCGGGGCGCTAACTTTCCCTTAACTCCAAAGCGCTTTACTCCTCGAAGCGGAGATACACGAAGATAAACTCTGTCTCTGATTTTTTATTTTGTCTCTTTGCGTTTTGAATCCGCATAGCTCTTCTGCCTTGACTGGGCTACCTTGAGCCTATTACGAATTAACTTTACTTTCCGTTCAGACTCCTTAATCAAATCCGGTCCAAACAACTGGCGGTCTCCAACTTCATCCCACAACAACGGGGTCCTGCACCTCCTTCCGTACAAGGCTTCGAAAGGGGCCATTTTCAAACTAGATTGATAACCGTTGTTGTAAGAAAACTCCGCATACGGCAAGTTGTCATCCCAACTTGATCCATAATCCAAGGCACAAGCTCTAAGCATATCCTCCAAAATCTGATTGACTCTCTCGGTGCATCCATCCGTCTGCGGATGGAAAGTCATGCTAAACTCCCTTTGGTTCCCAAAGTTTCGTGCAACTGCTTCCGAACTTTGAGGTGAATTGGGTTCCTCTATCGTCACGATACTCCTCGGAACTCCATGCAAGCATACAATCCTGGTCATGTATATTTTAGCCAATTTGGCAATGCTGTAGGTAGTCTTTATTGGAATGAAATGAGCTACCTTCGTCAAACGATCGACTACGACCCAAATCGAGTCATAGCCCGAACGAGTCCTGGGCAATCCCGTGATGAAATCCATGCCTAGTTTATCCCAGTTCCATTCGGGTATCGACAATGGCTGTAACAATCCTGTTGGCTTCTGATGTTCTGCCTTCACCCTCTGACATACATCACAAACTGCTACATACCCTGCAATATCCTTCTTCATTCCGGTCCACCAGAAAGTATTCTTCAAATCCAAATACATCTTGGTATTTCCTGGGTGAATCGAATATGGTGAATCATGTGCCTCCTGTAGAATCAACTTCCTGATCTCCGGGTCATTGGGCACATAAACACGGTCTTCAAACCATAGGGTATCGTGCTCATCCTCACGAAATCCCTTAGCCTTCCCTTCGCTCATTTTCTCCTTATAGAGGCAATCTCTTTGTCGGTCTCCGAGCTTCTCGATTCTATCCATCAAAGTTGATGAATCTCCAATGCTGCTACATAGCCTCTGGAACTATTTCCAAACATAGCTCACGAAGATCCTCGGCTAACTCCTTTGGTATTTCTCCTGTCATTAGTGTATTGATATGGCTCTTGCGGCTCAACGCGTCTGCTACAACGTTAGCCTTTCCGGGGTGATAATGCAATCTCATATTGTAATCTTTAATAAGCTCCAACCATCTCCTCTGCCTGAGATTTAACTCCTTCTGCGTGAAGATGTACTTAAAACTCTTGTGATCCGTATACACCTCACAATGGTTCCCAATAAGAAAGTGTCTCCAAGTTCTCAATGCATGCACTACGGCTGCTAACTCAAAATCATGAGTAGCATAATTTAACTCATGAGGCTTAAGCTGTCTTGAAGCATACGAAACAACTCTTCCCTCCTGCATAAGCACTGCTCCAAGTCCTCGGCGTGCAGCGTCGCAATACACCTCATAATCCTTGGTCTGATCTGGCAGAATTAACAATGGTGAGGTAACCAAACGTTTCTTCAATTCTTGGAAACTAGCTTCACACTCCTCAGTCCATATGAACTTGGTATCCTTCTTCAACAATTCTGTCATAGGCTTCGCAATCCTTGAGAAATTCTCAATAAATCTCTGGTAGTATCCTGCGAGTCCAAGGAAACTCCGGATCTCTCCAACTGTTGTTGGTGCTTCCCAGTTTGTCACAGTGGCAACTTTAGTGGGGTCCACTGCTATACCTTCCCCGGATATAACATGTCCGAGAAATCCAACTTCCTTCAACCAAAACTCACACTTGCTGAACTTGGCATATAACTGGTGTTCTCTGAGCTTCTCGAGTACCAAACGCAAGTGCTCCTTATGTTCCTCTTCATTCTTCGAGTAAACCAAAATATCATCAATGAACACCATGACGAACTTATCCAAAAACTCCATAAACACTTTGTTCATCATGTTCATAAAGTAGGCAGGTGCGTTAGTCAGACCAAATGACATAACGGTATATTCATACAGCCCGTACCTGGTGGTAAAAGCCGTATTAGGTATATCCTGCTCTCGAATCTTCAACTGATGGTACCCTGATCACAAATCGATCTCGGAAAACACCTTAGCTCCTTGCAATTGGTCAAACAAGTCATTGATCATCGGTAATGGGTATTTGTTCTTGATTGTTACTTCATTCAATCCGCGATAATCAACAACCATTCTTAATGATCCATCCTTCTTTTCCACTAGAAGTACAGGCGATCCCCAAGGCGAAGAACTTGGGTGAATAAAGCCTTTATCCAATAACTCCTTAATCTGCTTCTTGATTTCCTCCAAATCTTGGGCTGGCATCCTATACAGTCTCTTGGATATCGGCCCAGTGCCTGGCAAAAGCTCAATCAAAAACTCAATGTCTCTATCCGGTGGAATGCCTGGCAACTCTTCTGGAAATACATCAGGGAAATCCCTTACCACTGGTACTTCCTCCTGCACAACTCCTGAAAGGGAATTTACATGTGCTCTCCTCGGCTCATGCCGTGATACATACCTGATTCTGCTTCCTTCTGGTGTCGTAAGCAAAATTGTCTTACTGGCGCAATCGATGTTTCCTCCATACATCGACAGCCAATCCATACCAAGAATTACATCCAAACCTTGGGATTCCAATATAATTAAATCCGTTGGGAAAACATGCCTCCCTATACTTAATGGCACTTGAAAACATCCTTGACTGGCCATATACTCCGCTCCCGGTGAGCTTACTAGCATGGGTGTCTTAAGAGCCCTAGTGGGCAGGCTAAACTTATCCACATATCCCCTTGATATGTATGAATGCGATGCACCAGTATCAAAAAGAACAACTGTAGTAAATGACTTAACCAAAAACTTACCTATTACTGCATCTGGCTGAGCTTCAACCTCCTCCACTGTAACATGGTTCACCTGTCCCCTGTTGAAAGGGTTTGGCTTCTTTCCTGAGCTTCCATTGCCATTTCCATTTTGGGCTTCTGGACATTCATTTGTATAATACCCACTCTTACGGCACTTAAAACAATTGATATGGCTCAGGTCTACCTTGGTTGGTGTTGACGGGTTGGTGTGGTTTTGTCCATTGCTTCCTCCATTCCCGTTTCCGTTCTTTGTGCCATTTTGATTGTGCGAGTTGCCTCCTCCGTGAGTATGCTGAAATTGCCCTCCTGGCTTCGGGGTAAAGCGTAGCTTCTACTGAGCTCCAGAATTATACTTCCCCTGTCCATACTTCCTCTTACGATTGTCAATCTGCTGCTGCTTCCCTTCAATCATAAGAGCACGATCTACTAACTCCTGGTAGTTATTGAAAGTGGCTACCGTCAACTGCATACTCAGCTCATCATTCGATCGTTCTAGAAACTTCTCTGCTTAGCTGCATCCGTAGTAACGCTATCCGGGGCATAACGTGCTAGCTTATCAAATCATCCACATATCGCTGTCCGTCCTCCTTGGCGTAAGTTGCGAAACTCACGCTTCTTCATGGCCATAGCTCCTGCTGAAACATGGGCAGTATGGAAGGCTTGCTGAAACTGATCCCATGTGACAGTGTCTACAGGGTAAGTGGCTGTAAAATTCTCCCACCATGCAGCTGCGGGTCCTTCGAGCTGATGTGCAGCAAACTTCACCCTTTCTCCATCCGTACATCCTGCAGTGGTCAACTCCCTCCCTATCTTGCGGAGCCAATCATCTGCTACTATCGGCTCGGTGCTACTGGAAAACACCGGCGGATTCAGCCTTAAGAAACGTGTCAGATGGTCAACAGGTGGTGGTGGGTTGTTGTTGTTGTTGTTGTTGTTGTTGTTGTTGTTGTTGTTGTTGTTGTTGCCTTGGTTCTGTACCAATGTTTGAATCAAGGCATTCTGCTGCTGAATCAACTGAGTGATCTCTGGCGGAAAACAAACCGGTCGCGTCTCGGAGGCATCCGAGGGGTTTATAGAAAAGATGAGAGTTAAGAATAGAATAAGGTCTAGTGAGAAAACACTACCCATATGCACATGAGACAAAAGCACACAATATCACTCCAATCAATTCAACAAAGATATACAACGGTCTATCTATCGTTACAAAGTGCTGGACTAAAACTAATTGAAAATGGGGGAAATCTACTACTGTTATGGTGGTTAACTAGAAAAACTGCTCCGATGAAGATTCCATGATATCTGCTCCAGCTTCATCAACATAGTCATCATCGCTGTCGTCGGGATCCGAGTCGGTGTCGTCGATGATGATATAATTATCCGGGCAAGTGGATGAGTCCCCTTCTCTTTTGGGTGCTGAACCTCCCATGAATACTCCAAGCTTCTCCTTTAGGTCGCCGTTATGTCTCACTAGAGCCACAATCTCTTCCATGTAGTCCTTGCGAGTGGCCTTTAGTTCTTCTTCTAGCTCCTTGATCTTGGTCATAGCCTTCTGCAGATCCTCCATATCTGCGCACATCTGATTCTCCTGGTGTCGGATGTGTTGGTTTAATTCCTGGATGTAAGCTGCAATGGATCGATCCTTCTTAGTGCCAACTATCTCCCATTGTTCATCTCGGCGCCCGCAAATCTGGTAGATAGTATCCTTGAGGTCTTCTTTGTAAACTTCTCCAATGCGTCCCATGGTTTTGTGAGCTGCCATGCTCTTTCCCAGACTCCAGGTTGGTGCATTGAAAACACACTCTATGGGCTCCGTGATTGGCACAAACGTCCTTCCGGGAACTTGAGCTTGAATCTTCCAGCGCACTTCTTCGGGTAAAGTGGAATTGTAGGTTCCAGTGAAACTTGGTACTCCTATGTTCAGGTATCTAGTGACTTCCTTCAAGTGATATCCAAAAGGCGAGTCTTCATCCGGTTGTGTGAACTTGTTCCTTGCATCCGCCATCCTAAAGAATAGAGAAGATGAGGAGTCATAATGAGAAGAAAGAGTAGTGATCTAGGGCTTTAGCTTAGTGGTCGTGTCCTACAGTCGGCGTGTGCTCTGATACCATCTTTGCAGCGACCAGACCTCAAACAGTCTGATCTTTGTGCTCAGTGTCATCCCTGGATCAGTAATGCTGACACCACACAGTACTCGGAGGATTTATAACAGAGTAGCAATCACACACTTATTACAATCGAATGTCTCAAGAGAGAACTTAACAAAATAAATATGGCTTAAGGCCATCTAAATACGATAACATGGAAGGCTTGGAAGAATAAGCGAGTCCATCAACTCCAACGGCATCATCGAGTATAGAACCACGACCTAAGCACCTTACTGTCGCGTCGAATAGTCTACAACATGAAACGTTGCAGCCGAAACGGTCAAGACATGGAATATCTTGGCAATGTAACACATAGAGAATAACAATGGAATAAGCTATACTACATGCATATTTGGCTGGTGGAAAGCTCTATGGTTACAGCTTTTGCGTAAAGCCAATTTTTCCCTCTGCAAAGGAATAAATTTGTTTAACTATCATGGTGGTTGTTAAACATTGAGAATGGTTGACAGATTCTCAATCCCAATTAAAAGTACTCATTAAAAACCCAACAATATTAATTAGAAGTAACATGATGAGATTCACATGATATCCAAGTACTAGATACTCAAGATGTCCATAACCGGGACACGGCTAACCATGATTAGTTTATACACTCTATAGAGGTTTATGCACTTTTCCCCACAAGACTCGATCGCTCCGCTGGATTTCTCGCACTACATGTTGTTTGAGAAATGATGACCGAGACATAGTCTTTCTAAGCGCTAGCACCTTACATAGGGTAGACGGTACACCTACTTTCCCCTACATCCGCTAGTCTACCCGTAAGAGTTCGCACGACTTAATCAACTATGCCAGAGCCCATAATGGCTTGTGGCTGCACACGTAAGTTACTAGCATGAATAATCTTATGATCCCTTTGAGCCTGGGTGGCGGTCCGAAGAAAAACAGGCAAATCCTGGAAACCAGGTACCTCAATCCACCCAGATGTGTGTTTAAGTTGCCACCTTAAATAAACCATTAATTAATAATCTCACATCTGTCATGGATACACTCACCCAATCTACGTCTACTAGCATAGCATGGCATATAAGCAAACGTAGAAGTAACTCCCAAGGGTTTGAAATAAAACAGGTAATAGGTACTACCTCAACTACTTCCCATAACCCATAGTTTAATTAGATCCTAATCATCCAATATTTGAGGATTGATCTAATGCAATAAAAACTGGGTATGAGAAGAGGTATGATCAAAGTGTTACTTGCCTTGCTGATGATCCGCGAAACCTAGAGACTCGAAGTAACAAGCGGCGCACTCGGGGTATTCTATCGCAGACAAACAAACAAGCATACAATAAGTACTCATCTAATGCACAGGTAAAACTCAAATAAAAGAACTAACCAGATAGTTCAACTTAAGAACTCTGGTTTGCAAAAAGAATCAAATCAAACGAAGCAACGGAAGTCAAACGGCGAAAGAAAACAGCTTCATTTTACTAATCTGGATCTAGGTCAAATTTTACAGTAGCAAAAACTTGTTTAATTGGTTATTCAGAAAGAGGGTTTCGAGACGGAACTCCAGGCGCTTGAATCGCCTGATTTCGATAAACGAGCGAAAAGTTATACTAAAACGAAAATCGGATCAGAAATCGTGATCAGAAAAATCGCGAAATAAATCCGAGAAAATGAAAAACGATGAACGGGTTAACAAACGAACGTTCATTAACTAAACTAATCTGACGAACTCGTTCGTTAAAATGAACAAACGAACGAACGTTCGCTAATTAACCTAAACCGAAAAAAACCGAAACTAAAAAAACCGAACAAAAACCCGTCGGGTTTTAAAAAAACCGGCGGCACAGAAGTCGAGGCGATGGCGAACCTCGGCGGCGGGGTCCGGCGGGTCGGCGGCGGCGGCGGCGGGCGGGCGCTAGGGTTAGGGTTTGGGGCGGGTGGGCGGCGATGCTGGGTGGCTGGGGCGGGCGGCTCGGGTGGGTTGGGCAAGTAGGCGGCTATTTATTAGCGCCCGAGTTGAGTCCCGCTCGGGCACGGCCCAAGGTCGGTTGCGTTTTTTTAAATAATTCCGCGCAGAAGAAAAATAAAAAGAAATACTAAACGGACTCCAAAAATCCCGAAAAAAAAATTCCCCGGCTTCTAAAATCAAGCCGGACTAGATGAACATTTATTTGGGGCCTAAATTCAATTTTGAAAAACGCGCATTTTCCTAAATTCAAATAAAAGGCGAAAAACTCCAAAATAAAATCTTATTTGATTTTTTATTAAATCTTCATTATTTCTTTATTTTGGGAAAGTCATTTTATTCCCTCTCTCATATTTTGACAGTAGAAATAATTGAAGATAAAATAAATAAAATTAAATGATCCCTTTTTCAAAATTTGAGAAAACTCAAATATGAAAATAACGAAATCCCCAACTCTCTCCGTGGGTCCTTGAGTTGCGTAGGATTTCTAGGATCAAGCCAACAATGCAATAAAAATACTATATGCAAGATGATCTATGTATAACATTCCAAATTGAAAATTTGGGATGTTACAAGATTAGAGAGGCTAAACCCTAGAAGCTTGCCTATGGTATGATTGTTGTTCGTCCTACGGACTAAAACCCTCCGGTTTATATAGGCACTGAATAGGGTTAGGGTTACACAGAGTTGGTTACAATGGTAGGAGATCTACATATCCAGATCGCCAAGCTTGCCTTCCACGCCAAGGAAAGTCCCATCCGGACACGGGACGAAGTCTTCAATCTTGTATCTTCATAGTCCAGAGTCCGCCAAAGGCTATAGTCCGCTATCCGCACACCCCTAATCCAGGACTCCTCAAGAGCCCTGAACTGGCTTCAATGATTTAGCGAGTCCGCGCATATTGTCTCTTGCATTGCAAGGCGGGTTCCTCCTCGAATACTTCATAGAAGATTTTGAACACAAGGATAGTGTCCGCTCGCAAAATAAGTTCCACATACCACCGTAGAGAGAATAATATTTACACAAGTTCAATCTGCGACGTATTCGCAGCGTGACATCACACCATGGCCAAGCCTTTATTGAATCGTTTTTCTTGTCCCACCTCGGTAGCGTTTAGCGAGGCGGTTTCCTTGGCACGCCTTGTCAAAGCAGAGATCGTGTCCCCTTATTCCGGGATTCTCAACAATACGGGCGTGGGTAACCCAACCGCACCATTGATTACGACGCTTGGGAGATAAGCGATTTTTATCAGGCCGGTGGGGACGCATAGCTTTGTCCGTCCATATAAGGGGATAAGGATCCACCTTTTCACACACGCCTTCTTCCTCCTTTGCTTATCCATTTCCGCGCACTCGAGCTCCAGCCCCCAAGTCCGCACATCCCACCTCAACCTTCTCCAAGTATGTCCGGAGCGGGAGGCAAGTGGATGGCCTCCTCTGTCACGGAGGGGAACATAAAAAAGCTGCGGAAGGCCGGATACTTGTCCGACGACATCGCACATCGGCTCCCCAACAAGGGGCAGCTCATCCCCACCCCCAGGCCCCATGAGAGGGTGGTGTTCCTCCCCCACTTCCTCCGCGGACTAGGGTTTCCACTTCACCCATTTGTCCGGGGGCTCATGTTCTACTACGGCCTAGATTTCCACGATCTGGCCCCGAATTTCATCCTCAACATCTCGGCGTTCATCGTCGTGTGCGAGGCCTTCCTCTGCATCCAGCCCCACTTCGGACGCGGGACGAAGTCTTCAATCTTGTATATTCATAGTCCAGGAGTCCGGCCAAAGGCTATAGTCCGGCTATCCGGACACCCCCTAATCCAGGACTCGCTCAGTGGGCGCCAAAAACAAACTCTCGTTAGCAAATATTCGGTGTATGCGAGATTACCGTCCTATCCCCAACCGACTAATGTTGCTGTGATGTAGTAGAAATTTGAAACGGGAGCTAGGTTTGTAAATTTCCTCGCATTTGAGACAAACACGCCCTGAATAGATGGTTCCCCCCTTCCTCTCTACCTCCCTTTTCCCCATTCGTACTCCGTGGGTGCAAAACACCCTCTCCACCCCACCCTCCTCCGTCCGCCGCCGTCCTCCACCCCATCCACCGCCGTCCTCCTCCACCATGCCGGAGCTGATACCCCGACGCCGCCATCCATTACAAGAGATCGACCTCTCTCATCCACGGCATCGTACCGGGATTCTTGCATCCCGTCCTCTCGCTTCATCCCCGCCGTCGTCCACCTTGCCAGCGCCGCTCCTACGACCGTCTCATCCACCGCGCCCCGCCGCCACCGTCTACTGTCCTAGATCTGCTTCCATGTCGCCGACAACCATCGCTACCGCAGCACCGTCAAATTCTCACCAGATGCGTACACGGCGCTGCACCAGAGGCGGTACTCTTTCGTATCTGCTCAACTTATTTATCGCAGGAAGAAAATAGATCGCCACTGCTTTACTCTAATTTCTTGTCTTGGTAGCAAAGTTGCCTTTGTCCGGTTTTCACCTTCAGATCCGCCATGGCACGCTCAACACTATACTCGCAATGCTTATGGTTTTCCCCTTTTATATTCCACAATAGACTAAATTTCAAAATTGGGTCAGTTGATTTTTCAGAGCTCGCCGAAGTTCGCCGGTGCGAAGGAAGGGGCTCGGGTGGGGACGGTGGTTGTGGGGGGCGATGGCGGGGCCTCGTTGAACGATAAAACTCGACACGGGTGGGGGCGGGGGTGGGGGTGGCGGAGGAACACAGGTGGTGGGGCCAGTGGTTCGGCCGGCGGCCCGTGCGGTGTTCTGTATGGAAAGCACATTATGTTCCTTGTCAGGAAGGGGAGCAGGGACATCTGCAGTCAATAGCTGATAGAGCTGGCCTGTACGTGATCGATAGGCTTTCAATTAGTAGCAGCAATACAACACCGTAATTTCCAGCCGCCCACTTTCCGATTTATATATCCTGGTTATGGTGTACCCTTTTATGTACATTACGATCTACCTAGTTGTTGTGTGCTCTTGTTATCATGGTTTGGCAATAAACACTCTATACAAAGATATTATGAACCTATCATCGCCAACTATCCTTACTGAGCCTATTTTTGTACTTGTGCAGATTATATTAATGCACACACCATATTACACCACACATGGTCTCTCTCATCGAATCCGTGATAGCACACAAGGGTTTCTGGCGCCCCTATATTAGAATATCCTCTGCATTACAAAGATAATCTCACTACTATTTATGTTTTCATGCTTCTCAGGTATTATACGTAATCATAGTGAATATCAGAATCCACGCATCAGAAGAATATTGTGGAACACTGCAACGACTTACAAAATTGGCACCAAGGCATTGAGCGCCATTCTGGATGCAATGAAACTCATACGCTCCCCACCTGTAGATTCTTGTTCAGAATATGATCCTAATGATTATTCTAACCTCGAGGAGTCAAAGGCAGATGGCCTGTCATGTTCACCCATCAAGGTGCCTGTTCTAATTTGGCAAGGTTTTATTGATTGCGTGTATCTTGCATAAGTTGTCTTGCATTTCCTCTACTTTGTAGCACTGCCATTTGCTTAGTTTACTCATCATATATGTCAATATACCATGCCCATCCATTATCAATACATATTCCATCTACCATGTTTTTTCACTCAAATGCTGTTCTTGTGCATCAGACATCAGAAAGGAAGAGGGTGATTGCCGAACTGAAGGAGCACCGGCAAAGTCCTTGAAAACGTGGTGGTGCCGAGAAATCGACGGCACCCCACTTATATTGGCTCTACAACCAGTGACACAAAACGTAAGACCGACTCCAGTAGACTGTACCCATACTTCACTAGCTACACCACTAGCCCCACCACATAGGACTTGCACTCCAGCAAAAGGTATGCCGATTTCAGTTGCCATAGCACCAGCTGTACCACAGAAAAATCCCACTCCAGCAAAAAGTATAGCAAGTCCACCGTCGAAGACCTATCCCAACCGCAGAGACAACCAATTCCTGCAGATTGGAACCCCATTCCGATTATTCCCAGTTTAAAGACAATGATTTCAATGTTGTTAGGGACTACGTGCATATATTCCCATCATGGGAAGATTATAGTGAAGAAAAACACCATTTTCACATCTTCCTGTCCCACTTACGTGTAAGTGCTATAATTCACGGTGATTATTTTCCTATTTTTTGCTGATTGAACACATCAGTGATTTACATAACATTGTTGTATGTAGTTGAGGGTCAATCTGGATAGTCATGACGAGCAAAGCTTGCTTGCGCTTTTCAAGGAAGCATTGCAGCAGTATCGATGTTACCTGAGGAAATCACACTTTGATGGCAAGTCTATAAACGAATTCTCGGTGAAGTCTCTTGTGCTAAATTCAGAAGACATTGAATGGAAAAACCTTGTTATGCAATGGTCTCGCTTCGTGATGAGGTCTTGTCTATGAAATCACATGACAATTTGAACTTCTACTTTTCCGCATGTGCCTTACAGATCTTTTTGCAGGAAATCTGCTCAAGAAGAATTCAGTTTGACAAGAAAGACAGGATAGCGCAAATATGCTGCCCGCTGCTTTGCTCTTGTTAGTACTGTTGTCTCAGATCACTGCATTTGCATACATACCTGGTTCATTATGTGACAGCAGTATGCATGATAGCTTGCTTATCAATTGTTCGCTCCAAATTATCTGATCTGTATGAATGGTTACATTAGTGTAGAATATATATAATGCCAATGTTTTTTTAGCTCTGCATTGTTCTTGTAAGTACATGATGTCCTTTATCAGTGTACTTATAATGACAGGTAGTTGTTCATGTACCATCACTCTGCAGCTTATTTTCCTTTGCCCTCCATTTTCTACACATCGGATCTATATTTACTCTTACCATAAGGTTGGTACTGAAGAAGTTTAGTTGTGCATTGCTCTTGGCTGTACCTTTTGCCTGTATCGCTGCACATACATTTATAGCTACTTGGTTATGTAGCATCACTCTTCATCTTATCTTAAATATTCTCCATTTTTTCGTATATTATCACATCTATATTTACTCTTAAAAAAATATAGAATAAAGGCAATGCTTTTGAAAAAGATTCTGTGGTAAACTTCTTGAATTGCCCCCCCCCCATCAGCATGGACAAGGCCTTTATAAAGCCTGTCTTCACCAATAATGTAAGTTTGTCCATCTCAAGCCTTCAAACTTTGTTGGATATATTTGGTTAGGCATGACTACAACAGCTGTTTATTTTTGCTGTTTGCATCAGATTGCTTGTTTAAAGTTTATTATGTAGTTCATAAACAAAAGTTTGTCCTTCCTCAATTTAACTTTTCAGTTGTACAACCAAGTTCCTTCTTCATACCATGTAAATTAAACTATACAGAGCAAGTGATCTTATTTTGCACTGCATGTATGCTTTTGTTCTTCATCCGTAATCCAGTGGTGTGGTGAACCTACCCACTATAGCACAATGTCATATTCTGCAATTTCTTAACTATGAACAATGTCATATCATTCCACTATTATTTAAACCGTCTCTTTATTTGCCAATCTGAAATGGTATAAATTGACAGCACACTAACCATTGATACTTATGAGTTCTTGATCTGTAATCCAGTGGTGTCGTGAAGCTGCCAACTCCTTCACAATGTCATTTCCTGCCATGTCTTGACATGAACAATACTATATTGTGTTAATGCAATTTTAAACTATGTCACTTTATTCTTCAGTAAGAAATGTGATGAATGGTCAGCACTGATACTTTTATGTGCAAAACCTGTCATCTGTCTGCTTGTTTATCTTTCAGAGTGAGGAAGATATAAGTGTTGAACAAGTGCAATCTCATCATCTTGCTCAGCTGCTTACGCTGCAGCTCCCAAGAGGCTAACCTTTCTTGAACTCTATTGAAGTGTGTCGGTTTTGTATATTATTTTGTCGGCGTGTTTATTTGCAATCGGTGGCGATCTTTGATGCCCAGTGTATGTAATCTGTTATCCGCTTGTGCTTTATTATCATAGTGGCGAACTTTGATGCCCAAGTGGATGTAATATGCCGTACTTTCTTTATTGTATAGTCAAGGTTTTTCTTATTCACGATGCTGCAGTTATTTTATCAGATATATATCCTGTCTTCGCGAAGAACCGCCAAACCGTAAAATTACGGTACATAATCGGGCCGTCATGCAATCACGATGTAGGTTGGGCCCAAACGTGCCAAACAGCTCACGGCTGGCAGCAGCTAAAATGAACCCGACCCATGATTGTGCGAATCAAATCACGGGCTTTTAACGAGCCAAAATTGTCTCGGTCCTTGTTTGGCCCAATCAGATATCGGCTGCGAGCAGGGCGGATGCAAACCGGCCCGTAGTTAGGCCCAACTATATGACGGGCTTTTAACAGGCCGAAATTAATATATGGCCGAAATATGAAATGGGCCCTTAACATGCCAAAACTAATATCAGGCCGAATTACTAAGTGGGCCTTTAGCAAGTGGGCCCAAAAGCATAGTGTCCAGTTGACGGGCCGAATCTGATATGGGCCATAATTGACCCAAAGCCTCTTAAAGGGCCGGACCTGATCTGGGCTGTAATTTGGCCCAGAACGTGGTAGGCTTTTAACGGGCCGGATCTCATATGGGCCACTATTAGGCCCGGAGTGTGGCAGGCCATTAATGGACCAGATCAAATATGGGCCGACATTTGGCCCAAAACATGGCAGCCAGTTAATGGGCCGGCCTATTAGGGTCCTCAAAATCTTGTGGACCTACAGCTGGGCCGGCCCATTAATGTCGGTGAAATCTCGTGGGCCTTTAGCTGGGTCGGCCCATTATGATCCGCAAGAATCTTGTGGGCCTTTACCTGGGCCGGCCCATTATGGCACACAAAAATCTTGTGGGCCTTTACCTGGGCTGGCCCATTATGGCCCGCAAAATCTTGTGGGCCTTTAGCTGGGCCAGCCCATTATGGTCCGCAAAATCTCGTGGGCCTTTAGCTGGGCTGGCCCATTATGGTCCGCAAAATCTTGTGGGCCTTCAGTTGGGCCGGCCCATTTAAACTTAATGGGCCGGTCCACGTGTCAACATATCATAGGCGCGTCTCGCCCATTGGATGAGTGACACCTGTGCCAAAGCGGACCTAACACGTGTCTCCTCCAGCCAATGATGATTTTACACGTGGAAAATCCCCATTGGTCGGGGTTGTTAACGGGTTATCGGATCCAAAACCCAACCCGATAGCTTAACGGCGTTCCGTTACGGTGGATGCCACGTGTCGGTCACCCTTGACGAAAGCATTTCTGTGACGCGAGATTTATCGTCATGGAAGTGGTCACTTCCGTGATGATAATTGTGGTAATGTCGTGGAACACTTCTACGACAGCACAGGTATGACTATCTTGATTCTGTCATAAATTTGTCATGGATGTACATGCGTGACAAAAAACGAGACCTACTGTGACAAACACGTATAATCACGAAAGTGTATTTTTTTGTAGTGCTAGAAGGATCTAGTGGAGACATGCAGATATAATTCTCTTTGTAAATTTAAACTACTTTCCTTGTCTCCCAAGATCATCTAGGATCCAATCTATGTACATCGCTGGCAACATTTTGCCCAATATAAATAGATGACTGCGGCCTCCTATGGAGGTAGATACGCTTAACCAATTTCACATGGTATCAGAGCCATCTTCCTCTAAATTGCATCTAGCTTCAAACCATCCCATCCATGGCGAGCTCATCCTCTGCACCGTCCCTCTCCCTCTTTACGTCCCTTGTGCAATCCGTCAGCCAGAAGCTTTCCAGGGGAAACCATCTCCTCTAAGAGGCGTAGATCCTCTCTGCAATCCGGGGGGCACAGTTGCAGAACTACATCGAACTCTCTGTCGTTGTGCCGCCCGCAACCAACACCACCACCGACAAGGAAGGGAAGCAGACGACCATGATCAATCCAGAGTTCACGGCATGGATGGCCATGGACCAGCAGGTCCAGTGTGCTCCTTGGCACGCTGATAGGCGATGTCCTTGTGGCGGTTATCAATTAGCCAACCGCAACACATGCATGGAAGGCGATCGAAGATATGTTTTCAACGCACATGCAAGCTCACAAGGTCAACACCCGCATTGAAGGAAATATGCCCTAGACGCAATAATAAAGTTATTATTTATTTCCTCATATCATGATAAATGTTTATTATTCATGCTAGAATTGTATTAACCGGAAACATAATACATGTGTGAATACATAGACAAACATAGTGTCACTAGTATGCCTCTACTTGACTAGCTCGTTAATTAAAGATGGTTATGTTTCCTAATCATAGACATGAGTTGTCATTTGATTAACAGGATCACATCATTAGGAGAATGATGTGATTGACTCGACCCATTCCGTTAGCTTAGCACTTGATCGTTTAGTATGTTGCTATTACTTTCTTCATGACTTATACATGTTCCTATGACTATGAGATTATGCAACTCCCGTTTATCGGAGGAACACTTTGTGTGCTACCAAACGTCACAACGTAATTGGGTGATTATAAAGGTGCTCTCTGGTGTCTCGAAGGTACTTGTTGAGTTGGCGATTTGAGATTAGGATTTGTCATTCCGATTGTCGGAGAGGTATCTCTGGGCCCACTCGGTAATGCACATCACTAAAAGCCTTGCAAGCATTGTAACCAATGAGTTATAATGCTACCGTCGATCTAAGCAAAATAAGATGCAAAAAAGGGGGCGCGGCCCCTCTTTCCCTCTCCCTCTCCCTCTCTTTCCTTCCCCCTTCCCTATTCCTAGTTGGACTAGGAAAGGGGAGTCCTACTCCTACTAGGAGGAGGACTCCCCCCTCCTTGGCGCGCCCAAGGGCCAGTTGGCCTCCCCCCTTGCTCCTTTATATACGAGGGCCGGGGGGCACCTCTAGAGACAGAAGTTGATCCGTTGATCTCTCCCAGCCGTGTGCGGTGCCCCCCTCCACCATAATCCACCTCGGTCATATCGTAGCGGTGCTTAGGCGAAGCCCTGCGTCGATAGCAACATCATCACCATCATCACACCGTCGTGCTGACATAACTCTCCTGTGAAGCTCTGCTGGATCGGAGTTCACGGGACGTCATCGAGCTAAACGTGTGCTGAACTCGGAGGTGCCGCACGTTCGGTACTTGGATCGGTCGGATCATGAAGGTGTATATCTACATCAACCGTGTTGTGCTAACGCTTCCGCTTTCGGTCTACGGGGGTACGTGGACACACTCTCCCCTCTCGTTGCTATGCATCACCATGATCCTGCGTGTGCGTAGGAATTTTTTTGAAATTACTACGTTCCCCAACAATGGCATCCGAGCCAGGTTTTATGCGTAGATGTTATTTGCACGAGTAGAACACAAATGAGTTGTGGGCGATACAAGTCATACTGCTTACCAGCATGTCATACTTTGGTTTGGCGGTATTGTTGGATGAAGCGGCCTGGACCGACATTACGCGTATGCTTACGCGAGACCGGTTCTACCGACGTGCTTTGCACACAGGTGACTGGCGGATGTCAGTTTCTCCAACTTTAGTTGAACCGAGTGTGACTACGCCCGGTCCTTGAGAATGTTAAAACAGCACTAACTTGACGAACTATCGTTGTGGTTTTGATGCATAGGTAAGAACGGTTCTTGCTCAGCCCGTAGCAGCCACGTAAAACTTGCAACAACAAAGTAGAGGGCGTCTAACTTGTTTTTGCAGGGCATGTTGTGATGTGATATGGTCAAGACATGATGTTATATTTTATTGTATGAGATGATCATGTTTTGTAACCGAGTTATCGGCAACTGGCAGGAGCCATATGGTTGTCGCTTTATTGTATGCAATGCAATTGCCCTGTAATGCTTTACTTTATCACTAAGCGGTAGCGATAGTCGTAGAAGCAATAGTTGGCGAGACAACAACGATGCTACGATGGAGATCAAGGTGTCGTGCTGGTGACGATGTTGATCATGACGGTGCTTTGGAGATGGAGATCACAAGCACAAGATGATGATGGCCACATCATATCACTTATATTGATTGCATGTGATGTTTATCTTTTATGCATCTTATTTTGCTTAGGTCGACGGTAGCATTATAAGTGTTCTCCCTAGAGGCAATAATAAAGTTATTATTTATTTCCTCATATTATGATAAATGTTTATTATTCATGCTAGAATTGTATTAACTATAAACACAATACATGTGTGAATACATAGACAAACATAGTGTCACTAGTATGCCTCTACTTGACTAGCTCGTTAATTAAAGATGGTTATGTTTCCTAATCATAGACATGAGTTGTCATTTGATTAACGGGATCACATCAGTAGGAGAATGATGTGATTGACTTGACCCATTCTGTTAGCTTAGCACTTGATCGTTTAGTATGTTGCTATTGCTTTCTTCATGACTTATACATGTTCCTATGACTATGAGATTATGCAACTCTCGTTTACCAGAGGAACACTTTGTGTGCTACCGAACGTCACAACGTAACAGGGTGATTATAAAGGTTCTCTACAGGTGTCTCCGAAGGTACTTGTTGAGTTGGCGTATTTCGAGATTAGGATTTGTCACTCCGATTGTCGGAGAGGTATCTCTGGGCCCACTCGGTAATGCACATCACTATAAGCCTTGCGAGCATTGTAACTAATGAGTTAGTTGCAGGATGATGTATTACAGAACGAGTAAAGAGACATGCCAGTAATGAGATTGAACTAGGTATTGAGATATCGACGATCGAATCTCGGGGAAGTAACATACCGATGACAAAGGGAACAACGTATGTTGTTATGCGGTTTGACCGATAAAGATCTTCGTAGAATATGTAGGAGCCAATATGAGCATCCATGTTCTGCTATTGGTTATTGACCGGAGACGAGTCTCGGCCATGTCTACATAGTTATCGAACCCGTAGGGTCCGCACGCTTAAAGTTCGATGACGACTGGTATTATGAGTTTTTGTGTTTTGATGTACCGAAGGTAGTTCGGAGTCCCAGATATGATCACAGACATGACGAGGAGTTTTGAAATGGTCGAGACGTAAAGATCGATATATTGGATGACTATATTCGGACACCGGAAGTGTTCCGGGTGATTTCTCCCGAGAAAACGGGAGTGCCGGAGGGGTTACCGGAACCCCCCGGGGAAGTATTGGGCCTTAGTTGGCCCGAGGTAAGAGAGAGGGCAGTAGCCCAGGAGGTGGCGCGCCCCCTCCCATGAGGAGTCCGAATTAGACTAGGGGAAGGGGGCGCAACCCCTCTTTCCCTCTCTTTACTTCCCCCTTCCCTCTTCCTAGTTGGACTAGGAAAGGGGAGTCCTACTCCTACTAGGAGGAGGACTACCCCCTCCTTGGCGCGCCCCAAGGGCCAGCCGGCCTCCCCCCTTGCTCCTTTATATACGGGGGCAGGGGGCACCTCTAGAGACAGAAGTTAATCTGTTGATCTCTCCCAGCCGTGTGCGGTGCCCCCTCCACCATAATCCACCTCGGTCATATCGTAGCGGTGCTTAGGCGAAGCCCTGCGTCGATAGCAAAATCATCACAGTCATCACGCCGTCGTGCTGACGGAACTCTCCCGTGAAGCTCTGCTGTATCGGAGTTCGCGGGACGTCATCGAGCTGAACGTGTGCTGAACTCGGAGGTGCCGTGCGTTCGGTACTTGGATCGGTCGAATCGTGAAGACGTACGACTACATCAACCGCGTTGTGCTAACGCTTCCTCTTTCGGTCTACGAGGGTACGTGGAAACACTCTCCCCTCTCGTTGCTATGCATCACCATGATCCTGCGCGTGCGTAGGATTTTTTTGAAATTACTACGTTCCCCAACACGCATCACCCTGGCTACTACGCCCAAGGGTTCCATGACCATTTCTGAGTACATCACTGTCAGGACCCCGATTCCAAGTCACATCGACCTAGCTGGTAACACCTCATATCGCTTTGCGGCCTCACGCACGGTATTCCCACGGGTGTCGCCTTACCATGGCCCGGGACCGTTTGCGTCTTTTGGCTCACGTATATGATAGTGTCGCTAGCATCCACATGACAAAGAACCCGGGCCGACATGGCTAGTCGTGAACCCAAAGCGGCACTAACCTATGGGGACAGGCATACATGAAACACCTCGAGCATGTCGGTCATCAACGTATGAACTTGGGCTGTAGCACTGGCTAATGGACTCGGTATCCCGGCTGTAGCAGCTAGGCAGGACTCAAGTATCACCGCGTGACATTTCCCGAAGGGACAGACATAGGAACGAAATGAATCACATGCCGCCAGTCAAGTGTCCAAGCAGTAGTCTTTGGGCTAGCAGGACTCCGGTGAACCGGGCAGTAGCGGACTACTATCGCTCGAAGCACTAGACTACATTTCCCCATATGAGAGGCTGCCAAGGATAAACAACTAGATTGTCGGATCCCACTCATACCAAGCATTTCAATCATACACATAATATGCCCGATATGAGTAAATACAACAAGGCATCACAACAAAACTCTACAACTCAAGTACTTTATTTAAGAGGCTCAGGAGCCATACATAACATAGTCATACAGGTGGGGTCACATGACCCAACACTCAAGTCATACAATCATACAAGCACATGCGGAAGCAAAGTAGTCTGATATGAGACTCTAGAAAGAAAGAAAGCTTGTTGGAGCCTTTCTATCTACATGGCCCTTCACAAGTCTTAGATCGCCACAGGTGGCTAGCTTACTCGTCAAGTCAACATCTACATAGAATCCGTCGGAGGGAGTATAGTCCTCTCAAAAATATTGATTAAACAAACATGAGTACAAAAGTACTCAGCAAGTCTTACCACAGAATCCTATCATACATGCACATTCTCAAGGAAGGAAGTGGAGTTAAATGCAGCAAGCCAGCTTTGACTCTTGGCTAAGCTATCCTACGTGACACACTTTGTAAAGCATTTTGTCGTACACGAGTCCACTATTCACCATCACAATACTCCACCGTGGATCCTCTCTCGTCATCCCCGAGAGGGCCATCCACGATACTCACACTTATCTTGAGGCTTTTAGTAGTATCCATTTACTTGTCTATGAACTGATATAGGTAACCCGAAGTCCTTCTCCGTGGACACGGCTATTGAATAGATCATAACTAACCTGCAGGGTATACTTCTTCACACACGCTTTCACCACTTATCGTCGTTTACACGACATGTACTCGGCAACCTTCAGCGGAAGCCCATCGTGGGTGTCGGCCACAGCCTACCTAAACACTCAAGTCCCTAGTCCAGGTTATCGCCTATTCGGGTTCCATCCGCAGGAGTCGGCCGAGGTTTCCCATACAGCCCGAGCGATGTGTGCGGGGTTCCCGAGATACCAAGCGGGCACTCGGTACACAGACCCACAGTGCCTACCGCAACACAACCCACCCCTAAGGTCAGCGTTGCGTGCGGCCCCAAACATGCTACAAACACGAAACTACTTGCAACTCCGGACTATGAGCAGGGGTGGTTAAGAAGCCGAGAGGGTCCATTGGTTTCGGGCCCAATGCGTGGTAGTAGCTAGTTCATGGATCACAAACACAGATCTCAGTTCTTAAGTTCGGCCTCAATGAAACAACCCACCATGTACTCCTACATGGCCTCTCATCGATACCTTTACCAAATCGTGTTCAACACTTACACTCTCGAACCAACACAACCTTTCACTCCAGTTCATCACCCCGATGAGCCGGACGACACAACTCTAAGCATAGCAAGCATAGCATGGTAGGAATCACAAACATGGCTCAATCAACTCCTACACATACTAGTGGGTTTCATCTAATTCTTGTGGCAATGACAGTCATGCAAAGGAAGTGGGTTCAACTACCGCAGACACACAACAGTTGAATCGCGTTGTCTTAATGCAGATAAAATGAGAGCGAAGCGAGAACATGGGTTTGTATCGGAATGTTCAATGAATTGCTTGCTGGTGGGCTGGGGTAGAGAACGCCCTTCGATGGGTAATCGAGGTTATCTTGAGGCAGAACCTATCATGGAAACACACCAAAATAAACATACAACCAATATGCAACAATATGATGCATGCTATGACATGGCAAGATGAATGTGTGTTGGCCTAATGCAAGTTGAAAGGACAGGGGATGATCTCATTTGAACCAAAGGTTCAAATGATAGATATGTGAGTTAGTCCTAATGGTGCAAAATCTTAATCTGGTTATTCAGCATGGTTAACTTGTTTTAACATGCATGAAACCTGTACCAATGGATAGAGTGTATTTTTCTGATAATTTTTCATATATAAATCTTTGCATTTGGAGTTATGGATAAAAAGTTATAAGCATTTGAAATTTGAATTATATTCTGGATTTTATTATATAAAATTAATTCCAGAATTTAAATTAATGCGTCAGCATGAGGTCAGCATGACGTCAGGGGGTCAACGGGGTCGTCCAGTCAAACTGACCAGTGGGACCCGCATGTCGAATTAGTTTAACTAATTAGTTTTAATTAAAACTAATCCTAATTAGATTAGTGGAGGGGTCCACATCATCGACCTGTGGGGTCAACAGGCCCACGGTGAGGTCAACTCACCGGCGTCTAGCCGGGCGAGGCCGAGACGGGCGGAGCAAGTGCTTTTGCACTTTCCGGGCTCCAAATGGAGCTGGGAGCATCTGGTAGCTAGAGGTGAGCCGCGGTTAGTGGTGGAGTTAGTTTAGGTCGGGATGGCGGAGAGGGCGCCGGCGACGAGTTGGGCGGCGACGGGGCTCGGCCACCGACGGGTTAGGGGTTAGCGGCCTCGGCGAGGCGCGGGAGTGCTGCAGTTAGCCTCGTGGAGGTGTGGTGAGTGTGATGGGCATAGTGGTGTGGCCAATAGGTGGCCGGAGGCTCGTCGGCGACGAGCGCCAAGGGCGATGAGTTTGAGCGATCACCGAGTGCTCGCTGTGGTGCAAGAAGAGGAGAACGGAGAGGATGGAGAGGTAGCTAGGCTCGTAGTGAACCTGCGGGAAGCTTCGTCGGGGTCGGGGGCGGACTGATGCGGCGGCGGCGACGATGGGGATCTCCGGCTGCCTTGGACTCGGTTGAGGTCGGAGTAGTGGCCTCGGGGGGTTTTGGAGCGAGGGGACTAGCTGGCTAGGGGTAACGGGTGCGCGGAGCTGCGGACATGGCGGGAGGTGCGTGGGCGGCGGGAGCACTGGCGTCGGCGGTGGTGTGTCGGCGATGGCGTCGGCGGTCGAGGGCGAGCGAGAGAGAGAGGCAGGGGAAGTGCGGTGTCAGGGGGTCGGGCGACGACGCGTGGTCGCCCCAGTCGGCGAGGCGGCGAGGGGTGAGGCAGGCGGCGGCCAGCTGCGTGGCGCGCCAAGGCTCGCCGGCCGGCACCAGCCTGCTGCTGGCCGAGCCAAGCAGCTCATTGGGCGGCTGCTTTGGCTGGGCGGCAGGTGGGCGATTCTTGTGACAGTAAGTGTTTCCTTTTTATCTTTTCTATTTATGCAACTCTGTTTAGGGTTTTTTAAAATACCAAAACCTTTTCAAAAATTACCAAAATGCTCCTGGTCACTAGTTGGAATATTCCCAACATGAAACATTTTAGTTTAACAATTTTTGAACACTTAAAATATTTTCCATAATTTAAAATGCCCTTTTCAGAAATTTGTGATTTAATTATAGAACCCTTAGGTGACCTAGAAGATGTTCCACCTTCTTTGTCATGGATCCTAAACCCAAACAAAGAGGATGAGCATCTTGAAGGGCATTCAGATTCATTGAATTAAATTTTAGTAAACCCTAGTTATTTTAAGGGGGTGTTCGGGGTTTCTGCCTTCCCATTTCAAATTCAGATGAAATTTAAACATGATGCACACCCTAATGCATGGTCTATCGGGATGTGACAACTCACCCCCACTCAAAAGAATCTCGTCCGAGATTTAGAATCTATTGTAAAAAGGTGGGGTACTCAAGTCGAAGCGATCCTCCCTTTCCCAAGTTGCTTCTTGCTCGGAATGGTTTGACCATTGAACCTTTAGAAACTTGATATTCCGGCGTCGAGTGGTGCGCTCGGTTTGATCGAGGATCTGAGCGGGTACTCTCGATAGGTGAGGTTATCTTGGAGATCAAGCGTTTGCGTGGTCCACTCCACGGATAGGATCCGAGAAGCAATGCCTGAGTTGGGAAACGTGGAAGACATCATGGACCTTGGAAGATGCGGAGGTAGTTCGGTTGGTAGGCAACTTCCCTCGTTTGGCAAGAATGCGAAAGGGTCCAATGTAACGAGGAGCCAACTTGCCCTTGATATCGAATCGATGGGTTCCTTTAAAGGAGAAACCCGAAGGTAAGCCTTTCGCCAATTTCATAAGCCATAGGCTTATGCTTGCGTCATATTGGCTCTTCGACGAGATTGGGCTGTTTTCAAATTCTCACGAACAACGCGAACCTGCTCTTACGCTTCTGGATCATGTCGGGCCAAAGAGTTGTCTCTCCCGGTTTCGACCAGTTAAGAGGCGTTCGACATTTCCGTCCATAAAGAACTTGAAGGGCTTTGCCGGCATCGCTTGATAACTGTTGTTATAAGCGAACTCGGCGAATGGAAGGCATTTCTCCCAATTCATGCGAAAGAGATGATGAAGCTCAAGCATATCCTCTAAGATTTGATTGACTCGTTCTACTTGACCACTTGATTGGGGATGGAAAGCGGTCTTTGAAGGAGAGACGAGTTCCCATAGCGTTTTGGAAACTTTCCCAAAATCGAGAGGTGAAGAGACTCCCACGGTCGGAGTTAATTTCTGATGGAACACCATGAAGAGATACTATTCGAGAGATGTACAAATCAGCTAGCTGGCTAGCGGTTATACTCTCACGAACAGGTAGGAAGTGGGCTACTTTGGAAAGGCGATCAACAACAGCGAAGATAGCGTTATTCCCTCTCTTGGTCTGGGAAACCGGTAATGAAATCCATACCGATTTTATCCCATTTCCATTCAGGAATGTCCAAAGGTTGAAGGGTACCAGCAGGTCGTTGATGCTCGCTTTAACTCGACGACAAACATCGCGATTAGCAATGTATTGAGCAATTTCTCTCTTCATCCTAGTCCACCAAAACCTCTGGCGAGATCTTGATACATTTTAGTACTACCGGGATGAATGGTGAGAGGAGAGTCATGAGCTTCCTTAAGGATCAATCGCCTCAGGTTGCGCACCTTGGGGACCACTAGACGGTCTCCAAAGAACACGACACCTTGTTCATCAATGGAGAAACAATCTGCGACTCCTTTCTTGATGTTTCTCCTGATACGGGAGATTCCCGGATCTACCTTCTGTGCTTTGATGATCTGATCCGTAAGGGTAGGTTTCGCCACCAGGGTGGAAAGAAATCCTCGAGGAACGATGTGAAGATTAAGCTTACGAAATTCCTCGTGGAGAATTGGTTGACCTTGTTGTAACATCAAATTGTTACAGTAGGATTTGCGACTTAGTGCGTCAGCCATGACATTGGCTTTGCCTGGGGTGTAGGATATTCCTAAGTCGAAATCTGTAATCAACTCGACCCAACGTCTTTGCCTGAGATTCAAATCCGGTTGGGTGAAGATATATTTCAAACTTTGGTGATCGGTGTAGATTTCGCAACGATTACCCAGAAGGTAATGTCGCCAGGTTTTGAGTGCATGGACCACGGCGGCAAGCTCTAGATCGTGTGTGGGATAGTTATCCTCATGTGGACGCAACTGTCGAGAAGCGTAGGCAATCACATGACGATCTTGCATGAGTATGCAACCTAGTCCTTGTCGCGAGGCGTCGCAATAGATAATAAAGTCCTTAGAAATCTGGTGGAATAAATACGGAGCAGATGTCGAGCGTCTTTTCAGTTCGA
Source organism: Aegilops longissima (assembly GCA_021605205.1). NCBI lineage: Eukaryota > Viridiplantae > Streptophyta > Magnoliopsida > Poales > Poaceae > Aegilops > Aegilops longissima. Next base: position 415,197,983 of record CM038678.1, read on the forward strand.
AAGCTGATCTCGCCTTTGTGGCGCCCACTCGAACTTCTTATCTTTCTTGAGGAGTTCGGTTAGAGGTTTAGCAACTTTAGAGAAATTCTCGACGAAGCGGCGGCAATAGCTCGCTAAACCGAGGAAACTCGAACTTGCTTGACCGATTCAGGTGGAGTCCAATCAAGGGCGGCTTGAACTCGCTTCGGGATTGACAGCAATACCCTTACCAGAAATTACATGTCCTAGATAGGTCATACGGTAACCAGAATTCACATTTAGAGAATTTTGCATAAAGGCGGTGCTCTCGAAGTTTCATCAATACTAGCCTTAGATGTTGGCATGTTCTTCCTCATTCTTGGAGTAGATGAGTATATCATCGAGGTATACCACGATTTAATTTATCCAAATACTCCATGAAGATGGAGTTCATTAACCGAGAGAAGGTGGCTGGAGCATTGGTTAATCCGAAGGACATGACGGTGTACTCGTATTGGCCATAACGAGTGACAAAGGCCGTTTTAGGTATGTCCCCGTTCCTGATTTTGATTTGATGGTAGCCCAACCTCAAATCCATCTTGGAAAGGCGAGGATCCAGCGAGCTGATCATATAGGTCGTTGATCCCGGGAGCGGATACTTGTTCTTGATAGTGACCAAATTTACGGTCGGTAATCTACAACCATCCGATCCGTACCATCCTTCTTCTTGACGAAGAGGACGGGCAAGCCCATGGAGATGAACTAGGACGGATGAAACCCTTTTGCAAGGACTCATCGAGTTGTTTCTTAAGTTCAGCTAGTTCTAGGGTGCCATCTTATAAGGTCTTCTAGAGATTGGGGCGGTTAGGGAACAAGATCTATCACGAACTCGACATCCTGTCGGGTGGAACACTGGCAGTTCTTCCAAAAGACATCCGGGAAATCACGGACTACCGGAATATCTTGAGATCGGAAGAGGGCTGGCATTTAAGGAGTAAAGTGGCGCTTAGACATTGGGTTAAAACATCCTTTGTTTTACCGAAGGATGGGTAAGTTGAATGGTTCTAGTAGAGCAATCGATCTTAGCATAATGGGCTGACATCCGGTCCATACCCAAGATGATGTTTATGTCCGAGGACTTGAGAGCTATTAGGGAGGCAAGGAAAACTAATCATCGACAAGAATTTCATTCCCATGACTTATTCTAGAGGTTTGCCATCTAGAACCGGGGTTTAATTTCCATGGAGGTAGGCATGTCCGAGAATGTGGTGTTGTGCAATCGAGCATAGCTCTCGAAATAAATGAATGAGATGCTCCGGTATCAAAAGAACAGATTGCGGATGGCAATTAACAAGAAGCGCATCGAGGGCGGCGTTGGGATCCTCATAGGTTTCTTCACAGAGACATAGTTGACATGGCCACGGCGGTGGCAACTGGCTTGGCATAGGGAACCCTTCTGCTTGGCTTGCTGCCGCAGACTTTCCATCTTGATTGGGGTTGTTCGGGGACACTCTCGAATATAGTGGCCCGTCTCTCCACATTTGAAGCAAGTGATCACATTTGGCCGTGGGGCCACATTAGCGATTGGACCCCATATGTCTTGGGTGGAAAATACGGCTGATTGGGGCGGCGCCTCGAAGGATGGCCTCGGGGTGTACTGGGTGGTAGAGTCGTATTAGGAACCCAAACCCGCGCTTCGGGAACGAGCGGATGATGATCGAGAATCACGGATGTGCTTGCGTGAAGCTTCGAAATCAGTCTGCCCAGTCTCGGCGCTGATAGCCTTATTGACTAGCCGAGAAAGAGGTACATTCATGCAGACGGAGATCTCGGCGTAGCTCGGGCTAAGTCCCTTACGGAACCTCGCCGCTTCTTAGCATCGGTAGAAACTTCTTGGGAGCATAACGTGCTAACCTCCCGAATTCACGTTTGTAGGCATCCACGTTCAGCCGGCCTTGGGTGAAACTGCAGAATTCCTCACGTTTGCGGTCCATAAGTCCTACGGAATATGGTGCTCATGAAGGCGGCACTGAATTCATCCCAAGTTGTAACTTGTCCAGCCGGACGCATAGCCTCATAGTTTTCCCACGAGTGGCGGGGCCTTCCGGATGATAGGCGGCAAAGGTAACTTTGTCGACCTCGGACACGATGGCGGAACGCAGTTTGTGATGGATCTGCGGAGCCAATCATCGGCGTCGAGTGGCTCGGCGGAGCATTTGAATTTTGGAGGATATAGTTTGACGAAGTCATTGAGTGAAACCCCATCGTTTCTTGGTGGCGAGCTGTGTTTTGTTCAATCCGCTCCAATAAGCGGTTAGTTTAGCGCTTATTGCGTTCGCTTCAAACATCACCTCAGCCAAAGATGGCGGTTGCGGCGATTCACATTTCGGCTGCATGGCCTCTCCCTGCTCTGGAACAGCAGGAGAATTTGAGTGTTGACCATCACGGAGACAAAACAAAGGTTTAAACCAGGATGGCAGAATTTAACAAGGAAGTGCGGAAGGTAATGGACAGCATGGAATGCAAAGATGTTTATCCGTATGACATGGTAATATAAACTGCATATATATATACCAACGGTCATACACACCATTCATAGTTTTAGTACAAGCCTGACGGAGTACAACTATAGGGAAAGGCGTTACATCTCATCGGAAGCATTCCAACTCCTATACATTATTTTTCTACACTTCCGGGATGATGCACACTAAGTCGTATTCCACAAGTCACGCAGGACGGTGGAAACACAACTAGTACCATACTAGGAATACTACTACTATCTCAGGCAGCTCCATAGTAGTCCTCGTAGAAGTCACCACCCAGTCTGAAGTGGGACATGATCGTCCGAAGCAGACAATCTGTGGGGCACTGTGGACCATAAGGACTCGGATGTGGCCGTGGACCCACAAAGGGTGGCGAAGAGGCCCACGAGGAGGTGATGCCTCCAACCTCACGCCACTCCATGAAGTCCGCAAACTTCGCCCATACAGGTACAAATCTCTCATGTCCATACATCCGCTTGCACGGCGGTGCAAACCTAGTCAAAGTAGCCCAAAGGTGGTGGAGCGGGCATTATACAGCTCCATCGCAAGGCCGGTTCTCACGGTCCTTGTCCTCCAAGAACTCAAGAGTGGTACGGAGGAGTGAGTCCTCATGGGATGCATTGCTGTACAAACCACGAAGGTAGCCATGCGCCCGGGAAGGATCTTGGCATATAGCGGAAGTCGGTGTTGCTCAAAGAAAGCAGTCCTGCTCGAATGATAGTCATCATGGAATAGGCTGCATCTTATGCAGACATTCCAATAGTGATTCGAGCCCATAGGAGCAAAGTGAAGTGGCTCGGTAGCTCCGGGTAGGATGGATAAATCCGGACCGTGCATAGATATTGGCTTTGATTGAAATCCCTGAACTGCTCCTCGACGGTATATTCAGGATACCATCGATAACCAGCCTCAATCATCACCCTAACCAACATGGCCGTGTGACCGCACACATCAATGCAGCGAGTCAGGCGAACCACTTGGTTCTGGGAACGGGTGGCCATCTGAAAGCACAGCCATATTGCAAAGGCATTAGAATTTCTAGGGAAAATCGGGCAGCATAACATCTGTAAATGCTCAAATCAAATTTGAGACATTCAAAATCAGATTTGCAAAACCACTCAACAACATCATATCAAGGTTCTGGTCCAAATGGTAGCATACTAAAATTTAGTAACACCTGGCGAGGATGTAACCAACAATCCTATAAGGTACTACGGATAGTAACACGTGAGCACGATAGAGAAGAGAGCCTAGTCCTAAACCCACGTTGAATGAGAAGAGGATGACTCGGATCGAGGGCATAAGGTAAAGGAGTAAAAGAGCCTTACGTTCCTCCCACAATCAATTCCCTACATATAACTAAAGCATTTCTAGACTCAACTTGACCAGTTTGGCTTAGCGGACCTACAGCAGCCCCGCTCGATGCCAACGCTGTCGGGACCCGATTCAAGTCACATCGACCTAGCTGGTAACACCTCATATCGCTGCGGCCTCACGCACGGTATTCCCACGGGTGTCGCCTTACCATGGCCCGGGACCGTTTGCGTCTTTTGGCTCACGTATATGATAGTGTCACTAGCATCCACATGACAAAGAACCCGGGCCGACATGGCTAGTCGTGAACCCAAAGCGGCACTAACCTATGGGGACAGGCATACATGAAACACCTCGAGCATGTCGGTCATCATCGTATGATCTTGGGCTGTAGCACTGGGCTAACAGGACTCCGGTATCCCGGGCTGTAGCAGGCTAGGCAGGACTCCAAGTATCACCGCGTGACATTTCCCCGAAGGGACAGACATAGGAACGAAATGAATCACATGCCGGCCAGTCAAGTGTCCAAGCAGTAGTCTTTGGGCTAGCAGGACTCGGTGAACCGGCTGTAGCGGACTACTATCGCTCGAAGCACTAGACTACATTTCCCCATATGAGAGGCTGCCAAGGATAAACAACTAGATTGTCGGATCCCACTCATACCAAGCATTTCAATCATACACATAATATGCCCGATATGAGTAAATACAACAAGGCATCACAACAAAACTCTACAACTCAAGTACTTTATTTAAGAGGCTCGAGGAGCCATACATAACATAGTCATACAGGTGGGGTCACATGACCCAACACTCAAGTCATACAATCATACAAGCACATGCGGAAGCAAAGTAGTCCGAGTACGGACGCTAGAAAGAAAGAAAGCTTGTTGGAGCCTTTCTATCTACATGGCCCTTCACAAGTCTTAGATCGCCACCTGGGTGGCTAGCTTACTCGTCGAAGTCAACATCTACATAGAATCCGTCGGAGGGTAGTATAGTCCTCTGAAAATATTGATTAAACAAACATGAGTACAAAAGTACTCAGCAAGTCTTACCACAGAATCCTATCATACATGCACATTCTCAAGGAAGGAAGTGGAGTTAAATGCAGCAAGCCAGCTTTGACTCTTGGCTAAGCTATCCTACGTGACACACTTTGTAAAGCATTTTGTCGTACTGCAGTCCACTATTCACCATCACAATACTCCACCGTGGATCCTCTCTCGTCATCCCCGAGAGGGCCATCCACGATACTCACACTATCTTGAGGCTTTTAGTAGTATCCATTTACTTGTCTATGAACTGATATAGGTAACCCAGAAGTCCTTCTCCGTGGACACGGCTATTCGAATAGATCATAACTAACCTGCAGGGTATACTTCTTCACACGCTTTCACCACTTATAAATCGTTTACACGACATGTACTCGGCAACCTTCAAGCGGAAGCCCAACGTGGGTGTCGGCCACGGCCTACCTAAACACTCAAGTCCCTAGTCCAGGTTTATCGCCTATTCGGGTTCCATCCGCAGGGAGTCCGGCCGAGGTTTCCCATACAGCCCCGAACGATGTGTGCGGGGTTCCCGAGATACCAAACGGGCACTCGGTACACCGGACCACGGTGCCTACCGCAACACAACCCACCCCTAAGGTCAGCGTTGCGTGCGGCCCCCAGCATGCTACAAACACCAGAAACTACTTGCAACTCCCGGACTATGAGCAGGGGTGGTTAAGAAGCCGAGAGGGTCCATTGGTTTCGGGCCCAATGCGTGGTAGTAGCTAGTTCATGGATCACAAACACAGATCTCAGTTCTTAAGTTCGGCCTCAATGAAACAACCCACCATGTACTCCTACATGGCCTCTCATCGATACCTTTACCAAATCGTGTTCAACACTTACACTCTCGAACCAACACAACCTTTCACTCCAGTTCACCACCCCGATGAGCGGACTGACACAACTCTAAGCATAGCAAGCATAGCATGGTAGGAATCACAAACATGGCTCAATCAACTCCTACACATACTAGTGGGTTTCATCTAATTCTTGTGGCAATGACAGTCATGCAAAGGAAGTGGGTTCAACTACCGCAGCACACAACAGTTGAATCGCGTTGTCTTAATGCATAAAATGAGAGCGAAGCGAGAACATGGGTTTGTATCGGAATGTTCAATGAATTGCTTGCTGGTGGGCTGGGTAGAGAACTGCCCTTGGATGGGTAATCGAGGTTATCTTGAGGCAGAACCTATCATGGAAACACACCAAAATAAACATACAACCAATATGCAACAATATGATGCATGCTATGACATGGCAAGATGAATGTGTGTTGGCCTAATGCAAGTTGAAAGGACAGGATGATCTCATTTGAACCAAAGGTTCAAATGATAGATATGTGAGTTAGTCCTAATGGTGCAAAATCTTAATCTGGTTATTCAGCATGGTTAACTTGTTTTAACATGCATGAAACCTGTACCAATGGATAGAGTGTATTTTTCTGATAATTTTTCATATATAAATCTTTGCATTTGGAGTTATGGATAAAAAGTTATAAGCATTTGAAATTTGAATTATATTCTGGATTTTATTATATAAAATTAATTCCAGAATTTAAATTAATGCGTCAGCATGAGGTCAGCATGACGTCAGGGGGTCAACGGGGTCGTCCAGGTCAAACTGACCAGTGGGACCCGCATGTCGAAGTTAGTTTAACTAATTAGTTTTAATTAAAACTAATCCTAATTAGATTAGTGGAGGGGTCCACTGTCATCGACCGTGGGGTCAGCAGGGCCACGGTGAGGTCAACTCACCGGCGTCTAGCCGCCGGCGAGGCAGACGCGGGCGGAGCAAGTGCTTTTGCACTTTCGGGCTCCAAATGGGCCTTGGGAGCATCTGGTAGCTAGAGGTGAGCAGCGGTTAGTGGTGGAGTTAGTTTAGGTCGGGATGGCGGAGTGGGCGCCGGCTGACGAGTTGGGCGGCGACGGGCTCGGCCACCGACAGGTTAGGGGTTAGCGGCCTCGGCGGCGCGGGAGTGCTGGTTAGCCTCGTGGAGGTGTGGTGAGTGTGATGGGCATAGTGGTGTGGCCAATAGGTGACCGGAGGCTCGTCGGCGACGAGCGCCATGGCGATGAGTTGAGCGATCACCGAGTGCTCGCTGTGGTGCAAGAAGAGGAGAACGGAGAGGATGGAGAGGTAGCTAGGCTCGTAGTGAACCTGCGGAAGCTTCGTCGGGGTCGGGGCGGACTGATCGGCGGCGGCGGCGATGGGGATCTCCGTGACCTTGGACTCGGTTGAGGTCGGAGTAGTGGCCTCGGGGGTTTTGGGCGAGGGGACTAGCTGGCTAGGGGTAGCGGGTGCGGCGGAGCTGCGGACATGGCGGGAGGTGCGTGGGCGGCGGGGAGCACGGCGTCGGCGGTGGTGTGTCGGCGATGGCGTCGGCCAGGTCGAGGGCGAGAGAGAGAGAGGGGGGGTCAGCGGTGTCAGGGGGTCGGCGACGACGCGTGGTCGTCCCGAGTCGGCGAGGCGGCGAGGGGTGAGGCAGGCGGCGGCCAGCTGCGTGGCGCGCCCTGCTGCTCGCCAACGGCACCAGCTTGCTGCTGGCGAGCCAAGCAGCTCATTTGGCCTTGCTCTTTGGGCTGGGCAGCAGTGGGCGATTCTTTGTGACAGTGTAAGTGTTTCCCTTTTTTATCTTTTTCTATTTATGCAACTCTGTTTAGGGTTTTTTTTAAAATACCAAAACCTTTTCAAAAATTACCAAAATGCTCCTGGTCACTAGTTGGAATATTCCCAACATGAAACATTTTAGTTTAACAATTTTTGAACACTTAAAATATTTTCCATAATTTAAAATGCCCTTTTCAGAAATTTGTGATTTAATTATAGAACCCTTAGGTGACCTAGAAGATGTTCCACCTTCTTTGTCATGGATCCTAAACCCAAACAAAGAGGATGAGCATCTTGAAGGGCATTTCGGATTCATTGAATTAAATTTTAGTAAACCCTAGTTATTTTAAGGGGGTGTTCTGGGGTTTCCTGCCTTCCCCATTTCAAATTCAGATGAAATTTAAACATGATGCACACCCTAATGCATGGTCTATCTGGGATGTGACAATCACCAAGCTCAGAATGCTTGGAGATGAGATGGAAGTAGTAGGCAAGGTGCTAGATGATGAAGACATGGTCTTGTACATCCTCGCTGGCCTCGACATCGACTTCAACCTTGTGGCGTCCGCCATTGCAGCACGTTCGGATCACTCTATTGAGCTATTCCTGTAAGTGTCACAGACCAGCTCAACGTGTGGCAAAGAATCACTCCAAAGTTCTTATCAAGCGAAGAACATAAGATGAAAATTTTTTTAGGGTACGAAACCACCTCAAAGCTATGCTTTCCGATCAATCTATTGAACTATTCCTATAAGTGTCACAAACAGCCCTAGAGTTTGTACTAGAATAACACCATATGATACGCATCAACCAACTCTAATGTCACCTAGATACTCCAATGTCACCACAGGTATCCGTGAATTAATTATACGATACGCATCAAACAACTTCAGATTCAAAATATTCAATCCAACACAAAGAACATCAAAGAGTGCCCCAAGATTTCTACCAAAGAAAGTAGGACGAAAACGTGCATCAACCCTTATGCATATATTACCCCAATGTCACCTCAGGAATCCGCGAGTTGAGTACCAAAACATATATCAAGTGAATCAATATAATACCCCATTGTCACCAAGGGTATTCATATGCAAGACATACATCAAGTGTTCTCAAATTCATAAAAGCATTACATCCGATAATACTGAAACCTCAAAGGTAAAAACTCAATTCATCACAACAAGATAGAGAGGGAGAAACACCATATGATCCAACTATATTAACAAAGCTCGTGGTACATTAAAATTGTGCCAAATCAAGAACACGAGAGAAAGAGATCAAACACATAGATACGTGTACATACCCCTAGCCTTGAGGGTGAACTACTCCCTCCTCATCATGGAGACCGCCGGGATGATGAAGATGGCCTCCGATGATTATTTCCCCCTCCAGAAAGGTGCCGGAACAGGGCTCCAGATGGTATTTCGAAGGTACAGAGGCTTGCGGCGGCGGAGTCAAAGTTCTAGGGTTTTTTCTGGGGGTTTCTCTATTTATAAGATTTTTTTAGTATTGGAATCACACGAAGAGGGGCCACAAGGGGCCCACGAGGCACCAGCATGCGCCCATGTGGCTTGTGAGGTTCCTGTGGGTCTTCTGCTGCTCCCCCGAAGCTTCTTGGGTCTGATTTCTTACAAAAAACGTCAAAAAGTTTTGTTGCATTTCGACTTCATTTGATATAGATTTTCTAGAAAATGAAAAATAAGTAGAAAACAACAACTCGCACTGGGCACTAGATCAGTATGTTAGTCCGTTAAAATCATAAAAAAGCCATACAAAAGTGCACCAAAATCATACAGAACTATAATAAACATGGCATGAATACTTCATAAATTATAGATACATTGGAGACGTATCAGCATCTCCAAGCTTAATTCCTGCTCGTCCTCGAGTAGATAAATGAAAAAATAAATAATTTTGGAAGTGTGAATGCTAGCATAGTGCATAAGTTTGACCAATAATAATTGCAGTCACTTTTTCTAGCATCAATATATATCATAAACAGTAGCTCATCTCATAAAACATCTCATGATCAAGTCGCAAAGTATTCACATGTTTAAAGTATAGACCATAAACTTTCTTGAAAACCAACAAAGTATGTTCTCATTCATCAAACAACTACAATTCATCTTATTTTCAGCAAGGGTCTATGTAAGAGCTTTGTCCCCAAGCTTAATTCCTGCTCGTCCTCGAGTAGGTAAATGATAAAAACAGAATTTTTGATGTGGAATGCTGCCTAACATGTTTCTTTCGTAGCATGGACATTTGGACTTTATATGGTTCAAAGCAATAGTATATATTTGACATGAAGATTTCAATACTCAAGCATATCAACAAGCAACCATGTCTTTCAAAATATCAACACTAAATAAAGTTATCCCTAGGCCATCATGCTCAATCATTGATCCATTCACGAAGCACACTCGGATATTAGCTACATCCAATGCTCAAGTACGATCATAGTGCCCCTTAGTTGGTGCTTTATAAGAGAAGATGGAAACTCAAATAAAATATAAAAATTTCATAAAGTAAATAGATAGGCCCTTCGCAGAGGGAAGTAGGGATTTGTAGAGGTGCCAGAGCTGAAAGCAAAAATTGAGAGATAAAAACATTTTGAGAGGCATGCTTTTCCTGTCAACGAAGACGACCGAGTAATTCCCAACACTTTCCATGCTAGATATATCATATGCAGTTCCCAAACATAAAGTAAAGTATATTCCCTTTTTCCACCATTCTTTCACACTCCATGGCTAGTGATACATCTCCAACGTATCTATAATTTTTGATTGTTCCATGTTGTTATATTATCATTCTTGGATGTTTTACAATCATTTTATAGCAACTTTATATCATTTTATGGGACTAACCTACTAACATAGTGGCTAGTGCCAGTTCCTGTTTTTTGCTTTTACTTCACAGAATATCAGTACCAAATGGAGTCCAAACACAACGAAACTTTTTCGAGAATTTTGTTGGACCAGAAGACATCCAGTGGGCCAAAAAAGTGCCATAGGGGAGGCCTGAGGTGAGCACAAGACACCTGGGTGCACCAGGAGGCCCAGGCGCGCCCAGGTGGGTTGTGCCCACCTCAGTGATCTCTCGCACCGCCTCTTTGCCCTATAAATACCCCAATATTCCAGAAACCCTAGGAGATTCGACGAAAAATAATTCTAGCCGCCGCAAGTTCCAGAACCACGAGATCTAATCTAGACACCATCACGGAGGGGTTCATCATCTTCATTGGTGCCTCTCCGATGATGCGTGAATAGTTCATCATAGACCTACGGGTCCGTAGGCAATAGCTAGATGGCTTCCTCTCTCTTTTTGATTCTCAATACAATGGTCTCTTGGAGATATATTTGATGTAACTCTTTTTGCGGTGTGTTTGTTGGATTCCAATGAAGTTTGAGTTTATGATCGGATTTGTATCCATGAAAGTTATTTGAGTTTTCTTTGATCTCTTATATGCATGATTACTTATAGCCTCGTAATTCTTCTTCGAATCTTTGGTTTAGTTAGGCCAAATGGATCGATTTTTCTTGCCATGGGAAGAGGTTCTTTTTGATGGGTTCGATCGTGTCGTGTTCTTTCTCAGTGACAGAAGGGGCAGCAAGACACGCATATCGTTTCTATTAAGGATAACAAGATGGGGGCTATTCCTATATGAATAGATCGCGTCTACATCATGTCATCATTCTTATTGCATTACTCCGTTTCTCCATGAACTTAATACACTAGATGCAAGCTGGATAGCGGTCTCTGTGTGGAGTAATATTGGTAGATTCTGGCAGGAGTCGGTCTACTAATCTTGGAGGTGATGCTTATATAATGATCATTGCCTGGATATCGTCATAATTATTTGATCTTCTATCAATTGCCCAACAGTAATTTGTTTACCCGCCGCGTGCTATTTTCTCGAGAGAAGACACTAGCGAAATCTACGGCCCCCGGGTCTATTCTTTACATATTTGCTTTGAGATATATTTTTATTCGCTTTTGTTTTCAGATCTATTATTCCAAAAACCCAAAAATACCTTGCTACATGTTTTTATTACTTATTTTATTTCACGTTTTATTGAGAGCTATTTATCCAATCTACCACAAATCTATCTATCTTTTTACCGTGGAGGGATTGACAACCCCTCTTACGTGTCAGGTTGCAAGTATTTGTTGTTTGTGTGCAGGTACTGTTTACATAGTGTTTCTTGGTTCTCCTACTGGATTGATACCTTGGTTTCATAACTGAGGGAAGTACCTACCGTAGCTGTGCTGCTTCATCCCTTCCTCCTTGGGGAAATACCGACATAGTTCGAGTGACATCAAAAGGAATTTCTAGTGCTGTTGCCTGGGAGGATCCAGTCAAGATAGCCTCCCTTCAACTTGCCAATTTCTGGCACCGTTGCTGGTGAGACATCATCAACATCTATTAGGTTCCTAATCACAAATCTCATATCCTTACAATTTACATTATTTTCCATTTGCCTCTCGTTTTCATCTCCCCCACTTCAAAAATTTGCTGTTTTATTCGCCTTCCTTTTCTTCTGTTTTTTCTTGTTAGATCTATATTTTTGTTTGCGATCTTGCTTGCCCTACTTTGTCATTATGGCTAGTTCTTCCTCTACCCCCAAAAACGAGGTTCTTAATTTCAAACAAAGGGGAGGAGAGAATCTAAAAGATGCTTGGTATAGGATTTGCAATGCTCATAATAGATCTGTTCGTAAGCAATCTACCATTGTTTTTCTTTGCATTTTTTATGTGGGCATAATTACTTGGTATAGATTCATACTTGATATGATTACCGGTGGGAATTTCTTGAAGTGTCAATCTTTGGACGCTTTTAATGCTATGGGAGATCTAGTGGTTTCACCACCACTCATGATTAATGGAACAACTTTAACTCTCGAGCATGTTATGGAAAGGTTAGATGCTATTGAAAAGAAAATGCTCACTAAAGAAAACATTGAAAAATTAGATAAAAGGATGCACAATCTTGCTAATAGAATTGGGTCAAAAGAGGAAGATGCACTTAAGGTACTAAAAGAAAAAGAACCGACAGTCAACGAGAGGATAGAAGAGAGCCCCGCTAGAATTCATAAGTTGGAAGAATTTTTTAGTAACTTGAGCTCGGCTTTTTATTCCATTAAAAATATTGAAAAAACTCCTATAAAAATTTGCAAGTCTACACAAATCACTAGGAACAAAGGCGCCACATCTGATAGCCACAAGGAAGATCTTAAAATGATTAGTATTCATCCCAACCTTACGGAAGTGATAAAAGACCATACTAGCAAGAATGAGTTTTTCAATCTCATTCCCAGAATTATTGTTATTGAAAATTTATATGCTAGATCTTTGAAGAATTCCAAGTGTTGGATAGAGGAGCTGGAAACTAAAGATGATAATACTTGAATCTAGGAATTATGGCTAGCTAGGGGCATAAAACGATAACGCTTGTTGGGAGGCAACCCAATGAATAAATTTTTGCCTTTTTCTTTCTGTTCTCGAGAGTTTCCAAAATTATGCTACTGTTATGAGTGTGTTTTTTATGTTTTAATTAGTGTTTGTGCCAAGTAGAGCCTTTGGGATCATGTTGGGTGATCGTTGATTTGATCTTGTTGAAAAACAAAAACTTTGGCCTCCAGTAGCAGAATTTTGTAAAATCACAAAAGCGACAAAAAATTCTGTATTTTTGTGCACAAGATATATATACAAATTTTCTACGTTGTCCTAATTTTTCAGAATATTTGGAGTTACAGAAGTATGGTTAGAGTACATATTAGTATAGACTGTTCTGTTTTTGATAGATTATGTTTTCGTTGCTTTCTTTGCTTACTTTTATGAATCTATGGATTGTATCGGGGGGTATAAGCCATGGTAAAGTTGTAATACAGTAGGTATAATGCAATAATAAAATATGAATGGGTTTGATACAGTAATTAGAATGGTGATTTGATTTATTATACTAATGGATCTCAAGAAGGTTTTGTTAAGTTTTGTGTGATTGAAGTTTTCAAGTTTTCGGTGAGATCACGATGGATTAAGGCATAAGGAGTAAGAAGAGCCTAAGCTTGGGGATGCCCATGGCACCCCAAGATAATATTCAAAGAGAAACAAGCAACTAAGCTTGGGGATGCCCCAAAAGGCATCCCCTGTTTCATCTAACGACCATCAGTATTTTACATGGAGCTATATTTTTATTCGTCACATATAATGAGTTTTGCTTGGAGCGTCTTGTATTATATGAGTCTTTGCCTGTTTTGCCTTTTAGTTTGTCACAAGTATCCTTGTTGGACACACCTATTTGAGAGAGCCAAAATTATGCCATAATTTGCTAGAATTGCTCTTTATGCTTCACTTAAATTTTTTGAGCTATGGAATAGCTCAAGTGCTTCACTTATATCTTTTAAGCACTGTGTGATTTAATATGTTTGAAGATTACTCTCATGCTTCACTTAGATTTATTTGAGAGTTAGTAATTTTAAAGAAATTCTCTCATGCTTCACTTATATTATTTTGAGATATGAATTTTTTATGCTCATGTTCTTCACTTAAGTTTATTTTGAGCTTGTCAAAAGCAATGGCAATATATGAAACTAGTCCCAAAGTGATAGAGATGCAAGAGGGACATAATAAAAACTTTCATTAAGATCACTGGACAAATTAAACTTGATTCCCTGTAATAGTTTTGAGATATTATGATAGTGATATGCGAGTCATGTTGGTGAGTAATTATGCTTTGGTAAGAATATTGGTGTTAAGGTTTGTGATTCCCTATGCAAGCACGAAAGTCAATAGTTATGCAATGAAATTGCATCCTACTTGTGGTGCATTATTCGGTGTTAGTTATGCTTAATGCTCGCTTATGTGATTTTTCGTTTCTTGGTTGGTTGCTTCTCAATCTTTTTGCTAGCCTCCACTTGTACTAAGTAGAAATACTACTTGTGCATCCATGATCTTTAAACCAATTTTGCCACATGAGTCCACCATACCTACCTATATGAGGTATTCCCGTGTCGTTCTAAGAAAATTTGTATGTGCCACCTCAAATTTAAAAAAAAATTCCTTTTGGTGTGCTCATACCGCTCATGAAGCGGCAGGGGGTGGCCAATATTTTCCGTGCTAGATGTGTCATTCTCAAGATGAGTGTTTATTCACTTGCCATTGCACGAGAGTATAGCAGTAAAAGGGATGCCCAGTCCCGAAATGAAAAAGAAATTTACCTTATGTTGTCAAATAATAAATTCCTTGGAAAGTGTTGGTATGGAAGGCACTCGTGGATACTGCTAGCCATGGATTGTGAAAGAATGGTGGAAAAAGGAATAAACGTTATTTTTTTTTGGGAACCGCCTATGATATATATAGCATGCAAAGTGTTGGGAATTACTCGGTAGTCTTCGTTCATGGAAAAAGTGTGCCTCTCAAAAAAATTACCCCTCAATTTTTGCTTTGAGCTTGGCACCTCTACAAATCCCTACTTCCCTCTACGAAGGGCCTATCTATTTACTTTATGCAATTTTATTTTTATTTGAGTCTCCATCTTCTCTTATAAAGCACCAACTAAGGGGCACTACGATCATACTTGAGCATTCGATGTAGCTAATATGCGAGTGTGTTTCATGAATGGATCAATGATTGAGCATGATGGGCTAGGGATAACTTTCTTTAGTGTTGATATATTGAAAGACATGGTTGCTTGTTGATATGCTTGAGTATTGAAATCTTAATGTGAAAACTAGTCTATTGCTTTGAACCATAGAAAAGTCCAAATGCCCATGCTACAAAAGAAAATAATATGTGATGAACATGTTAGGCAGCATTCCGCATCAAAAATTCTGTTTTTATCATTTACCTACTCGAGGACGAGTAGGAATTAAGCTTGGGGATGCTGATACGTCTCCAACATTTCTATAATTTTTTATTGTTCCATGCTGTTATATTATCATTCTTGGATGTTTTACAATCATTTTATAGCAACTTTATATCATTTTTTGGGACTAACCTATTGACATAGTGCCCAGTGCTAGTTGCTATTTTTGCTTGTTTTTTACTTTGCAGAATATCAGTACCAAACAGAGTCCAAACATAGTGAAACGTTTTGGAGAATGTTTTTGGACCATAAGACATCAAGTGGACCAAAGAAGTACCAGAGGGGAGGCCCGAGGTGAGCACAAGACACCTGGGCGTGCCAGGAGGCCTAGGCATGCCTAGGTGGGTTGTGCCCACCTCGGTGACCTCCCACACCGCCTCTTCGCCCTATAAATACCCCAATATTCCAGAAACCCTAGGAGAGTCAACGAAAAACAATTCCAGTCGTCGCAAGTCCCAGAACCACGATATCCAATCTAGACACCATCACAGAGGGGTCCATTATCCTCATTGGTGCCTCTCCAATGATGGGTGAGTAGTTCATCATAGACCTACAGGTCTGTAGGCAGTAGCTATTTGGCTTCCTCTCTCTCTCTCTCTCTCTCTCTCTCTCTCTCTCTCTTTGATTCTCAATACAATGGTCTCTTGGAGATCTATTTGATGTAACTCTTTTTGCGGTGTCTTTGTTGGGATCCGATGAAGTTTGAGTTTATGATTGGATCTATATGCATGAAAGTTATTTTATTTTTCTTTGATCTCTTATATGCATCATTACTTATAACCTCGTATTTCTTCTTCGAATCTTTGGTTTAGTTAGGCCAACTGGATCAAATTTTTCTTGCCATGGGAAGAGGTGCTTTGTGATGGGTTCGATCGTGTTGTGTTCTTCTCAGTGACAGAAGGGCCAGCAAGACACGCATGTATCGTTGCTATTAAGGATAACAAGATGGGGCTATTCCTACATGAATAGATCTCGTCTACATCATGTCATCGTTCTTATTGCATTACTCCATTTCTCCATGAACTTAATCCACTAGATGCAAGCTGGATAGGGGTCGATGTGTGGAGTAATAGTAGTAGATGCTGGCAGGAGTCGGTCTACTAATCTTGGACATGATTCCTATATAATGATCATTGTCTGGATATCGTCATAATTATTTGATCTTCTATCAATTTCCCAACAGTAATTTGTTTACCCATCATGTGCTATTTTCTCGAGAGAATCCACTAGTGAAATCTATGGCCCCGGGGTCTATTCTTTATCATATTTGCTTTGAGATCTATTTTTATTCGCTTTTGTTTTCAGATCTATTATTCCAAAAACCAAAAAATATCGTGCTACACTTTTTTTACTTATTTTATTTCATGTTCTATCGAGAGCTATTTGTCCAATCTACCACAAATCTATCTTTTTTTTTACCATGGAGGGATTGACAACCCCTCTTACGTGTTTGTTGCAAGTATTTGTTCTTTTGGTGAAGGTACCGTTTACATAGTGTTGCTTGGTTATCCTACTGGATTGATACCTTGGTTTCATAACTAAGGGAAATACCTACCGTAGTTGTGCTGCATCATCCCTTCCTCTTTGGGGAAATACCGGCATAGTTCAAGCGACATCAGCTAGCCGTATCCACAGGTACTATCCATACCAACACTTTCCAAGGAATCTATTATTTGACAACATAAAGTAAATTCATTTTTCATTTCGGGACTGGGTATCCCTATTACCCCCGTACTCTCGTGCAATGACAAGTGAATAAACACTCATCTTGAGAATAACACATCTAGCATGGAAAATGTTGGCCACCCCCTTCCGCTTCATGAGCGGTACGGGCACAGAAAAAGGAAATTCATTTTGAAAATTAGAGTTGGCACATAAAAGTTTTTCTTAGAATGGCACGGAAATATCGCATGTAGGTAGGTATGGTTGACTCATATGGCAAAACTAGGTTTAAGGATTTTGGATGCACAAGTAGCATTTCTACTTAGTACAAGTGGAGGCTAGCAAAAAGATTGAGAAGCAACCAACCAAGAAACGAAAAATCTCATAAACAAGCATTAAGCATAACTAACAATGAATAATGCACCATAAGTAGGATGTAATTTCATTGCATGACTATTGACTTTCGTGCTTGCATAGGGAATCACAAACCTTAACACCAACATTCTTACTAAGGCATAATTACTCACCAACATGACTCACATATTACTATGATCATATCTCAAAACTATTACAAAGAATCAAATTTTATTTATCCAATGATCCTCATGAAATTTTTTATTATATCGCTCTTGAATATCTATCACTTTGGGACTAGTTTCATATGTTGCAATTGCTTTCGACAAGCTCAAATAAATTTAAGTGAAGAACATGAGCATAAAAAATTCATCTCTCAAAATAATATAAGTGAAGCATGAGAGAATTTCTTTAAAATTACTAACTCTCAAATAAATCTAAGTGAAGCATGAGAGTATTTGCTACGTCTTGAGCTTGCATTGGTTTTCCCTGAAGAGGAGAGGATGATGCAGCAGAGTAGCGTAAGTATTTCCCTCAGTTTTTTAGAACCAAGGTATCAATCCAGTAGGAGGCCACGCGCAAGTCCCTCGTACCTACACAAAGCAAATAACTCCTCGCAACCAACGCGAATAGGGGTTGTCAATCCGTTCACGGTCACTTACGAGAGTGAGATCTGATAGAGATGATAGATAATTTTTTGGTATTTTTGGTATAAAGATGTAAAGTAAAATAAAAGGCAAAGTAAAAAAGCAAAGCAATAATAAAGCGTAGGAAGATTAATATGATGAGAATATACCCGGGGGCCATAAATTTCACTAGTGGCTTCTCTCAAGAGCATAAGTATTTTACGGCGGGTGAACGAATTACTATTGAGCAATTGATAGAATTGAGCATAGTTATGAGAATATCTACGTATGATCATGTATATAGGCATCACGTCCGAGACAAGTAGACCGACTCCTGCCTGCCTCTACTACTATTACTCCACTCATCGACCGCTATCCAGCATGCATCTAGAGTATTAAGTTAATGAAAACAGAGTAACGCCTTAAGCAAGATGACATGATGTAGAGGAATAAATTCATGCAATATGATAAATACCCCATCTTGTTATCCTCGATGGCAACAATACAATCGTGCCTTGCAACCCTTTACATCCTTTGGTAAGGACACGCAAGATTGAACCCAAAGCTAAACACTTCTCCCATTGCAAGAACTACCAATCTAGTTGGCCAAACCAAACAGATAATTCGAAGAGACTTGCAAAAGGTAACTCAATCATACATAAAAGAATTCACAAAAGATTCAAATATTGCTCATAGATAATCTTGATCATAAACCCACAATTCATCGTCTCAACAAACACACCGCAAAAAGAAGATTACATCGAATATATCTCCACGAAAGAGGGGGAGAACATTGTATTGAGATCCAAAAATAGAGAAGAAGCCATCTAGCTACTAACTATGGACCCGAAGGTCTGAGGTAAACTACTCACACTTCATCGGAGAGGCTATGATGATGATGTAGAAGCCCTCCATGGTGGAATCCCCTTCCGGCGGAGCTCCGGAATAGGTCCCAAGATGGGATCTCATGGATACAGAAAGTTGCGGCGGTGGAATTAGGTTTTTGGCTCCGTGTCGATCCGACGGTGCGTGAGGTATATATAGGAGGAAGGAGTACGTCGGTGGAGCTTCAGGGGGCCCACGAGGCAGGGGGCGCGCCCTAGGGGGGCGCCCTCCACCCTCGTGGCCGCGTCGTGGCTTTCTTGACGCAGGGTCCCTGTCTCCTGGGTCTTATCTGATGAGAAAATCACGTTCCCGAAGATTTCATTCCGTTTGGACTCCGTTTGATATTCCGTTTCTTCGAAACACTGAAATAGGCAAAAAACAGCAATTCTGGGCTGGGCCTCCGGTTAATAGGTTAGTCCCAAAAGTAATATAAAAGTGGAAATAAAGCCCAATATAGTCCAAAACAATAGATAATATAGCATGGAGCAACGAAAATTTATAGATACGTTGGAGACGTATTAGGCATCCCCAACCTTAACTCATGCTCGTCCTCGAGTAGGTAAATGATAAAAAGAGAATTTTTGATGCGGAGTGCTACTTGGCATAATTTCAATGTAACTCTTCTTAATTGTGGTATGAATATTCAGATCCGAAAGATTCAAGACAAAAGTTCATATTGACATAAAAATAATAATACTTCAAGCATACTAACTAAGCAATTATGTCTTCTCAAAATAACATGGCCAAAGAAAGTTTATCCCTACAAAATCATATAGTTTAGTCATGCTCCATTTTCGTCACACAAGAATTCTCTCATCATGCACAACCCCGATGACAAGCCAAGCAATTGTTTCATACTTTAGTAATCTCAAACCTATAAACTTTCACGCAATATATGAGCGCGAGCCATGGACATAGCACTATGGGTGAAATAGAATATAATGATGGGGTTATGTGGAGAAGACAAAAAGGAGAAGGTCTCACATCAACGAGGCTAATCAGCGGGCTATGGAGATGCCCATCAATTGATGTTAATGCAAGGAGTAGGGATTGCCATGCAGCGGATGAACTAGAGCTATAAATGTATGAAAGCTCAACAAAAGAAACTAAGTGGGTGTGCATCCAACTTGCTTGCTCACGAAGACCTAGGGCATTTGAGGAAGCCCATCGTTGGAATATACAAGCCAAGTTCTATAATGAAAAATTCCCACTAGTATATGAAAGTGACAACATATGAAACTCTCTATATGAAAAACATGGTGCTACTTTGAAGCACAATATATGAGACTCGCTATATGAAGAACATGGTGCTACTTTGAAGCACAAGTGTGGAAAAAGAGATAGTAACATTGCCCCTTTTTATTTTTTTATTTTTTTATTTTTTTGGGCCTTTTTTTCTTTGGCCTTTCTCTTTTTTGGGACAATGCTCTAGAAAATGATGATCATCACACTTTTATTTATTTACAACTCGATGATTACAACTCGATACTAGAACAAAGTATGACTCTATATGAATGCCTCCGTGTGGTGTGCAGGATATGCAATGAATCAAGAGTGACATGTATGAAAGAATTATGAACGGTGGCTTTGCCACAAATACTATGTCAACTACATGATCACGCTAAGCAATATGACAATGATGAATGTGTCATGAAGAACGGTATGGTGGAAAGTTGCATGGCAATATATCTCGGAATGGCTATGGAAATGCCATAATAGGTAGGTATGGTGGCTGTTTTGAGGAAGATATAAGGAGGTTTATGTGTGAAAGAGTGTATCATATCATAGGGTTTGGATGCACCGGCGAAGTTTGCACCAACTCTCAATGTGAGAAAGGGCAATGCACGGTATCGAAGAGGCTAGCAATGATGGAAGGGTAAGAGTGCGTATAATCCATGGACTCAACACTAGTCATAAATAACTCACATACTTATTGCAAAAATCTATAAGCCATCAAAAACCAAAGCACTACGCGCATGCTCCTAGGGGGATAGATAAGTAGGAAAAGACCATCGCTCGTCCCCGACCGCCACTCATAAGGAGGACAATCAAATAACACCTCATGTTTCAAATTTGTTACATAATGTTTACCATATGTGTGTAACATCCCAAATTTCCTATTTGGAATGTTTTACAATTATAGCTAAGCATCTATGCATATTGTTTGAAATTGAGTGGCATTTGAAGTTTCAGAAGATTTTGAGTTGTTGGAATTTGAATTTGAATTGGCAGTTGAAATTTATTTCAAATCAATGCCTGACAAATACTTGAGAAAAAGTATGAGAGGAGTAAACATGACACTCCAAATATGTCAGATGAAAAACCCTGCCAAAAAGTTTGAATTCAAATTTTGATTTTATTTGGGATTTTAGAAAAATGTTTTTTTTAAGTTTGAGTTTTGCCCCTGGAAAAATGTTCAAATTATAGGGAATATTCCCCTGATCATTTTGATATATATATATGTCCTATATAAAAAATATATATATATCTAATATATTTTCTCTCTCTCTCAAATTCAAAAAAAAAGGGAAAAGAAATCCAGGCGCCAGCCAGGCCAACCGGCCCAGCCAGCACCTAGGCGGCCCACCCGCGGGCCAAGCCGACAGCCAGGCCCAGCCAACCCCGAGCCGACCCACGCCCGAGCCGCCGCGCCCGAACCTCCTACCCCTCGGTCGGCCGACCGATCCGCCCCCTCCCTCTCCCACTGACACGCCGACCCCACCCCGTCTTCTTCCCCTCGCCCAAGCCAACCCGCGCCGCCGCCTCGCCGGAATCCCGAAGGATCCGGGATCGCCTCCCCGATCCGCCCCCTCCTCCAAGTCGAGGCCCCCCTATAAATACCGCCCCCTCGACCCGTTTCCCCCACTTCCCCCTCGCCCGACCCCTCCCCTTGCCCGCAATCCGTCGCCGGAGCCCGAGTGCCCCGCCGCGCCATTGCCACCGCTCCGCCCGCCTCCGAACCCCCCCCGAGCTCCACCGACACCACCCCCGAGCTCCCTCGCTCCGCCGCACCCGCCGGAGGTCTCCGCCGTCGCCCCGGACCACCGGAGCCACTGCGCCGTCGCCGCCCGAGCCGCCGTCGCCGTCGACCACCGCGGTGAGTCACCGGAGATCCCCGCCACCGTCCGATCTAAACGTAGGGTCTAGATTAGATCCCCGAAGGGGTACGGTTTAATTTAAAAAGAACCAGTTTTAGTTTCGGTTTATTTGGTTTTATTTAGGTTTAGTTTAGACCGGCCTGACTCGGTTTAATCCCTCGGGCGCATTTTAGTTATTGACGCCCGATGCGTTAGATAGGCCCATTAGGCCCAGTTTTCTTTTAGTTTTATTTTTTTGCTTCTGTTTTTAACAGAATAGTTTCAGTTTTGTAAAATCCATATCTTTTAATCTACTTAATATTTTTAATTGATTCTTTTTTTGTTAGTTTGCAAATTTGTTGTAGTTTCTGTAGAAAATATGTTTAGTCATGTTAAAATTATTAGAAATTGTTTTATTTTAGATTTAGACAGATTAGTAATTCTGCTATAAAATGAGTTAGGATTATTTTATTTTAGTGATTCTTTTGTCACTACCTTGTTTTGACCTTACTTAACCGTAGGAATTTATTTGGGCATTTTAGATTTAATAAAAAATAGTTTTAATCGAAATCATGTGGTTCTTATTTATTTAACTAGCTATTGTTTTCCTATTGTTTTATTTAGCAAATAATTTTATTTTTCCTATGTGATAGTTTATGTTAGGTTAGTTTCTGTAACTTTAGAACATGAACTTTTATTTACAATAAATAGAATTTTTATTTTATATTTTCTTGCTAGGATTGTTATAGGCATAATAGGAGTTCTATAATAGCTTTTGATGTGATTCTTTTTGCTCCTAGTTGCATGATGTTTTCTCTTCTGTTAGTTAGCAAAAACCCATGCTTAGGTTCTGTTAAGAAAAATTTGGTTGTGTAAAACTATTTCTTGGTTGTTGTATGATGTGGTGAAAACATTGATTTGGATTTCCTCGAGTGTTCTTTGGGTTTTTGGTCCAGTTGTTTTGTGTGTTTTATGTTAACATGCTGTTATGTTAATTGATTGTATGCTCTTATGCTTATATGATTGTTGTTTGCCTCGGTAGAATTTCCGGAGTGCGAAGCTTGCTACCACGAGTCCCTAGCTTTCGAAGATCGTCAGCAAGGCAAGTCATTGATCATACTTTCCTTTATTATACCGATGATTTATTGCATTAGAATTATACCTCCCCACCATGCATGCAGTAGGAGAATTTTGAGTTATGTTCTTGAGTAGTATCATGAGGTAGGATGAACCCAATTCCCCTTGTTACCATTGCCCGGGACGAAGTAGTTTATTTTGCTATGCTCGTAGACGGGGGCGGTTGAGTGAATCATAAGGGAGATGTGAGAGTCAAGATGATGACAACCCCATGACTTCAAACTCAAGATGGACTTCAAAATTCACTACTGGGTGGAGGGCGGTTGACGGGCACCTGGAGAAAACCAGCGGTTGGCGGGATGCATGGAGAAGCGCCATGACATCTTGCGGAAAGCTTCACCCAGCCACGAAGAGGCGGATGTATACCCCATTGACCGGAAGCTTACTGTGCAGCCGCAAGCCATTATGGGCTCGGCTTGGTCAACCCTAGTTGTGACTCTGGCGGACGGTGCTACGAGATGTAGAAGAGCGGTAGGATTGGATTGGTACGGCGGTGGCGGAGGAACTCTTGGAAGACCCTATTTCGTTCGTCCGTCTTCAAACACCATGAAGTGCGAAGACTTAAAGGAGGAGCGATTCTTGCGGGTAAAGTCATAAACCTCTGCAGTGAAGATCTAATCGGTTAGCCGTGTCCCCGGTTACGGACAATTTGAGCCTCTGGAACTTGGAGTATTTCGGATATCTCAACACCAAACTTAATAAATTAATTGAGGGGGTTATTATTTAATAATTGGGAATGAGACATTGGTTGGCGGAACCATCTCAATAATTACCAACATTTCGTAGTAATTGCAAACAAGTCCTTATTGTAGGGAAAAACTGGCTTTTTCGCAAAAACAATGAAACTTAGAGCCCCACAGCCAAATTGCATATAGTGTTAGTAATTTTATTGTTGTTCTCTTCATGACTTGCCGGCATATTCAAAATGCTGACCTACACGGCTGCAACGTCTTATGTTGCAGAGGAGTATTCCGATCAGGAGTGAGGCTACGATCCACGCTTGGCGATTGCCCTATGGAGTCGGATGGACTCGCTATTCTTCTACGCTTCCGCAGCTTTATTTAGTTTATTCTCATGAGTTGGCCTTCGGCCGAATTTATTCTATTGTAATAAAGACTCGATATGAGAATCGTGTAATAAATTCAGGTGTGATTGAACTTTGATTATTTCATCAATGTACTGTGTGTGCCAGCATGATCTTGGGATGGTACAGCTACACAGAGACTTGACCGATTTTGGGTCGGGTCGCTACAGAGATGGTATTCAGAGCACACGTTGACCGTAGGACGTAACCCCTAGGATTGGAAAGCCATAGGAAGAGACTATTTATTTTATGTCCTTATCATTCCGTAATTCTCCCCTGCTCATTTCTGACTTCTCTCCGATTTTCAACATTCTAGATGGCCGCCGAGTTCACCCCAGTTCTGCTACCGGAGTTTTGCCAGCCAGATGAGACGATGCCTCTCGGCAAGAAGCTGAAGATTGCTCTGCCCTCAATCACCGGGAAGCCTACCAATGCACTTTCGATGGATACCCGCTACAGGATTGAGGTGCACATTCCAGGGAGGACCTTCGGAGGACATTCATAACCCATTGACTTTGAGTTTACCGATTTCAATTGGATCCTCGGAAGAGACATGGCGATTTATCATGCACTTGGACATCTCCGAGAAGAGTACAGGGCCGAGCTCGACCCATCAGACCTCGCCATGATTTCTCGCAGAGCTAGGAATGGAGATATCATCCGTACCGTGGAGGACGACTCCATTCTCTCATACGTCCAAGACTTGGAGTGTCTCCTCAGGAAACGGGAGATCCAGACTCGCCGTAACTCGAAGGTACACAGGAGGCTGTTGTTCCGTGAACTGGAACTGGAGGAGAAAGCACACGCAGACTTCCTTGACCATGAAGAAGAAATCAAGGATTTCATGGAGAGAGTCGACAAGCTGAAGATGGATGTTGCCGCATTAGAGGAAAAGATGGACTTGGGAGAGGACCTTTTTCCGAGTGGAGATGACGGACCTCTCGTGAGCAATGACCAGGATTATGAAGAGAGCTCCACTGAAGAAAGCCGCAAGAGGAGGCGCCGCACCAGAGGACGCAAGGATAATTGATGAAGACATTTAGTCGACCGCCATGTTATTTTATTTTTCCGTCGATCAGTTAGGCCGTTATTTTTGATTAGTCGTGAGAATTTGTAATCCAAGATTGAACCTTGTTTGAGTGGATTGAATAAATGATTGGTTTGATTATGATTGTGCATTCACATGGGTAGTGATATTTTCTCATTAGACCCTTGTTCTATTCTAATTTTCTCATCCACTCCAAAACACCAGATGCCTCCGAGACGTGACCCGGTCTCAACTTTCCGCCGGAGCTCACCCGGCTGATCCAGCAGCAGAATGCCCTCATGCGAGATGCTCATCCGAACGAACAACAACAACAACAATCCACCGCCACCACCCCTGTTGACAACTTGACCCGCTTCCTAAGGCTGAATCCGCGGTGTTCTCTAGCAGCCTTGAGCCGATTGTGGCCGATGATTAGCTCCGCAAGGTCGGAAGGAGTTAGCCCTGCTGGTTGCACAGATCACGAGAAGGTGCGCTTTGCCGCACATCAACTTGATGGACCTGCAGCCTCTTGGTGGGAGAACTACACGCCACTTATCCCATCGCCACCATCACGTGGGATCAGTTCCAGCGAGCTTTCCGCACCGCTCATGTATCGGTGGAGCCATGAGTGCGAAGAAGCGTGAGTTCCGCAACTTACGGCGGGGAACCGTCTTGTGGGGGCGATGCGTGGATGAGTTCAACAAGTTAGCTCGCTATGCCCGGATGATGTGGCCACAGATGCATAAAGCAGGAAAAGTTTCTCGAGGACTCAATGACGAGCTGGGAATGCAGCTAATGGTGGCTACCTTCAACAACTACCAGGAGCTAGTAGACAAGGCCACCATACTTGAAGGCAAGCAGCAGCAGATTGATAGCATAGCGGAAGTATGGCGGGAAGTAAAACTCGGAGCTCAGCGAAGCCCGTTATGCCCCATACTGGGAGGGCATACCCATCACAACCATGGAGGACATAACCATGGAGGAAATGGGAACAACCGCAACCAGGACAACAAGTCAGGCAATGGAAGCGGCAATGGCAACCAGCATCATCCTGCCCCAGCTCAGAAGGATCTGAGTCACATCACCTGTTTCAAGTGCCAGAAAACAGGGCACTATGCCACCGACTGCCGGAGGCCAAGCAGAGGAATGGAAAGCGGCAATGGAAGCTCAGCAAAGAAGCCCAACCCTTTTCCTCGTGCTCGGGTGAACCACATTGGCGTGGAGGGCGTCTATGATCAGCCGGAATAATCGTGGTTGGTAAGTTTTATTAAATTCACATCCGATATTGGTACTCTTTGATTACGGTGCAGCGCATTCATTCATATCAAGGGTAGTTGTGGAAAAATGCGGGTTGCCCACTAGAACCCTTACAAGCCCTCTTCACGTAAGTTCGCAGGAGGAGAAATGATGGCAGGTTTAGGCTGTCATGCAACCCTCAACATCGAAACCATAAATTTCCGCAGACCTCATAGTATTGGAAACCCGGACCTTGGATGTAATCCTAGGCATGGATTGGTTGACGAAGTTTGAAGGAAACATAGGCTGTGCCCAGAAGGCGATTCGCTCACCACCCGGGCGAAGAGGATCAAGTATGTATCGGGCGTATCCCGATGAAGAATCGGTGCATTCCCTCACGGGAGTTGTTCGGGAGGAAGTGCCGATGGTGCAAGATTTTCCGATGTGTTTCGGAGGAATTACCAGAATGCCACCGGACGAGACATTGAATTTCTGATTGAGTTATTGCCCGGCACAGCACCAATATCCAAGAGACCCTATCGGATGCCCCGAGCGATTTGGAAGAGATCAAGAACCAAATTAATGATCTATTGGAGAAAGGATATATTCGCCAAGCTCGTCACCTTGGGGAGCCCAGTTCTTTTGGTAGAGAAGAAGGATGGAACCACGAGAATGGTTGTGGATTATCGTTCGTTGAGCAGCGTGACCATCAAGAACAAGTACCCTCTGCCGATGATTAACGATCTATTTGATCAGCTAGTTGGAGCCAAGGTATTCTCCAAGATCGATCTTGATCGAGGTATCATCGATTGAAGATCCGTGAAAAGGATATACCTAAAACAGCATTCACCACGGTATGGTTTATATGAGTATACCGTCATGTCATTCGGATTGACTAATGCCCTGCGTACTTCATGAATTTGATGAACAAGGTATTTATGGAATATCTGGACAAGTTTGTCGTGGTGTTCATCGATGATATACTGATTTTCTCCAAGAGCGAGGAAGAGCATAAGGAACATTTGCGTCTAGTTCGGAGAAACTCCGAGAACATCGTTGTATGCCAAGTTCAGCAAATGTGAATTTTGGTTGAAGGAAGTCGGATTCCTCGGACATGTTATTTCAGGAGAAGGAATAGCGATTGACCCGCCAAGGTTATATCATCACCGATTGGCGATCACCCACCTCGATCAAGGAGATCCGATTTTCTTGGACTCGCGAGGATATTATCGGAGTTTTATTGAGAATTTCTCGAAGATTGCCAAGCCCATGGTGAGCTGTTGAAGAAGGATGCCAAGTACATTTGGACCGAGGATTGTGAAGCCGTTTCGGAATTGAAGAAAGCGTTTGGTTACAGCCCAGTACTGATTTTGCGGACATACACAAGGATTACGGTATATTGTGGCGCTTCTCGTCAAGGAC
The DNA here is from genome assembly GCA_021605205.1 of Aegilops longissima. Taxonomy (NCBI): domain Eukaryota; kingdom Viridiplantae; phylum Streptophyta; class Magnoliopsida; order Poales; family Poaceae; genus Aegilops; species Aegilops longissima. The sequence goes on from CM038678.1 coordinate 415,225,836, forward strand.
TCGGAGGAGTACTCATGCAGGAAGGAAAAGTTGTAGCTTATACCTCCGGACAGCCACGACACACGAGATGAATTATGCCACACATGATTTGGAGTTAGCAGCGATAGTGCATGCACTCAAGACACAGAGACATTTCCTTATCGGAAACCGTTGTGATGTCTACAGATCATAAGAGCTTGAAGTATATTTTCACGCAGAAAGAGTTGAACCTCGAGGCAGAGGAGATGGCTAGAGTTAATCAAGGACTATGACATGAAATTGCATTACCACCCAGGAAAGGCTAATGTTGTAGCTGATGCTTTGAGCCATAAGAGTTATGTGAATACTCTTGTAGCAGGAGGATTACCCCAGGAGTTAGTCGATGACCTCAGAGTTCTCCGACTGGAGATAGTTCCGAGAGGATATGTTGCAACTCTGGAAGTTCAGTCCACTTTGGCCGAAATAATTCGTGAAGCCCAGAAGTCGGACAAGGAAATTGATGAGATAAAGAAAAGGATGAATGAAGGAAAAGCTAAAGGGTTTCGTAAGGATGAATACGGAGCTATATGGTTCGAGGATCGTATTTATGTACCAATGATCCCGAACTCAGGAAGCTAATTCTTCAGGAGGCTCATGATTCACCGTACTCGATTCACCCCGGTAACACCAAGATGTATCTGGATTTGAAGGAAAGTTTCTGGTGGACAGGTATGAAGAAGGATATTGCCGAGTACGTAGCAGCATGCGATGTTTGCCAACGAGTAAAGGCGGAACATCAGAAGCCAGCAGGGTTACTTCAACCTTTGCCGATTCCCGAATGGAAATGGGAAAAACTTGGAATGGATTTTATCACAGGACTACCCAGGACCCGTTCAGGTTATGATTCCATCTGGGTAGTGGTTGATCGATTGACCAAGGTAGCTCATTTCATTCCTGTGAAGACTACCTATACCAGTGCTAAGTTAGCCAAGATATACATGACCAGGATCGTATGTCCGCATGGAGTTCGAGGAGTATCGTGTCGGATAGAGGAACACAATTTACCTCAAAGTTTTGGAATCGGTTGCATGAAACTTTGGAGTGCGAGGCTGGAGTTGAACAGCTTTTCATCCACAGCATGATGGACAGACCGAGAGAGTCAACCAGATCACGGAGGACATGTTGAGAGCTTGTGCGCTAGACTATGGGTCTAGCTGGGATGATAATTTGCCATCGCGGAGTTCTCGTACAATAACAGTTATCGGACCGATCGAAGATGGCCCCTTCGAAGCTCTATACGGAAGGAGGTGCGAACACCATTCTTTGTGGGATGGTGTTGGAGATCGAACACTTTTCGGTCCCGATCTTATCGAGATTCGAAGAGAAAGTCAAGCTGATCCGAGATAGACTCAAGGTAGCTCGATCGAGGCGGAAGAGTTATGCCGACGAGAGCGCAAGGAAGTAACTTACGAGCGGGAGACGGGCATATCTTCGTGTGTCCCACTTCGTGGAATCAAGAGGTTCGAGTCAAAGGAAAGTTAGCACCCGGTTCATTGGCCCTACAAAATCCTCGAGCGTCGTGGAGAAGTTGCTTACAAGTTGGAATTGCGGAAGGATTGTCCGGAGTTCATGATGTCTTCCATGTTTCTCGGTGAAGAAATGCCATGCCGACATGGCCGATATTCCGTTGAGAGACACGGTGCCCCTAGAGGCCATACAGCTCGACAACGATCGACTTATGAGGAGAAACCGTCTGAATTCTCGAGACTGCGAACGAGTCACCCGCAGCAAGATCATCAAGTTTTGCAAGGTCTTTGTGGAGTCATCACTCGAGGAGGAAGCCACCGGGGGCGCGAAGAAGACCTCCACGAGACCACCGCACCTATTTGCTAGCCAACCCGAATCTCGAGGGCGAGATTCATCTTAAGGTGGGTAGGTTTGTAACATCCCAAATTTCCTATTTGGAATGTTTTACAATTATAGCTAAGCATCTATGCATATTGTTTGAAATTGAGTGGCATTTGAAGTTTCAGAAGATTTTGAGTTGTTGGAATTTGAATTTGAAATGGCAGTTGAAATTTATTTCAAATCAATGCCTGACAAATACTTGAGAAAAAGTATGAGAGGAGTAAACATGACACTCCAAATATGTCAGATGAAAAACCCTGCCAAAAAGTTTGAATTCAAATTTTGATTTTATTTGGGATTTTAGAAAAATGTTTTTTTTAGTTTGAGTTTTGCCCCTGGAAAAATGTTCAAATTATAGGGAATATTCCCCTGATCATTTTGAAATATATATGTCCTATATAAAATATATATATATATCTAATATATTTTCTCTCTCTCTCAAATTCAAAAAAAAAGGGAAAAGAAACCCAGGCGCCAGCCAGGCCAACAGGCCCAGCCAGCACCTAGGCGGCCCACCCGCGGGCCAAGCCGACAGCCAGGCCCAGCCAACCCTGAGCCGTCCCACGCCCGAGCCGCCGCGCCCGAACCTCCTACCCCTCGGTCGCCCGACCGATCCGCCCCCTCCCTCTCCCGCTGACACCCCGACCCCACCCCGTCTTCTTCCCCTCGCCCAAGCCAACCCGCGCCGCCGCCTCGCCGGAATCCCGAAGGATCCGGGATCGCCTCCCCGATCCGCCCCCTCCTCCAAGTCGAGGCCCCCCCTATAAATACCGCTCCCTCGACCCGTTTCCCCCACTTCCCCCTCGCCCGACCCCTCCCCTCGCCCACAATCCGTCGCCGGAGCCCGAGTGCCCCGCCGCGCCATTGCCACCGCTCCGCCCGTCTCCGAACCCCCGAGCTCCACCGACACCACCCCCGAGCTCCCCTCGCTCCGCCGCACCCGCCGGAGGTCTCCGCCGTCGCCCCGGACCACCGGAACCACCGCGCCGTCGCCGCCCGAGCCGCCGTCGCCGTCGACCACCGCGGTGAGTCACCGGAGATCCCCGCCACCGTCCGATCTAAACATAGGGTCTAGATTAGATCCCCGAAGGGGTACGGTTTAATTTAAAAAGAACCGGTTTTAGTTTCGGTTTATTTGGTTTTATTTGGGTTTAGTTTAGACCGGCCCGACTCGGTTTAATCCCTCGGGCGCATTTTAGTTATTGACGCCCGATGCGTTAGATAGGCCCATTAGGCCCAGTTTTCTTTTAGTTTTATTTTTTTGCTTCTGTTTTTAACAGAATAGTTTCAGTTTTGTAAAATCCATATCTTTTAATCTACTTAATATTTTTAATTGATTCTTTTTTTGTTAGTTTGCAAATTTGTTGTAGTTTCTGTAGAAAATATGTTTAGTCATGTTAAAATTATTAGAAATTGTTTTATTTTAGATTTAGACAGATTAGTAATTCTGCTATAAAATGAGTTAGGATTATTTTATTTTAGTGATTCTTTTGTCACTACCTTGTTTTGACCTTACTTAACCGTAGGAATTTATTTGGGCATTTTAGATTTAATAAAAAATAGTTTTAATCAAAATCATGTGGTTCTTATTTATTTATCTAGCTACTGTTTTCCTATTGTTTTATTTAGCAAATAATTTTATTTTTCCTATGTGATAGTTTATGTTAGGTTAGTTTCGTAACTTTAGAACATGAACTTTTATTTACAATAAATAGAATTTTTATTTTATATTTTCTTGCTAGGATTGTTATAGGCATAATAGGAGTTCTATAATAGCTTTTGATGTGATTCTTTTTGCTCCTAGTTGCATGATGTTTTCTCTTCTGTTAGTTAGCAAAAACCCATGCTTAGGTTCTGTTAAGAAAAATTTGGTTGTGTAAAACTATTTCTTGGTTGTTGTATGATGTGGTGAAAACATTGATTTGGATTTCCTCGAGTGTTCTTTGGGTTTTTGGTCCAGTTGTTTTGTGTGTTTTATGTTAACATGCTGTTATGTTAATTGATTGTATGCTCTTATGCTTATATGATTGTTGTTTGCCTCGGTAGAATTTCCGGTCTGAAGCTTGCTACCACGAGTCCCTAGCTTTGAAGATCGTCAACAAGGCAAGTCATTGATCATACTTTCCTTTATTATACCGATGATTTATTGCATTAGAATTATACCTCCCCACCATGCATGCAGTAGGAGAATTTTGAGTTATGTTCTTGAGTAGTATCATGAGGTAGGATGAACCCAATTCCCTTGTTACCATTGCGGGGACGAAGTAGTTTATTTTGCTATGCTCGTGAGGCGGGGTGGTTGAGTGAATCATAAGGGAGATGTGAGAGTCAAGATGATGACAACCCCATGACTTCAAACTCAAGATGGACTTCAAAATTCACTCTTGGGTGGAGGGCGGTTGACGGGCACCTGGAGAAAACCAGCGGTTGGCGGGATGCATGGAGAAGCGCCATGACATCTTCTGAGCTTCACCCAGCCACGAAGAGACGGATGTATACCCCATTGACGGAAGCTTACATGCAGCCGCAAGCCATTATGGGCTCGGCTTGGTCAACCCTAGTTGTGACTCTGGCGGACGGTGCTACGAGATGTAGAAGAACGGTAGGATTGGATTGGTACGGCGGTGGCGGAGGAACTCTTGGAAGACCCTATTTCGTTCGTCCGTCTTCAAACACCATGAAGTGCGAAGACTTAAAGGAGGAACGATTCTTGCGGGTAAAGTCGCAAACCTCTGCAGTGAAGATCTAATCGGTTAGCCGTGTCCCGATTCTGGACAATTTGAGCCTCTGGAACTTGGAGTATTTGGATATCTCAACACCAAACTTAATAAATTAATTGAGGGGGTTATTATTTAATAATTGGGAATGAGACATTGGTTGGCGGAACCATCTCAATAATTACCAACATTTCGTAGTAATTGCAAACAAGTCCTTATTGTAGGGAAAAACTGGCTTTTTCGCAAAAACAATGAAACTTAGAGCCCCACAGCCAAATTGCATATAGTGTTAGTAATTTTATTGTTGTTCTCTTCATGACTTGCCGGCATATTCAAAATGCTGACCTACACGGCTGCAACGTCTTATGTTGCAGAGGAGTATTCCGATCAGGAGTGAGGCTATGATCCACGCTTGGCGATTGCCCTATGGAGTCGGATGGACTCGCTATTCTTCTACGCTTCCGCAGCTTTATTTAGTTTATTCTCATGAGTTGGCCTTCGGCCGAATTTATTCTATTGTAATAAAGACTCGGTATGAGAATCGTGTAATAAATTCAGGTGTGATTGAACTTTGATTATTTCATCAATGTACTGTGTGTGCCAGCATGATCTTGGGATGGTACAGCTACACAGAGACTTGACCGATTTTGGGTCGGGTCGCTACAATGTGCATGCTACGGGACTTGCAAACTTCAACACAAGCATTTTTCAAATTCACAACTACTCAACTAGCACGACTTTGATATTATCACCTCCATATCTCAAAACATTATCAAGCATCAAACTTTTCTTAGTATTGTACGCACTCAAAAGAAAGTTTTACAAATCTTGAATACCGAGCATATTATTATTAAGCAAATTACCGTGCTATTTAAGACTCTCAAAATAATCTAAGTGAAGCATGAGAGATCAATAGTTTCTTTAAAACAAATCCACCACCGTGCTCTAAAATATATAAGTGAAGTACTAGAGCAAAACTATAAAGCTCAAAAGATATAAGTGAAGCACATAGAGCAAAACTATCAAGCTCAAAAGATATAAATGAAGCACATAGAGTATTCTAACAAATTTCAATTCATGTATGGATCTCTCAAAAGGTGTGTACAGCAAGGATGATTGTGGTAAACTAACAAGAAAAGACGCAAATAATACAAGACGCTCCAAGAAAAACACATATCATGTGGTGAATAAAAATATAGCTCCAAGTAAAGTTACCGATGGAAGTGGACGAAAGAGGGGATGCCTTCTGGGGCATCCCCAAGCTTTGACTTTTTGGTGTCCTTGGATTATCTTGGGGGTTCCATGGGCATCCCGAAACTTAGGCTCTTGCGACTCCTTGTTCCATAATCCATCAAAAAAATTCACCCAAAACTTGAAAACTTCACAACACAAAACTCAACAGAAATCTCGTGAGCTCCGTTAGCAAAGAAAACAAAAGATCACTTCAAGGTAATGTAATGAACTCATTCTTTATTTATATTGGTGTTAAACCTACTGTATTCCAACTTCTCTATGGATCATAAACTATTTTACTAGCCATAGATTCATCAAA